>PVKZ01001789.1:267860-319700 GCA_004027375.1 Macroglossus sobrinus | reverse complement strand
TGTTAATGGGTGGAGGGAAAGGATCAACCGGAGTGAAGGATGGGGAGAAATGTTCCGGAAGGAGATGTCGGTCCGATAGACAAAAACCAGAGGACAGACGTGATGAAGAGAGAAGGATCCATGGAAGTGGGTAAAGAAGATAAAGAGGTGAGATAGGGTGAAAGAGGAGGATAGGGAGTTGAGAGGACCAGAGGGAGCGTGGCAATGAGGAGAGGAGGTTGGAAAAAGTCAGCAGGGACAGGGAGAGGGTATGAAGACCAGAGAAAGAGGTGTGGGTGGGGGGATGAGGCGGGTAAAGGGGAGAGAGAGAGAGAGATTGGAGTTGAGAATGGGAGTTTATAGACCAGCAGGTGGAAGAGGTAGCGCACCATTCTCAACCTTCACAGTACTGACTTCTAGGGACCGGTGTTTGGCAGCATTGGTTACATGCCAGGAGCATTCACATTCTCCCATGTGGTGACAGCATAAGATACCTCCAGGCATTGCCAAATTTCCCCTAGAGGGGCACTTTTGCTCCCATTGAGAACTTCTGGCTTAAACCCATATGGTCCTCAGTCCCCATAAATGCTGTTCCTTATTAGGTGTAGTAATCAAGGAATTTCCAGCCCCTGCTCCATACACACACACTTCAAATGAGAACACCAAGGTTCCAAGAAATTCCTTCATTTGCCTGAGCTCCATAGTGGCCAACCAATGGACTAGGGTTTTGAACTTGGGCCTCAGGGTACTACCACCTATAGAACATGAATGACATTATGTACCACAGGGAAATGATTGGCATGTATCAGACACACCCCTTCCAACAGTGACACTTGCACACAGTGATGTGGATGGCGATATAGATTCTTTCATTCACTGAGTTATGTGTGGTTGGACAGCTTATACACTGCACAAGGGGGTCTGGCTGGAATCCAGCAGAGCTCTCCTCCCTAAGGTATGTCTCTGGGACTACATCCATCTGTGGAAGGGGTACCCTTTTTAGACTCATGCAAGGGTGTCTGTCATCTGCCTGCCAAACCACAGATACTGGAGAGCTGATTTGGGTCAGGGGGAGCCTTTGCCTCATCTGCATAAAGGCTGCCTTAAGGGCTAGCAGTATCTCACTCAGTTCCTATTTTGGGCCAGGTCTTCACTGGGCCCATGAACACAAATTCTTCCTTTGCCCATTGTCTCCTCCAACAGCACACAGTACACACAACCAGGAAGAAACAATTCTAGGCCATTGGCAACTCTGGGGGGCAGAAAACAATGGCACAAATCCCCCCTTAAACCCAGCAATGCACCCAGATGCAAAACACAAAAAACTCGCACATGCACAGCTCCTCTAGCAATGAAGGGACCTACAGCTTCTTGACCTTACCACACATCTCCCAATGCAGGGCAGCACTTACAGGTGGGGAGGAGACACACACCTAGGGATACAGTGGCCTGTTCAGATGCAAGGATACAGAGGAACAAGTTCCTCCCTTAGCTCACACAAAACTATACATAGACATACAATGGAACTTTTACACACAGTGACAGAGCACAGGACACCCACCCAGTGTCTCAGACACAACAGTCAAGGACACCAGTGTTGTCCTGGTGGTATACCTAGAAGCTTCTCTCCCCCTCACAAATGCACAGCTCCACGTGGACACACAGCCAGGCATGTCTGTGTGTTTCATCCTAAGGCACACAAGACTCAGACACAGTTTTAGATATTGTGACACACTGGTACCACACACAGCTCAAGAACATGGCTAGCAACCTGCCTAAGCCAGCTACACATGGACATGCAACTACACACATCACAGCCCTGTCATGCAACCTTGTGGGTGCACACACGTGTGCAAACATACCTTCACCTAGCAGTGGTGATTCTAGAAGCAGGCATGTGACTGCCCACCACACACACAGCATCACCCCTAACCTCCCACCTCCCCCCCCAAATGAGGCACTTTGCTTCTCCACAGGTAGAGAGGAAGGCCCCTCCAACACCAGTCTCCTCATTCCCCACACCCTGCATCCCACCTCAGCCCAGGACCTGAAAGACACAGATATGGGGACAGAGATCAGGGGAGCCAGCTGGAGGAGGGGTCGTCCCTCAGTCCCTCGGTTCCTGGAGAACATCCGGGGGCGGGGGATGCCTCCGCACTACACACACACACACACACACACACACACACACACACACACACACACACCTGCCACCCTGCACAGCACTTGGTCTCAATGCAGCCAATCCCACCTCCTTTCTCTCCTGAGCCAGCCAGCTAAACTTGGGGCTAGGGTTCGGTAGGCTGGTGGGGCCAGGTGAGTTGACTCCAGAGAAGCCTGGAGCACGACCAGGGGAGGGGACAGGGAAAGGGAGCCTTGGGAGGGGGCAGAGGCCCAGAGAGGGGGACAGAGACCCCCAAAAGGGTACAGACCCAGAAAGAGAATCAGAAGCCCTGATGCGGGGAGCTGGGGGCTTGAAAGGGTTGCCTGGTGGGTAGGAAAGGAGAGGTGGGGCGGGGCGCACTAGGTCCGAGCGCAAAGGGAGTGACTCCCAGGAATATTGGGTGTTGAGTGTTGGTTTGGGGAAGAGATGTGGAAAGCTGGCAAGAGGAATTGGGAGTCTGGGTTCAAGAGGAGGCGGACCTGCAGATGGGGGAAGGTGGACGGGGAAAGAGAGGGGTCCAGATTGGGGACGGCAGTGTGGAGGATACAGCGTTGGCCCCAACCCCCACCCCCAGCTCGCCGCCGGGGAGGCGGAGACTGAAAGAGAGAGATGGACTCTTTCAGGAACGAACTTCCGGAGGCCAGTGGGACTCGATCTCTGAGCTCCCCCCTCCGCCCCAGGTCCCTAGACCTTCCAGTCGCTGATGTCTCCCGGTCCAACCCTCCTCTCGGACCCGCCTCCCATCACCCCCTCCCTCGGCTAGCGGCGGGTCTCTGTCCTTTAACGGAATCTGTCCTGGGTCTTGGTCTCTCTCAGCCGGCGTCTCTACGCGTCTCTGAGTCTCTGTCCCACGTCTCTGTCTCTCGTTGTCCCCTTCTCTGAGTCTCAATTTCCAGTATTCCAGCATTTTCCTCTTCCCCGCTGCCCCCACCCCGTCTCTGTCTTTGCATCCTGTTTCCACGTCTCCACATCCCCAACTCTCTACCTGTCTGACTCCATGTCTCTTTCTCTGTGTCTTTTCCCCGGATTTGCTGTCTGCAGATCTCTGACCCTCCAAGCATCTGTGTCTCTCCCCTCACTCTGGAACCCTGCTCTCCCTCCGGGTCCCCCCATTCTCTCTTGGCCTCAGGTTGGAGGGGCGGGGTGGGGGTGGGGAGCGCTGCGGCAGGAGCTGTGTGTTCCCAGCGCAAAATAGACTCTTGTTGCCATGGCGACGCGAGCGCGGGCCTCGGAGACGCGAAGCTTCAGGCTAGGGAGTGAGGAGGGGGACACTTGGATCCGGAAAGCGGGGGCCGGGGCCGCTGACACCTGGTCCCAGGGGGTCCTGGAGGAGAGGGGAGGCTGGGACTCCTAAGTCCCTTGGGAAAGAGGGTGCTGGGCACTCTGACACCAGTTTCTGGGGACTGGTTTTCTGAGAGGGGTCTGGTTTTCAGGTTTGGGGGGGTCTCTGATTTTTCTCTGGGGGTGGGCTAGTTGAGAGCTCTGAGGCCTGAGTCCCTGGGGGACTCTGAGGCTGCCTTCTTAGGCTCCCGAGGTTGAAGGGGATGGGGAACAAGGACTACGAATCTCAAGGGTCTGAGGGGCCTTGACTGGTGGGAGGGGTGTTCCGTAGAGTCCCCACTTCCAGATTTCCAAAGGAGCTGCAGAATTATGGGAGCCCCCTGTGGATCCCCTGACTCCTGCGCCTTCAGGGTGCAGGGCCCACTCAGATGAAGCTGTCTGTCCTTCCCATCCATTCATCTGTTCATCTGCATGCCTGACTCTTCCTTCCTCCCATTCCCATGTTCCAAGCGCCTCAGTTTTCCCCTCCACACAGGGTGCGGTCGCGCTCACCTCACTTTCCGGATGCGGGACCCCTGGGGAGTCTGGGGTAGCAGCGGTGCGGGGGCCCAGCTGGGGGAGGCAGAGCTAGCTCGTGTCTGCAGCTGGCCGGGCTAGGCGTGTGCGCGCTGGTGGGGGGCGCGTTCTGGGCAACCCGGCCGGCAGTTCTTTTCCGTGCAGATGTGACAGGGCCAGCCCTCGCCTTTGCCTCGCGCGCCAGTTTGGAGATGAGAAGAGGCACCTGCTGGGGACCCTGCTTCCTCCCTTCCCCCAGCCTGCAGCCCCCGGAATACCCCCCAAACCCAAGAATGGTTCGGTCCACAGCCACCTCAACGTTTATTCTGCGAGTCCTGGTCCCACACAGTCTGTGACACTCCCGCCCCCTCCCTTTCCCGCTCCTTGAAGTGGCTGGGGGCAGAGCCCCACCTCCAGCGCGGCTCCACCAATGGTCACCCAGCTTCCAGAAGTAATTTGCATTCCCTAGAACTGCCGCCCAATGGCAAGGCATCATCTGCCTTCCCACTCAAGGGGCAGTATTCCCAGTGGACTGCACCACTCTTGGGATCCAAGAATGGGGGGAAAGTGCTTCCACCAAGGTCCGGGTGACACGAGGGAGCTATCTATCCCCTCAAGGCAGGGTGGGAATTCAGTGGAAGAGAGGGTTCTGGCCTTGGAAGAGGCTAAGCAGTCCGCTGTCTGGAACAGGCTCCTTGATGATCTTCTGGATCTGTAGCCAGAAGACGGGTCAGGAACAGTCCAGGGTCCCCATCTCCATGGCAGACCCCAGGGACAGTTCTCCACTTCCATCTCCCTTGCCTTCCTGGCAGCAAATGGCCAAACCAACCACTCCCTCTACTCTGAACTTTTCTTGGGGCCTCCCTTTTACTACACCTATCTAGGTTAGCTCCTGATCGCCTGCTATCTTGGTCTGCTTAGCTGGCTTGTACCACTATTGGCTTTGTCTTGGGGCTTCTTGTCTACACCTGCTTCTTCCTAAGTCATCTCACCTCTCCCATCCCCAAACCCCAAGTCTAACCCTTGTCTTTCCCCTCAACTCCAGACTCATTTATCCACTGCCTCTTACACGTCCATTACAACTTGACCCCTGAAACTTGCTGTTCTGTTGCAAGCAGTAGACAACATGAGCACAGCTGCTCAAGCTGACAACCTAGAAGCCTTCTGTGGGCTGCCTTCTTCCAAAGCCCCACACCGCACCTGTCAGCAAACCCCATCATTACCTCCATTAATTAAACAATAAAAATAAGTCAAACCTGCATCCCTTTGGTCTCCCTTATTCCTGAAACCCACCCATATCCACTGGCCACCCAGTACCAAACTGCAGATCTGACATGGCCAGCTCCTCTGTGCATGCCCCCATGGCTGCCACTCACTAAAATCCCTAATCTTCCATGAAGACATGGTCTAGTTCTTCCCAGGCTCCCCTCTTCTACACTCACTCACTGTTCCTTGTTACAGCTTCTGGAATAAGGCAAATTCAATCCCACCTCCAGGACTTGGCCCCAGGTGGTCCCTTAGCCAGAAAAACTTTCTGCATGACTGGCTGTTCCTCCCCTTTTTGGGCTCTGCTTCCCACTCCCTGGGAGAGACCCCTGTTGCTAATTTCTCACACATTTAGTATAGTTCCTTCCCAGCTCCAGACCACAAAGTGTATGGAATACGAACTGGCTTTTGCTATTGCCCCTGGACTTGTCACAGTGGCTGGCACATAGAAGATGATTGAAAAAGCTCAACAGAACTGAACTAAGAGGAGGGGAAGGGGCAGAGATAAGAGGGCCAGGAATGTCAAGTTCTAGAATGTCCTGTTATCCTGTAGACAAAGAGTGTGGAGCAGTGGTGACTACCTGGTCAGACCTGGGTACTAGGAAGGCCACTGGGCGATGTGGTGAAAGGCTGAGCCTGAGTACCAGAGATGAGGGAAGGGCTGGGGTGGAGGGGCCTACGGGCCCCCAGCTACATAGCCTCTGCTGGATGATTCTTTCCTGTGTCTGCCTGGTTCACTCCTGTCTTCATGTTACTTCCAAATCACCTTCTCCCAGGAAGCCTCCCAGATCACCTGATGCAAGTTACTCCCTACTTTCTCTCTCCAGTCTTCACTGCAGGCCATCAGCTTCTACTCTCATGATTTATGGAGAGAAGTGAGACCCCCACCCCCCGGAGGCAGCAGCCTATAGTATTCCCGATGTACGTGCTCCCAGATGTATTGTTCAAAGACTGGTGGGTGCTGAGAAGCTGGATGCATGAGAGGTGGGGGTCAGGGGCCAGTTACCTCCTTGAACTGGGGGTGGGAGGCATCACCCACTAGCTGGAGAATGAGCCCTTCGCTGGTAGAGAGGAAGGCGCCACTCTGCCTCATCCGGGCCAGTGCCACCAGCCGGTCCACCTGGCTGCAGGGGAGGGTGTCAGTGTGCAGCTCAGACATCCACCTCCTCATTCTTCTTAGGTGTCCTATCTACACCCCACATGCACCCACCCCTTGTGGGACCCTCTCACCTGCGGGAGGTACAGGCGTCCACCACCACGTGGACCTGCAGGCCCCGGTCCAGGAGGTCCAGGGCTGTGTGCTAGGAGCAGAGAGAGGTCAGGGCCAACCTCAGACAAGAACAAGGAGTCCTGGGTTAGTGACTGAGGAACAGGGATGGGGATGAGAGAGGCTTGGACCAGGGTGGGAGGCCCCAGGTTACAACTAAATCACAGGGCAGGGTAGGTACCCCAGGTAGAGTGCGGTCCTGAGTGAGGATTAAGTCCTTGGTCAGGAGGGGGTAATAGGTCAGGAAGGGGGTCCTACCAGAGTATAGAGGGTTCTGAGTCAGGAAGAAACATCCTTTTAGGATGGGGGGTGTGGGGTCTCAGGGATCAGTCAGGGTCTCACCAGGATGCAGGCCTGTGTCTCTATGCCACAGAGGAGTACAGAATGCAGCTGGGGCCGTGCATCCAGTTCCTGCTGCACCACTGGCACCATGCTAAAGCAGGTCTTGGGCAGTGGCTGCAGGCCCTCGGCCCCCAGCTCAGGCACTGTGGGGCCCAGGCCTTGTGGATACTGCTCTGTCAGCACGGCTGGCACCTCCAGTAGCTGGGCCACCTGTGCCGGGGAGGGGCAACAAAAGCCTGAGCCCAAGGGAGGAGCTGGGGGCCTGCACTCCTGGACTGAGGGAGGAAGGAACTGTACCTTGAGCATTCGAGCGGCCACAGAGACAATCTGGGGGAAGTATGTGATATGGCGGAACTTCTCCTGCATGTCACACAGAAATAGTATGGACGATCCTGGGAGGACTCGGCCCAGGCAGGGCCTCACAGCTGCCATGTCCTGAGGGTGGGCAGAGGGGCCGAGGTTTGGGGTCAGGCAGGGGCTATGTGTGCCTTATCTGCACATCCAGGGTCCATGCTCTTAAACCTTGAGGGTCTTTGTCACTCTCTTCTTCTTACCTGCAGGTTTTGCATTGACTGTTCCCAGGCCCAGACACTTTTTTCTTAATGTGTCCTATTCAGGTGGAAGGTCACTTTCTGGGAAGCCCCCTCTGACCCTGCCTAACCGGAGTCTCAGCCTCACTCCCCGGAGCCCTGGGAAGCCCCCTCCTTTCTTAAGACAGCACAGTGCATGGGGATTTCTTCCAAGTCCTTAACAACTGTCTTGAATCTCAGGCTCCAACTGTGACCCTCACCCTGTCCCTGGGAGAAACTGAGGCCCTAGCAGTGATGTGACCTGCCCAGGGGCCCAGTGTGGGTAACCCAAAGAGTGGGATGTGATTGAGAAAATAAGCCACATCCTCTCCAGTTGTATCCCTCTCATGGCCTAGGGGAGCAGCTTCCACTTGGCCTCTGAAACTCAGTTTACCCAGGTGTGAAGCAGCCAGCCAAACTGCCTTCCAGGGCTCAGAAAGGCTGATGTGCTAGATAGTGCAGCATTATTTAGCTGTAAAAGGAAGGACACATTGACACATGCTATATCATGGATGAACCTTAGCCCAGTGCTCAGTGAGGCCAGTCACTATAGGCCACATGTGTAGGAATCCATGTGTACACAATGTCCACCATAGTCAAATCTATAGAGACAGAAAGCAGATTGGTGGGGGTCAGGGGCTGGGAACAGGGCAGGATTGAGGGGTGACTGCCTAATGGGCAGAATTTGCATTTGGGAGGATGGAAATGTCACACAGCATCGTGAAGGTACATAAATGCCACTTAACTGTGCACTTTAAAATGGTAAATTTTATGTTATGTGTATTGTACAATAATTTTTTTTAAAAGGGGGTGGGGAAGAAAGCGTGAGCTGTTGGAGACAGCAGCCCAGCAGCCCTTCCCCAGGGGAGGTGCTGACACCTAGAAGGGCCATGGTTTTACCAAGGTTCTGAAACAACTAGAGGCCTGCCTACCTCCCTGTGAGAGCATCTGGAGCCCTGGCCCCTGGAATCTCAGCATGTCCCAGTAGTGTCCCGGGGTCCCTGAGTTGCTGCACACCTGGGGGGTTCAATCTGAGATTTTGTTTGCAGCTCCCTCCCCCTCTGCAGGTTCACCCATTTATCCCTTAATTTACCTGGGAAATGGGAGACCCATTGAAGGGCAGGAGGCTACCACAACTGACCCTCGGTTGAAACTGTCAAGTGGGGTGGTTCGTACATGCAGGTGTTTATAATTATTCTTTCTATGGAACACATCTACCAATGAAATGTTCTGTGTGTGATATATCTGGAATTTAAAAACCAGTGGATGGTTGAAATGGAGAATTTTATGCTATGTGAATTTTATCTCAAAAATAATGGGATGGAAATGTCCTCTAAAACAAAACCACACTGAATTAACTGGTTGCTTAACTACAGCTGTGACCCGAGCTGGATTTACCAGGGAACCCATCTGTCTTGACAGGGTCAACAGTTCTCCCAGAGGCAGTGAAGAGAGAGGAGAAACCATCTTTTTGAAAACACAGAGTTGACTCTTACTCCCCTAGCTCAGCAACTCTCCTCTCTGTCCCCAGGACTAAGATATAACCCCTCGGCAAGGGACTGGGGATTATCTCCACCTTAGGGCCTTGGCCCCACGCTGTTCTCTTCCCCCGGAGTGCTCTTCTCACTCCCACTCATGGTGTTCACTCTTCCGGAGGCACGAGGGACAGGGACAGGGCCAGGTCAGGCCGGAATGTCCCCAAAACAAGCCTACAACAAGGTCTGTAGCAGCCAGGAATTCCCCTTCAGGCTGCTGGGAGGCCTATGGATAGTTCCTACATGAGAGAGCCAGGTGGCCACATTTGTTAAAACAACAGATACACGAGCCTTCTGACCCAGAAAACTTGCTCCTAAGTATTTATCCTGCAGACTTGCTTGTGAAATGAAACAGCTTATTCACTACCGGACTCCCGCAGAATAAGCCAGTAGAAGTCTACCTACACATTCAAGGTTAGGGTACTGCTTTCATGAGCTAGGGTATATCCATGCTAAGACACTTTTTGCAGCCAGGAATAATTACAAGCTTTTAAAGTAGTTATAAAGTAATTATATGCAAGGGTGGCCAAAATATGTTAATGTTAAAAAAAAAAAAAGGCAGAATGGCATGTATAGCAATGCTTCCATTTGTGGCCCCCAAAAAGATGAGAAAAGTGTATGACTGCTACAATCTATATCTGCACTCTGGCAGGCAGTAAGGAGCAGGGACTTCAGGAAGGGGAATAGGTCACTGAAGGACAACAGAGTGTGAAGGAGATCTGATCTTCACTGTGTTCTACTCTATTCTTTTTGAACTGACAATATTTAACAGGTTGTGCAGTCAGGAACAAATATAGTATGGTAAGATTCACATAAGGTGAGAACCCAGCCAAACCCCTCTGTGGCATTAAAGTTATGATAATGGTTATCCTTCATGGGCAGTGACAAAGGGATATGGGGGGCTTCTGGGGTGTATGGGATGTTCTGGATTTGAATGCTGTCTACACCGGAGCATTCACTTGGTGAAGTTACTTGATCGTATCTGTGACTTCTATGTTTTCCTGCATATGTGACATTCTTCCATTAAAAGTTTTCAAAGTATAAAATAAAAGAGGAAGCCTCGCTGGTTGCTGTGGGACTGGACTGGAGGCAGAGGCCAGGGAGAAAGCTGGGGCTGAGGTCCAGTGGGGCAAGGGTGAGGCCTAGGGTATAGTTCAGGCAGCAGAGACAGAGGAGGGAGGCAGGACAGAGAGATGCAGGGGGTGTGTGGGACTGGCTTTGGGGGAAGGGTGAAGAAAGAAGACCCTGCGGTTTCTGGTCTGTGGGTGGCAAATCCCAGGGACTAATTGGGAAACTGGACAGGGGAACTGATTTCTGGCATAAGAGGAAAAACTGGGGCGGGCAGTGAGTGTATGAATGTTAGGAGGTCTGGAGACAGATTTGAGTGTGCCGCAAAGGAAAGATGAGTGGGTCCAGAACGGAGCTCTGGGTGTGGGGAGCCCTAGGCCAGAGGAGGAAGGGTGGCCTGAGGTGGGCGGCAACCTGGGGGCGAGCGGGGCTGCTTAGATCCCCTCGTGGCCTCTGTGGACCCAGCCCTGCAGTCCGGACTTCCTGGCTGTGTGACCTTGGACAAGTTTCACGCTCTGTCAAGAGTCTCAGTTTCCTCCTCGGAAAAATGGGGGTTAAACCCACCCACACCCCACGAGGACAATGCGAAACTTGGCCCGGGACAAAGGGAGAGCGGGTAAAACAGAGGGTTCCAGTCCTTGGCCAGCCAGTTTTGTAGGGCTCGGGCAGGAGTCCTCGCCCTGGCTGTGTGACCTCGGCACGGGACATCCTGGCAGCGTCTCAGTTTCACCACCTGAAAGGCGGAAAGGCCGGTCCCACCAGCGCCCGGGAGGTAGGAACTTACCCGGAAGACGCTGGGTTCGAGTTCAGCCTCCGCCCTGAGCAGGTGGGTCCTGGGGTCACTCGCCTCTTCAGGTCCGCCCGCCGGGTTCCAAGACCGGGTCACCGTTTGGTAGGATGGTGACGCGTGGCCCGCCCACCCTGGCCGAGCTGCCTAATCGGCAGTGGTCCAGCTCTGCCCCGCCTCTACTCTCAACCAATCCGCAAGCACTACTGCTCCGCCTGAGAATATGATTGGCCTTCATGGAGGGGTGGGAAGGTAGAGAGTTCGACCAATGGAGAGCCGTAGGGGGCGTGATTGGCGGGCCTGGGCGGGGCCGTGCGATGGGTGTGGAGAACGCGGCTCTATCTGGATAGAGTGGTGGCGACCCGCCACGGGGCACAGACCTGGCTGTCAAGGCCAAGAGAGGGAAAGGCTGCGCCCAGGGCAGGAATGAGCCAGAGGTTCGAACCCTGGGCTTTCTATCTGGAGACAGAAACTGAGAGTCCCAGCCATTTTCCAGGACAGGGTTAAAGGCTGATGAAGCCCGAAGCCTAGGTGACCCCAACCCCTATGGCCGCTCAGCCTGTGTTCATGAAGCTTGTTTCCCTATCTGTGCACCGCCTGCCTCCTAGAAGTGGTGTTTCTAATATTTAGACGTTGTGCCTGGAAAAGGGGTTGAGAGAAAGAGATGGAGAGAACTTTCCATCTAAACTCTCAGTTCATTGTTGACCTCTCTACCATCATCTCTTAACACTTTTCCCCGCTTGCTCTATTCCAGCCACGCTGCTCCTCAGTGTCCCATCTCAGGGCCTTTACATAGCAGGCTCTTTCTTGTCATTCAAGGCCTTCCTTGACCACCAGTGTCAAATAGCTACTTGGTCAGGTTGCTGTTTTATTTTCTTCACAGTAGTAATTCCATCTGAAACTGGAAATTTATCTTGCATTTTAAAAGTGTATGAATGTACACATTGTCAGTCCCTTGAACTGCCCTCCCCCTGTGCGGACTCCACAAAGGCAGGGATCTTATATATATTATTCACTGCTGAGTCCTCAGCAATAGTAGGTGCTCAGTACATTGGGAATAAATGAGATGAGATAGACCAGACATAAGGCAGTGATGAGCCAGGGTGAAAGAGGGCCAGAGCAGGGATGCCAGGAGGATGGGATAAGAGGAGAGAAGGGAGAAGGTGGGGAAAGAGAGAGCAAGGGGTCCCTGATAGAGGCAGAGGTGAGGCTCTGGGCTGAGGTGGGAGTCTGGGTCATTTTAGCTGGGGGTTGCCAGGAGGGGAGTGGAAGGGATGGGGGCTCTGGGACAGGGGGTCAGAGAGCTGTCATAGGGAGGCCTCTGGTTTGTCCTGGGGCCTGGGGTGGCTTGTGACTGGGCATCATAGGGAACAGTTCCCCCATCCCTCAGGGATTCCCTGGTAATGGCAGGTACAAGGCATCTCCCACCTGCCCACCCAGCCCTCCTCAGGAGCCAAGAATCTGTCCCCTCCCCCTAGGGCATGTGGGGTCAGGGAATCATAGAAATTTGGGCCTGCCTGAGGTCCAGCTGGGACAGGTCATGTAGTACTGAGGGACACTCGAAAGTGAGTGCAATGTCATCAAAGAGGTCAAGGGCAGAGGCATCTGGGACAGCAAGGCTCAGGCTGCGGCCAGCATGGGGGTTCTCTGCGGGGGCCACAGCATGGGCCACCCCCAGGAAGGGGAATGGGGGTGGCAGGGGCAGTCTTTGGGGCAGCGGTCTCTGGGGAAGCACCTCCTGAGACAGGAGGGACAGGGCCAGGTGCTGGGTGGCAGCCTCAATCTTGGCAAACTGCCTGCAGAGAGACAGGCATTAGCTGGGTGACTACGAGGAGGTCTCCTCCCATCTTTCATCTCAGATGTGATTTGTGCCTTCTCTTCCTCCCCATTTTTCTTTGTGCTAGTCTTCCTGCCCCTGGGTCCATTTTTCTCAGGTCTGACAATTCAGTATTTCTGACTCCATTTATAGGGACGCTCTGACTGGCTGTGGGGGTTGTGCACTGCACAAAGCAGCATGCCTTGTCTAGCACTATGCACACTTTGGCATTTACATTTATTATGACCATGTTCCAACATATGAAAGTGAAAAATGTCTTAAGGGTGCCTTTAAAAAATAATTTCACACAAAAGTGTGCTATGAGTTAGCTGTGCATTGGTAACAATGATGCCCTGTGCATTCTGCTTCCTCTTAGCTCTTGAATCTGCCCCCTGAAGACATCTCCAACAACTCCCATCCGGATGACTGCACTGATTTCCCCTCAGTAACAGTATGGATGGGTCTCACAAATTATGATGGGCTGAATTGTATCCCCTGACATTCCCAGGACCTCAAAATGTGATTATATTTGGAAACAGGGCTTTTAAAGAGGTGATTAAGTTTAAATGACACCATTAAGATTAGGTCCTACCCCAACAGGACTGGTGTTTGGACACAGAGGGAGGAGGACCATGTAAGCACATATTGATCTCTGACTTCTAGCCTCCAGAATTGTGAGAAAGTAAATTTCTATTGTTCAGGCTGCCCAGTTTGTGGTGTTTGATCACTGCAGTTTTAATAGAGTAATGCCCAAGCATAATGTGACCAAAGACTGCAAAACTCACAATCAGAAGCCTAGGAATCCACTGAGAGAACATTCAAAGAATGGCTCACCATCTGAGGATAGTGAGAGCAATCAGCATGGTGGTTGGTGGGTGCTGTGAGGGCCTCTGGGGGCAGGAAATGCTCTGTCCCTGGATCTGAGTGCTGGGAGGGGTCTCAGGGAGGGGAGGGGTCTCAGGGAGGGTTCCTTCTGAGTTCCTGTTGGATCCACATCCCCGGGGACAGTGATTACAGCTGCTGAGGCTGGGCCTGGGCTGCCCAGGGCTCCCAGTGTCTGCACAGGGAGAGAGAGAAAAGTGAGGGTGTTTCCCAGTGATTCCCAGTGCCCAGGCAGCTCACTGATATCCCCCCTTCCAGGGCACTCACAGGGATTACTGCCCCTGTTTCCTGAGGGAGAAAGTGAGGTCAGGGTGTACAGTCACCCAAAGTCAGAGCAGCAGAACTGGGATGTAATCCTGGAGGGGAAAAATAGGAGAGACATCAAGAACTTTCTAAAATCTCTCCTAGTCATTAATTATTAAAGGGTAATATTTCTTAGTAGCCTCACTATAAATTCTCTTTTTTTCCCCAAATGGTGCCCTGATAAAATTAGCAGTAGCACACTGTAAAAGACTGTAGTGGAACCATTTCTGGCTGGAAGGAAGGAATAAAATAAGGGTTCCTTTGGGAATGAGAACTGCCAGATGTGAATACACTGTAACATGAAAATGTACAATGTTACAGAATAAATTTTTTAAAAATCCCATTGCCACCACCATCTTTTCTAATTTAAACCTCAATGATGTCAGTGTTAAAGCTGGGATAAGAAGGTAGCATGGGGGGAAATCAAGGCTCCACGACTTGTTCACAATCACACAGCAAGTAAATGGCAAAGCAGCGGTTCAAACCTGATGCCCCGAGACCACATCCTTGTGTGCCAGGCTTGCTGCCTTGCCAGCAGCACTTTGGGTAGGGGCTGCACAGTGGTGGCAGTCCAGAGCCAGCGGTAGGCAGTAGGCCATGTTCTAGAGGTGCTGTGAGTCTGCATGGGCTGACGAATATAGTGAGATCAGCAGCTGCAGGTTCACTAGGTGACCAGGGTCACCATCCCATGCTGGAGGAGTGGATCCCAGTTCTCTGAGGATTGGTGGTCAGGTCCCAAGACAGGCAAGGAGTTGCCACCTCATGGCTCCAGGGTGAGCTTGCATCTGCCACTAGGAGCCAAGGGCAATATCTGCTGGTCAGCTCTGCACCACTGCCAGGAGGGGCCTGGGACACACCCAGGGCTGCAGGCCCTGCAGGCTCTGACATAGGGTGCTCCACCAGGGGGCGCCAACTCCTGGACTGGCATTGGGAGGCCCTGCACAGGTGTGAGACCCACACTTTGGGCCCTTCTCCTCCTGTCTTAGTCATTGTTAAGAATCACCCACAGCTGGGGCCGCCTCATCTGGAGTTTGCTGAGGACCTGCCCTGCCAGGTAGTGGAAGGTATGCATAAACTCCTTTCCCTTGTCCCAGCCCTCACAATGGGCATTTATAGAGCACTTACTGTGTGCAGAGACCAAGGGTGCAGTGATGAGCAAGACATGCCCTGTTTGCTCCTGTATGAGTCTGGGAGGGACACCTATACACAAGAAAATCCAGCTGGGGATGTGATGTGAAGGTTCTAAAGCTGCACAATAAGTTGGTGGCTGGATTGGGGAAGGGTGCTGCTTCAGATGGAGAAGCCCTCTCTGAGGAGGTGACAACTATCCTGTAACCAGGCAGAGATCTGGAGAAGGTATAAAGGTCCTGGGCAGGAACAAGCTTGACCGGTGTGAGAGAGAGAGGGAGTGAAAGTGGGAAGTGAAGTCAGAGAAGTGGACAGGGCCTAAACTCAGATGCGAGGTAAGAGTTGGGTTATGAGGTCAGGACTGAAGGGGAGCCATAAAGGGTTTGGGCCAAAGGTGGTGCCCAGACTTCCGGACTCTTCCCTCAACTTCCTTTGCAGACCTCATTGCACTTGGAGCCCAGACAAGGCTGTCCCTCCCTGTTTCCACCCCACTCATCTGCTACTTCTCTCACCCAGTCCCAGAGGGACTTCGTTTCACTTAAAATGTATTCTAAGAATTTACAGATGGCAGGTTCCTTGTGTCCCCAACTCAGAACTCAAAGGGGTCAACCCTGTCATATTTGTTTCACATTTTTTCTTCTGAGACAGGATATGACTGTATTCAGAGATATAAGGTCTTTAAAGAGGTGATTAAGGTAAAATGAGGTCACTAGGGAGGACCCTAAGCCAGTATGACTAGTGTCCTTATAAGAAGAGATGAAGACACAGACACACACATAGGGATGACCATGAGAGGACACAGGGAGAAGGCAACCATCTATAAGCCAAAGAGAGAGACCTCAGAAGGACCCTGCCCTGACGGCACCTTGATCTCAGACTTCTAGTCTCTAGAAGTGAGAGAAAATAAATTTGTGTTGTTTAAGCCTGCCAGCCTGTGGCACTTTGTTATTGCACTTGTAGCAAACTAACAAAGAAATGTACTAGTTATCTATGCTGCATAACAAATTACCAATACAATGGCTTAAAACAACAGACACTAATTTTCTCACAGTTCCTCTGAGTCACAAGTCCAGGCACCTGTGGCTTAGCTGGGTCCTCTACTCAGGACTTCACAGGCTGCAATGTGGTGTTGTATGCTGCCACCTCCCATCTCATGTGAGGTCAGGGACTCCTTCCCAGGTTATGTGGTAGAATCCATGTACTCACATCTGTAAACCCCAAGGAGGCTGTGTCTTTAGGGCCAGCAAGAGAATCACTGATGCTTCACATCTCTGCCCTCTAAACCAGGGGTCCCCAACTCCCAGGCCATGGACCGCCTGGAACAGGCAGGTAAATGGGGCTGGTCCGGATTCCTTTCACTACTGCTGGTACCCCAGTGGCCTGACTGTGGGCTATGTACCTCCATACCACCCCTGACCACAGCCAGCTGGGAAGCATACTCCACATCCACACCCCCACCCAGCATGGGCTCTTCCCTCCATCCCAGAGTCAAGGAGGGTAGTACCTGGTATTTGGCAGCCCTGAACACAGGTGAGGTCAGTCCCCAATGAGCAGAGCCTCCCAGCTCTACCTCCAGTACCTGCTACTCTCCTCTTGTCTTCTCTTCACCCCTCATGAGCTCAAGGCTCTGCTCGTGTTTCCCTGCCAGTGCCTTGGGCAGCCTCCTTTGTAGTGGGGGTGAGGGTGGGGGTGGGGGAGGAAGTAGAAGCCGAAGGAAAAGGAATGTTTGGACTGAGCTGGCAGCAACAGATTTTACAGGCATAAATTTATAGGGACTTCACAAAGACTTTGCAGGGAGAGGGTACCGCCTACTTCTGATCTGGCACCTTGTTAGGAACACCTGGGTGGCAAAGACAGACCCTTCTATGCTGTCATGGAGCACAGATGAGTGTCGCTGAGCACGTAATGGGACCCCACCTTGCCGGAGGGTTTTCCAGCAGTAGCTGAGAAGAAATGGGGTAGGTGGTCTTAGAAACAGCACGCAGAGAGGCCCTCAGGCTGAGGGGAGGATGGCCTTGGAGTAGTGGTTCTCAAGCAGGGGACATGGGTCCACATCTGGAGACAGCTGTCATAAAGTGTGGGGGAGGTGAGCAGGAGAGGGAGTACTGTGGGCCTCCCCTGGGTGGAAGCCAGAGACGCTGCTTACCACTCTATTACGTACAGGACGCCCCCACAGCAAAGACTGATCAGGCCCAATGTCACTAGTGCCACGGTGGAGAAACCCTGTGTTGAATGACCCGAATAAAAGTCAGTGTGGCTGGAAGCCTGAGGCAATGCGCGTAGAGTACTGAAATGAAAGTGTTCCACCAGCGTCCTGCGCTGCAAGGCCCAGGTTCATGCATAGCTGCATCCATGAACCAAGCAGGCGCCTGGGAACCGCGAGGACGTGGGTCCCCCATGGGCTGGGAAAGAGAGCCTGGAGGATCTGGAAGTGGGGACCAGGCCAGAGCCGACCAACACCCCTGGTGGGCGAGGCCTGCTCAGAACCACGCCTCCTGGGAGGGTCTCTATTACAGACGACAGGGAATCAATATCAATAAAGGAGAACGTGCGACCCGGGATCCCACTCTGGCTTTTCCAGTCTTGGGTTGACCCACTGTGACCGCCTCCGGGACTTGGCCGTCGGGGTCCGGGGAGAACTACAGCTCCTAAGATGCCTCGCGCTGCCGGCGCCCGGGAAGAGCTGCAAGGGCCGGAGGCCGGGGGGCGGGGCAGAGGTGCACGTGGCATCGTGACGCTCCTACGGCGACGTCGGGGTTTGTGTGCGCGAGTGGCAGCGGGTAAAGGTTGGGTGCCTCGCGCCGGGGGCCGTTGGGAGGGAGCGCGCCCCTATCCCCACCCCGGCCCCTACGCCTGCACTGCCAGCGCCGGGGCCCCGCCTTCCCATCTACCCCCGCGGGCAGGCCTTGGGTCTCCTCCGCTCGTTGCCCGGCTCGGGTCTGCAGGTGAGAGACCTGAGAGGTGGGGGGAGGGACCGGAGGGCGGAGACATGGGGGAAACCGCGAGCGTGAAACCGGAAGGGATGCCTTAAAGGAAAGGGCGCTACTTCACCTCCGACTTTTATCGGCCTGGCCGGCTTCTCTCTCTTAAGGGGCAAGGGGCTATTTTTAGAGAGGCGGGGTAGGTTCCGTTGTATACAGGAGCTTCTTTTCATCCCGCTAAGAATAGGTTCTTTCTTTAAAAGACCGGTGACATTGTCCAGACATCGAAGGAAAAGGCATATAAATCCTGGTGGTTTCAAAATAGTCCCTAATTTAGCTCAACAAAGGTGGAACAGGGGTTGCAGCAGGAACACCGTCTTAAAGGGGAAGTCGGGTCTGGTGGAAGGGTGTGGTCCAGCGTTTTGGAAGGGTAGAATAGGCCCTGGCTCTTCCAGAGCAGAACATCTCTTGTTTAAGGCATGCTCAGCCTTCTGAAAGGGACGTGTAGCCTCTTGGGATAATTGTCTCCTAAAATACTTTCAAAGGGATGGTCATGTCTCTAAAAGGAATCTTTATCACCTGTCTAAAGGTGATGTCCAGTTTTCGTTCATTCCGGATGTTTTTACTGAGCACTCTCTTTGTGCCCTGACGTTATTCTAGGTGTTGGGATGCAACAGTGAGTAAGCTGTCACTAGCATCTAGTGGGTAGAGGTCAGGGATGCTGCTAAACATACTATAGTGCATGGTACAGCCCCCTGGACACTAGTCCAGCCCCAAATCTGAACAGTGCTGAGGTTGGGGAACTCTGATTACAAAGTAGTTTAGAAGGTCATCCTCCTTCTCTAACTTACATTTTCTGTGGAGAAAATGTAAGTTAGAGAAGGAGAATGGGGAGAGTTGGAAGGGGTTGCAGGTTTAAGCAGGCTGGTCAGGGAATGCCTCCTGCTGGTGACATTGGATGTGAGGGAGCAGATTACTAGGTAGGGGCCTCTGTAAGTGCCCCAGGTGGAGCAGGCATGCCCAGCCAGGCTGGGTGCTGAGAGTGCTGTGAGGATTGGAGCAGCAAGGAGCAGGACAGTGAGGGGAGGAGGCCAACAGTGTAGCTCTCTTAAGGGGTTGTCTTCTGCTTGGAAATGGGAACTGTGAGGCTTTCGCAGGATTTTTGCTTCAGCCTCTGTGCTGGGAGTATACAGGACCAGGGAGGCTGAGACTGGAAACACGAGGTCTGTTAGGAGGCTATGGCAGTTGCCAGGAATGGGGTGTAGGTACCCTGGATACAGGTGGCGACAGGGGACTTGGTGAGAAGTGGCCAGATTGCAAGTTTGTTCCTGCTGGGCCAGGGGAAGCACTGATGGATTTGCTCAGTCACAGAGTGAGAGGTGAGGGGGCCCCAAGCTTTTGGCCTGAGGAAGAATAGAGCTGTTTTCAGGGATGGAGAAAATTATGGGTGAAGGAGGGTTGGGGATGAGGTAGGGGGCAAGCAGGAGCAAAAGTCTGGAGTTAGCTTTGGGGCATGTTCAATTTGAAGTGTCTAGCTGTCCACATGGCATCGTGAGCAGGGGTTTGGAGTTCAAAGAAAAGGTGTCAAAGTGGACTGTGGAGTCCTCCTGTGTATAGATGGTGAGGCCTGAGGGAGGCCAGGGCTCCCTAGGCTGATAGGACCTGGATGCCCCTATAGGCACGAGTCAGGCGATGGAAAGGACTAGCACCTGAAACTGAGACCAGCGGGCAAGTGAGGAGCGTGGCATCTCAGAAACCAAAGGGACTGGTTGGAGGAGGGAGGGTCCATTGTGGACTGGGCAGAGGTCATGGGTGTAGTACCACGGAGGCCATGGTATTTGAGGTGGGAAGGAGCTGGTATTGACAGCAGTTTTGAGTTGTTTTGCTGCGAAAAGATGGAGAGAAACTAGAGCTTAGCTGGAGGGGGTGGTGGGGTGAAGGTGTTTTTGTCAAGATGGGAGACAGAGCTTGTGGTCACGGTGATGAGTGTGGTCTGGGTGAGGAGTATTGCTGAGGGTGGGTCCTCAGGGCCCCTGGACCCAGAGGCAGGTCAGAAAGTGGGGCAGTGTGGGTTTTGCAGCCCCAGCACACTGGCATTGATTGGGACTGTATTGCTCTGCTGTGAGGCGTGCCCCATGCACTGTGGGATGTTGAGCAGTATCCTTCCCTCTCCCCACTAGATGCCAGGAGCATCTGCCCCTTTAGGTTACAGCCTGACAGTCAGAATAATCTCCAGGCATTGCCAGTGTCCCTTGGAGTGGAGTGCCATGGCATGGGGGAAATCCCAGTTGTCATCTTGAGAACAACTGGAGTGTGGTTGGAATGTGAGAACTTTCTCTTCTGATTGCTTTTATTTTTCTAGTGACAAGAGCAGGAGGAGAAAAGAGGTTTGAGGGGAAAAAAAATGCAAGTATCACCTGTGGGGGTGGGTGAAGGGACCAGAGAAATGCAAATGAGCAGTGTGGCCAGTAGGGAGGAGTTTGCTTTTGTGGGGCACAAATGCAAAGGGGACCTGGCTAGCAGTTTTGGGGTGCCCACAGCCCTTGTGCTGGGCAAGGAGAAGTGAGGATGCAATACTGGCGGAGGGCACAGAGCCTGCAGGGGCAGTGGAGTGGAGATCTGGCACAGTGAGGGAGTCTTGGTCAGGGGACCAAGGGGAACCAGGTGAGCAGAATTGGGGATAGGGTGGGTAGAGAGGGGGATGATCACAGGGCTTCAGTTACAGGGAAGGGTTAAGGGTCCTGCAGTGGGTGTGGATGTTGAGGCTGGGGATGGGTGGGTCTCTACAGGGAGAGGGGTCAAGGGTTGGAAGCCAGGGTGCTGGAGACGCCCCCCCCCTTCTTGTAGGGCCCATTTTTAGATTAGAGCCCTACAGTCCTGCTTAGCTTTTCAGGCCTTTCTGGCTTCCTGGAAGAGTTGGCTGACCTACCTCCTAAGGCTGGTCACCCACCCATCCCAATTTGCTAGGAGTTCAGCACCTGAACTCTTTCATCTTGGGGCAAAGCTGGACCATTGCTGGGTGCTAATCCTGACAGAGGCTCCTACAGCGAAGTGGTCAGGGGAGGCACCCCTGCCTTTAAAGGGGCAGTGTAAATTGCAGTGCAGGTTTGGGGTTGAGATGACTTGGTATGTGCAGGGGCGGGGGGGGGGGTAGGGGGCGGGAGGGGCCGCCCTCCCCTGACCTGGAATCCCCTCCAGGTGTGATGGTTGGCTCCCACATGGACATGGCTCCAGCCTCCACCTCAGAGGGCTCCGGGGAGAAGCCTGACCCCGCAGCCCCTGTCCCGGCGGCCCAGTACGAGTGTGGGGAGTGCGGCAAGTCCTTCCGCTGGTCGTCCCGGCTCCTGCACCACCAGCGCACGCACACGGGCGAGCGGCCCTACAAGTGTCCTGACTGCCCCAAGGCCTTCAAGGGCTCCTCAGCTCTGCTCTACCACCAGCGGGGCCACACCGGTGAGCGGCCCTACCAGTGTCCTGACTGCCCCAAAGCCTTCAAGCGCTCATCGCTGCTGCAGATCCACCGCAGTGTGCACACAGGCCTGCGCGCCTTCACCTGCGGCCAGTGCGGCCTAGCCTTCAAGTGGTCGTCTCACTACCAGTACCACCTGCGCCAGCACACGGGCGAGCGGCCCTACCCCTGCCCTGACTGCCCTAAGGCTTTCAAGAACTCCTCTAGCCTGCGGCGCCACCGCCATGTGCACACAGGCGAGCGGCCCTATACCTGCAACCTATGTGGCAAGAGCTTTACCCAGAGCACCAACCTGAGGCAGCACCAGCGCGTGCACACGGGCGAGCGGCCCTTCCGCTGCCCACTCTGCCCCAAGACCTTCACACACTCCTCCAACCTGCTGCTGCACCAGCGCACCCATGGTGCTGCCCCTGCTGCCACACCACCACCACGGGAGCCCTCCAAGGTCTTGGTCACTGATGCCTACCTGCAGCCACACCTGCATTCCCCCAGCCCGCCAGTGCCCCCAGCGCCAGCACCTCCGCCCATGGTGCCTGAGCTCTTCCTGGCGGCAGCTGAGACCACGGTGGAGCTGGTATATCGCTGCAGCGGTTGCGAGCTGGGCTTTGGCAGTGAGGAGCTGCTCCTGGAGCACCAGCCCTGCCCAGGGCCAGAGTCGGCGCCCGCAACCCAGGACATGGCCCTGGAGACAGAGAAGGCTGCACCGCTGGCCCCAGTCCAGCAGCCCCAGCCCCCTCCTGCCACTGCTGCCCCTGCCTTTGCCTGCGTCCCATGCGGGAAATCCTTCCGGACAGTGGCTGGCCTTTCCCGCCACCAGCACAGCCACGGGGCAGCCAGTGGACAGGCGTTCTGCTGCGGCAGCTGTGATGGCGCCTTCCCGCAGCTGGCCAGCCTCCTGGCACACCAGCAGTGCCATGTGGAGGAGGCGGCAGCTGGTCGCCCACCCCCACAGGCCGAGGCTGCTGAAGTCACCTGCCCACAGGAGCCGTTGGTCCCCACCACTCCTGCCCTGCAGCCGCCTGCCCCCACGTCCACCTCTACCGAGCGGCCCTACAAATGTGCCGAATGTGGCAAGGCCTTCAAGGGCTCATCGGGCCTGCGCTACCACTTGCGGGACCACACGGGTGAGCGGCCCTACCAGTGTGGCGAATGTGGCAAGGCCTTCAAGCGCTCGTCGCTGCTGGCCATCCACCAGCGTGTGCACACGGGCCTGCGGGCCTTCACCTGTGGCCAGTGTGGCCTGACCTTCAAGTGGTCATCCCATTATCAGTACCACCTGCGGCTGCACACTGGCGAGCGGCCCTACGCCTGTGGGGAGTGTGGCAAGGCCTTCCGCAACACGTCGTGCCTGCGGCGCCACCGCCATGTGCACACAGGCGAGCGGCCGCATGCTTGTGGCGTCTGTGGCAAGAGCTTTGCACAGACCTCCAACCTGCGGCAGCATCAGCGCGTGCACACGGGTGAGCGGCCTTTCCGCTGTCCACTCTGCCCCAAGACCTTCACGCACTCCTCCAACCTGCTGCTGCACCAGCGAACCCACTCGGCAGAGCGCCCCTTTGCCTGCCCTGTCTGTGGCCGCAGCTTTGTCATGGCTGCCTACTTGCAGCGGCACCTGAGGACGCATGCACAGGCCACCCCTACCACTGGCCTTGCAACCCCCACCCCTCTGGCTGCAGCCCCAGTGCCGCCAGCTACCCAAGATGTCCATGTGCTCCCCCACCTCCAGGCCACACTTTCCCTTGAGGTGGCAGGCAGCCCAGCCCAGGCCCCACCCCTGGGTCCGGCAGCCCCCAACTCCCAGACATTCCTCCTGGTGCAGACGGTCCAGGGCCTCCAGCTCATCCCCAGTAGTGTGCAGCCTGCTACACCTCCACCACCTCCCGCCCCTCCCAAGCTCATTCTGCTCCCCTCCAGTACCAGTGGTGGGGGCAGCCGAGCAAGGCAGGGCCCAAGGGCTGTGGGGAAGGCTGGGCAGGGGGCTGGAGTAGTCTGGCTACCGGGCCCTGTGGGACTTGGGGTACAGGGAGGGGGCAATGCCAGGGCCAGTGGTGGAGGGCAGAGCCTCATCCTTTTGCAGAGTGTAGGGGGTGGGGAGGCTGGGCCACAGGAAATGAGTGGGGTCCAGCTCCAGCCTCTCCGGCCAGGCCCGGAAATGACTGCGGTCCAGCTCCAGCCAGCACCGGAATTGACTACAGTCCAGCTCCAGCCCACACAAGAAGTGACTACAGTCCAGCTCCAGCCTGTGGCGGGCGAGTTACCCAATCCCAGTGGGGGAACTGTTACCACTGAGGCCCCCAACCTGCTAGTGGTTCAGAGTGGGGCAGCTGACGAATTGCTGGCAGGTGCCAGCCCTGGGGAGCCAGGTGACAGTGAGGCTAGCACTGGTGTGGTCCAGGATGTGCTCTTTGAGACGCTGCAGACAGATGAGGGGTTGCAGAGTGTCCTAGTGCTGAGTGGGGCCAATGGAGAGCAGACCCAGTTGTGTGTGCAGGAAGTAGAGACCCTTCCTTCTGGGATGGCAGAACAACCTGCCCCCGGGCCACCTGGACAGAAATTGCTCATCATCCGCAGCACCCCAGCCACTGAGCTGCTGGAGAACAGTGTTGGGGGTGGCGCAACCACCCTGCAGCTGCTGGCCCCACCACCACCTGCCTCAGCCTCTGCCTCTGCAAACCTCCCCATGGCCCCTGCCCCCCAGATGGTACAAGTAGTCCCTGCAGGAGCCACACCAGGGGGCATGGCCCCTCAGGGCCTGCCCTCCATCCAGATTGTCCAGACTCTGCCTGCAGTCCAGCTGGTACACACATTTTGAGTTGGAACACTGGTACCTTTTCCTGCCACCCCCCCACACAGCCCAACTCACTTTCTCCCTGGGCTGGGCTGGGAGCAGGAGAGCTGCAGGCTGGGCTTGCTAATAAAAACCAGAATCTCTCCTGTGTTTTGTTTTCCTGGGGTGGCAGGGTGGATAGGTTGGTGGGGGAGGGGGCAAATGTCATGGCTATGGCCACCATTTGGGAACTTGGAATCTAATCTCTTGCATCCCGGCTCGCAGGTGACTTGCTTTGCATCTGGTGGGGGGTGGGCAGCCACTTCTGCGTGGGGCTCCGTTTATCCTAAAATAGGTGGTCACGAGGAGGTGCAGGAATCGAGAATCCTGATCTGCCACTTGTTCCCTGTAAGTCACCCCACTCCTCTCATCTGAAAAGTCGGTTGTGAGGAATGCTTGTCTTGAAGGTCACTGAGCCCAGGTTGGGATTGGGGCGGAGGTCCCTGAGGTGGACAGTTTGGGAGCTGGTGGTCTCAGGATACTGAATTGGCTCTTCTCACGAAGAACGAAGACCGGGGCGCTAATGAGTATTGATCCACTCGCATCACCACCTCTACTTACTCGCTGATTGCTTAGCAACCAGGGAACGTCGTGAAGCTAGCGTGCGCGCCCCCGCGAGCTGGTAAGTACAGCTCCCAGCCCTCACCCCTCCAGGACCCGTTGTCGTCTTACAGGTCCTCTCTCCATCGGTCCTTCTAACCCCATCCCTGTCAGGATTCCCGTGTCCTGCGTTCCTCTTCAGCGACCACCAACTTGGCAAAAGTTGCTAAGGCCGAGTAAAGGCGCCGTCCTACCTCTAACGTGCGCGAGTCTCACGTCACTTCCGTCACCGGCGACTCTTCCCCCCCCCCAACCCTGTACCCCCACCTTGTTAGAGGATTGGAGCTACCCTCAGAGGTCCTTGCTCCTGCGGCCATTCCGGGAGAGGGACGCTGGGTCGTGGAGAGCGCAGTCCATCCTCTGGTCGTAGAAGGGGAGTTCGCCGCCTCCCCAGGGAAACTCCAGAGCTTGGGAGGGAACCCCGTATTCCAAGTGTTGGCAACCACAGGTCATTTAGGGGTATATCGCTCAACATGGAGTTGGGGGGTGAGATCCCGGGAGACGTTAGGGAGGTTGCTGGGTGGAGGGGGCAACCTGGCCTGCCTCGGCCGTCCCTTCGCTTGGGTGGGGCGGGGGCAAGCGACCTAACTGTTCTCATCTGGGACATGCTACTGCAGGTCCCCACCCCTGGGGCGCTCAGGGACGAGAAGTGCCGTCCTGACGTTCACCTGCTTGTTTTCACCAGGTGCAGGCCTATTCCCTTGGGGAACGGGGGCTGCCATGGCTCCCAGCCACCTGTTGGTGCGGGAGATGAGGGAGGATGAGAAACCCCTGGTGCTGGAGATGCTGAAGGTGAGGGCTGCGGGGGCACCAGTGAGCCTGGGGGCGGGGCGGCACGGTGAGCCAGACCGGAACCCTGGAGAACCCGCTTTCCTCCTAAGCTGCTTCTGGCTGGGCCTGGTCTCCTTCTAGCCCTCTTCCTACCCTTGGGAATAAGGATGGTTTTATCACTGGAGGGCTGTAGGGACTCTGCCTCCTATCCCATACTCTTCAGAGCAGAGCCAGGGCCCTGAGCTCTGAGCTGTCCCCACTCCAGCCTCTTTGCTCTCTACCCAGAGCTTGCCCATTTTCTGAATGGAGCCTGTCTTCCATTCTGTTCTGACTTCAGCCTTCCCTGGTTCCTCTTGCCTGTCCCTCCTCTGAATTGGGTGTCCCCAACCTCCTGATTCTAATTTGCTCACTCATTCAAAGCCCCTTTACCAGGTATGGCATTCAATGGTGCCTAGGGCAGATGTGGCCAGGCCCTGCCTGTGTCTATCAGCCACAAGTCCTGTCACACTGCCTTCCCTTCTCCTTTGGGAGCCACACCCCAGATCACTCCCAGGCAGGGTCCATCCACTCCTAGTCCTGGTATAATGGACAGCTGAGTCCCTCACTCTGACTACCCCTCACACCCACAGGCTGCTGTGAAGGACACGGAGAACCGAGTGGCCCTCCACGCCCTGACACGGCCACCTGCCCTGCTCCTTCTGGCGGCTGCCAGCAGTGGCCTGCGCTTTGTGCTGGCCTCCTTTGCCCTGGCCCTCTTCTTGCCTGTGTTCCTGGCTGTGGTGGCCATGAAGCTGGGCCTACGGGCCCGGTGGGGTTCCCTGCCTCCGTCGAGTGGCCTGGGGGGGCCCTGGGTAGCAGTGCGTGGCTCTGGTGATGTGTGCGGGGTCCTGGCCCTAGCCCCTGGCTCTGACTCTGGGGATGGGGCCCGGGTCACTCGCCTCTCTGTCTCCCGTTGGCACCGCCGCAGAGGCGTGGGCAGGCAGTTGTTGGCCTTTGCAGAGTCCCGAGCACGCACCTGGGCAGGGGACATGGGGGAGACCCGGGCCCGCCTCGTGGTCCCAGTGGCTGTGGTGGCTTGGGGTGTGGCAGGGATGCTGGAGGGCTGTGGCTACCAGGCTGAGGGGAGCTGGGGTTGCATGGGCTACACTATGGTAAGGGAGTTCAGCAAGGACCTGTGACTCGTGTGTGAGCATCTACCCGGTGTGGGCACTTTCATAGCCCCCTGTGTGCACCCCAGCATGCCCAGGGTCCAGACTGAGGCCTGAGGCTGTCTTCAGTGTCTGAGCTTCTCAGTGGTCAACCCATCCAGTCCCCTGCCTCAGATTCTGTCTGCACTGAGATCTCCAGTGTGTCTCTGCAAAGCCTATATTGTTTGTGCTGTGTTCCTAGGAAAGATGCAGGGAGGAGGAGAGGCTGAGCAAGTGTTCCCTTCAAGAGTTAGGACTTGGCAGGGGCACCCCAAACTGGGATGAGGCCTCCCATGAAGGGGGTGGGGTTTGATGCCTATGCTTGGAGGGGATGGGTTTGGAGTCAGAGGGGATGAGCAGAACCTCTGTAAGGGAGGGTGGTCTCAGAGAGAGCTCTGAGAGGAGGGGTGGCTTTTCCCTGGGAGAAGGTGAGAGATGAGAGGGGTGGACAGTCCCATCTGGTTTTTACATCCGTTTGTTAATAAATTCTGTAACTGCTCTGGGCCGTCTCTCTGTCTGATGCCTTTCCCAGTCGCCTCTGAACACACACACACACCCTTCGCCTTTTGTCTGGCTCCTCCTTCCCAGAGTTGACATTAATTGTTGGTGGGGGTATTGGCCTGGGAGAGGGGGAGACAGGGAGAAGGGAGGGGAGTGAGCTCACAGCAGCCCTGCTCCTCGCCAGCTCTCTGACTCACGCTCCCCATTACCCAAGTTTTCCGCCTCCCAATTGCTTGGTGCAGAGTGTGAGAGTGTGTTTGTGCAGTCACCTCCCCATCCAGGCCTTGACCCTTGGTCTGCCCATTTCCCTACCCCAGTTCCCTCTGGGGTGTGGAGGGTGCATAGAAGCTCAGCTACTCCTCCCTTAGGTGGGTGGCTTTACATACAACTCGACGGGGGGATGAGAGAGGGGTTTCTTAGTCTGCTTTTGCAGTTCAGGGAGTCCTTCCTGGTGTCTGGCTGAGGCCCTCTTGCTGCTGAATGGTGATCCCCAGCTGTGCTAGGTTCCCATGCCCAGCAACTATCTACCCTCCAGCGTGTCCACCCTGATCCCACCACACTTCCCTGGCTAGACAGAGAGGACGCAGATGGGTGGGCACCTTGCCCATGCCATCCCCCCACACACACTGCTCTCCATCCCTTCTCCGCAGCCTAAGCATCTCTACACTCCTGGCTCTGTGTGGGTGTTTGCAGTTAGACACCCTCCCTCCCTCTTGCCACCCCCCTCCTCCCCAGGCCTCAGCCTCTGGCCAGCCCCCTCCCCGCCCCCGCTCCTATCCCCTGCTGCCTCCTCGGCAGCCTCTCTTGCTCCTGGCAAAGAGTCCAGCTCCTGCCTGCTCCTGCTCCTCCCGGGTCCAGAGCGCCTCTATAGGCGCTTCCAACCCCTCCTTCCATCCCTTTCTCCGGTGGCTGTGGTCTCCATTCTCCTGTTCTGGTCCCCTGTTGCTCCATCCCTGCCCCAGACTCTGCAAACATGAGGGTCCTGGCCTGCCTCCTAGGTGAGTGACCAGTTCTTTTTGGGGACACAGAGACTTGGGCCCCACCCTTGGACCCTGAGCTCATCCACTTGAGGGACTCAAACTTCTACGACCTGGTCCTGGTGCTTGGGGATACAGAATATCTGCCCTCCTTGCCTGACTCCTAGGGACTTAGCCTTCTGCACACCCAGTCATACCCTCTGAGGAGCCCCAGGGATCTGCCCACCACCCTCACCAGCCCTGACCCTGTGGGGGATCACCACTATTTGACCTGAGGCCTGGTCCTCAGCCCTGACCTGTGGCATCCAGGGCCCTGCCCCTCTCTGCAGAGTCCTGCTTATTTCCGGTGGGGTGTGTTTCTGGTTCAGAGGTGCAAGAATTTGTGTGTGTGTGTATATGTTGGGGTGTTCAAGGCTAAGGGCCTACCGCTTACTGTATCCTACCCCTTCAACCTCCCTTCCAGCAGCTCTGATGGGGATCCAGGCTGTTGGTAAGTGGCCCAGAGCACTGCCCCATCTGGCCTCACTCAGCTCCAAGCCCAACCCCTTCCCAGCTTCACCCTCCCTGGCCACCCCCAATCTGGCTGTGACCTCAGGAACCATTCCCCCCAGAACTACCCAGGCAGCCAGCCACCCACTTCCTGTGGGGACCAGGGTCTCTCACCACTGCTCTCTTGGGCATCTAGGAGTTGGAGTCCCCACCAGCAGCTGGGTGCTGGCCATCCATTTGCACCCTTAAGGACAGCCCCTGGCCCCAGAGCCTCTGGGATGTTACAGCTTTTTTTCCATCCCCCCAGAGAGGCTGCATCTGGCTGATGGCCCCCACGGGTGTGCAGGCCGGCTGGAGGTGTGGCACAGCGGGCGCTGGGGGACGGTGTGTGATGATGGATGGGACCTGCGTGACGCCGCGGTGGCCTGCCGGCAGCTGGGCTGTGGGGGAGCACTGGCTGCCCCTGGAGGCGCCTTCTTTGGGGAGGGTGCAGGGCCAGTGTGGCTGAGCGAGCTGGCCTGCCGGGGCAGCGAGGAGCAGCTGGGCCTGTGTCCCCACAGAGGGTGGAAGGCCCATGTCTGTTCCCATGAGGAGGATGCAGGCATTGTCTGTGCAGGTGAGGACCCCAAGTCCTTGGCCCAATTACTGTGGGTCCAGAGGCCCCAACATCTCCTCCAGAGCCAGGAGTCCCCTCCAGGACCCCGACTTAGCACTGCCCTGGGGCCTGGCCCAGCCTCTCAGGGCTTGCCCTCTGGAGCTCCCCTGCTCCCCACAGGTCAGCGTGTGGCTAACTCTAGGGACATGGACGGTTCACCATCACTCCTAGATGTGGACTCCTGGCAGGGGCTGTCTGGGGAGCTGAGTCCCAGCTCTGAGGAGCCCCCTGTGACGCATGGTAAGCCTGCGCACCCGTACCCTCTCCTGCTTCAGCCATGGGGGAGAGGGCCTAACACACTCAGATCACCCAGGGGACAGACAGATGTCATCTCCTCCCCAACCCCAAGGGTCCTGGCATGACCACCAGGCTGGAAGAGGGATGTGCGGCCCCACCTTCCCTTGCCACTGTCTTTTCTCCCAGTCCCCCCCCCAGCAGGGACCCCCCAGAGCAGTTTGCGGAAAAAGAGCCCCCGGCCACTCAAGCAGGCCAAGTCCACCAGGGCCCCTGCATTGACGGCCGGAGCCCCCCACCAGGGTAAGTCCCCTGTAGGCCTCCCCTCCACAGATCTGGACAGGGCCTGGGCCTCCAGAGTGTCCTTCTGTTAGTCTATGACCCTGGTGGGGGTTCGGAACACACCCTGTGCCTTGGGATTTCATGTGAGGCCTGTTCTCCCATCCCACCTGGTCAGGGACCCAGGTGTCTATTCCTGGTGCCCAGGTACTTGCCCCACTCACATCCTTGCTCTCCCTTTAATGGCCAGACTGGCAAGCGGGTCTCAGGCTAATGCCCTCTCTGGGCCTCAGTTTCTCCAGATAGAAGACAAGGGTCTGCTTATCACAGCTGCCTCACACGAAGCCCCTGTCTGTCCCCCTAGAGCGGCTGCGCCTGATCTCGGGCCCCCATGGGTGTGCAGGCCGGCTGGAGGTGTGGCACAGTGGGCGCTGGGGGACCGTGTGTGACGACGGATGGGACCTGCGTGATGCCGCGGTGGCCTGCCGGGAACTGGGTTGTGGGGGGGCACTGGCTGCCCCTGGAGGGGCCAGATTTGGCCCAGGCTTGGGGCCCGTGTGGATGGATGACGTGGGGTGCGGAGGTGGAGAGCAGGCCCTGAGGGACTGTCCCCGAAGCCCTTGGGGTCGGAGCAACTGTGACCACAGCGAGGACGCAGGGCTGGTCTGCACAGGTGCGTTCCCCGCCCTGAGCCTTGGTCTGCTCAGGGTCTGGGGCATCTCCCTGGGCATCTGAAATGTACTGTGTGGTGGGAATGGAGGCCAGCAGGACAGATGGGGCACAAAGAGGGGGCCGAGCAGTAAAGGGTTTCCTTCATGTGCCACAGGGTGGAGACCATGTGGGGCCACAAGGGGGACTCAGTTCATGGGTGGTAAATTGAGGCCTTGGAGAAGGTTTCGTTGTTGAAGAAAAGTGTCCCACTAAGGTGTCTGAGAGAGCTCGGTGCCTCAACCACTTGAATTCTCAGAGTGACCCTGGAGGGGAGCCGCTGTCCTTTATGAGAAGACCTAAGCACAGGCATTTCTGGCCTTTCTCTGGTCTGCTTTTTTTTGTCCAGAGCGCTGATTAGGGTGATTCCAGCTCCCTCCACCATGTTCAGAGCTAGGGTAATGGACTCCACACTTTCCCAGTGTCATCTCAGGTCCTACCCCAGAAAGACCCAGCAGAAATGAACCCTAAAACCAACAGGAGGTTACTATCTAGACTAGTGTTCTCAGTGTGGGGATGGGGAGGACACTTTTCCACCCTCCACTCTCCAGGAGCCATGGGCCAAGTCTGGAGACATTGTTGGTTGTTGGCAGCTGTGGGTGCTTCTTGACTCTGGGTGGTGGAACTCAGGGATGCTTCTGGACAAAAGTCCTAGACAGTGCCCAGGACAGCACCACAAATAAGGATGAGCAGTCCCAGATACCAGAAGTAGGGAGCCAGGCTGGGGAGGAAGATGGGGGTGGTCAGGGGCAGAGCTCTCGGTTACCCTGGGAAGCCAGGCCATGAGGGTGGAGAGACTAGAGTTAGACTCTTGGCGAGTGACAGCTTGTCTCCTCATTTGTGAACTGAAAATGAAATATCCTCTCCCCACCATCATATTGGTGGGAAGTATGACCCTGGGTGGAGCCCACATATGCTCACCCATCATGGTCTCCTTTTCTCTGTTCTCCTCCCTCTCCCTGCATCCAGGTCCAGCTCCCCGGCTGCGTCTGGCTGATGGCCCTCACGGGTGTGCAGGTCGCCTGGAAGTGTGGCACAGTGGGCGCTGGGGGTCGGTATGTGATGATGCCTGGGACCTGCGTGATGCCACTGTGGCCTGCCGGGAGCTGGGCTGCGGGGCTGCGCTGGCCGCCCCTGGAGGCGCCTTCTTTGGGGAGGGCACCGGACCCATCTTCCTGGATGATCTTCGGTGTCGGGGAAATGAGACTGCCCTTCGGTTCTGCCCATCTCGACCTTGGAGCCAGCATGACTGTCACCACCGGGAGGACGCAGGGGCCGTGTGTGATGGTGAGGGGCTCAAGAAGACGCTGGGGAAGTGGGTGTGGTGGTTCACTTGTGTACCCCATGCCCCTCACTCCCTCTGTACAGACCGCCCACGTGTCCCGGCTTACCTGTGAAGCCCCACCCTAGTTAGCTGTCCTGGGTAGTGTGTAGGAGCCGCTGATAGGATGTGATGGTGGTGACCGCCTCTTCCCTTGCCCCTGTCCCAGGCATGCCTCTTGTGCACGTGCCACCCATAGCAACCGCACTGGGCAGCAACAGCTCAATGCCCAGGGAGGCAGCATCCAGGCTCCTGGCCCCTACAGCAGGCCAGGCCACTCAGACCCTGGGCGTTTCACCTCTGCCTTCCTCCTCAGCTGCCCCTTGGGAGCCTGGGCCAGAAGCGGGTGAGTCTGTTCACCTCCCTAAGGAAATGGGGTCTTAGCTTCTGTTTGCTCCCCCAGCCAACTCAGAGATGGTCTCACAGTGGCAAAGAGAAAGGTGGGGGACAGGTGCCCAAGGTGGTGCTCAGAGGGCCATGCTTGCTGCAGCACTTTGTGGTTGTCATCTGGAAATGCATGGTGCTTCTCACAAATGCTGGGAAGATCAACTGTGGCTGCTGTTTTGAAATGTAGGTTTTATGATTGTTCAGGGACAATGAGGTCAGCAGGTCAGGGGGAAAGGGAGTGGTCTCTCTGTTCCCACTGTATGCAAGGCCACATGGGCAAGAACCTTGACTGGTTCTCATGGGAGAAACAGGCCCTGGTGTTTGGTTGTTTGATACCTGCCCTGGGGACAGTGGCCTGGAGGGTACTAGCCTCCTAGAGGAGGTGGTGGGATGTAGACTTTGAGTGGGCTGGTTTGCATAGGAACAAACGGCTTGCTCCAGAAGTTTCCTATCTCTAGGAGTCAGCTACCCGAGGACTGGCAGTCCCTCCCGTGTCTGCAAGTCCCTGAGATGTCAGCCTCAGAAATACAGAAAATAAAAAGGCATGACTGACACAACTGTTTCTTTAGGCTAGAAAGGACTGGGAAAAGAGAGAGGGAGCTTGTTCACTAGTACTGGCCACCTCTTTCCCTTGTTTCTGAATAACAGGAACCACAGCATCCACACTGGCTGGTGTGTAGTCAGTGCTGCTACAGACGCTCCGAGGGTCTACAGAGGGTAGTGGTCCACCCCTTATGCTGGGCGGACATTCTGGTCTCCATGTCACAAATGAGTCCACAGCTGAGACGTGAGAAAGCTAGGACCCGGGCGAAGGAAGTTTTTCCAGAGCCCACAGCCTTTGTTCTTTTTTTTTTTTACTGTGGTAAAATATACATAACACAAAATTGGCCATTTTAATCATTTTTAAAGGTAGAGTTTAGTGGTATTAAATGCATTCAGAACATTGTACAGCTGTCTTCACCACCCTCTCCAGAAACCCCAGACCCATTAAATACTAACTCCTCAGCCCGCTTTGCCCACCCAGCACCCACCATCCTACTTTCTGTTTCTATGAATCTGACGACTCTAGGGGCCTCATATAAGTGAAATCATACAGAACTTATTCTTTTTGTGACTGGCTTACTTGAATGATCATAATGCCCTCAACGTTCATCCATACTATAGAAGGGGTCTGAATTTCCTGCCTTTTTTTTAACGGCTGAATAATATTCCACTGTATGGCTGGACCGCATTTGTTTATGCATTCATCCATCAAAGGGGTTTGAGGCTGTTTCCACCCCTAGATTTGTGGATAGTGGTGCTGTGAACCTTTGTGTACCAGTGTCTGTTTGAATAGCCATTTTCACCTTTTTTTGGGTAGGTCCCCAGAGTGGAATTTCTGGATCACTTGGTAATTCTATGTTTAGCTTTTCCGTGAACCTTTGGACTGTGCTGGGTGCTTTATCCTTGTGCCTACTGCAGACAGTGGCATAGCACAGCTCAGTAAATGCCTGCTTCTGGGAAGAAAGATGGATGGAAAGGCAGCAGAAGAGGACTCAGAGTGGATGGCATCTTCAACTCTAATTCTTTGAGTCTCTTCTACCCCAGGGTCCCCCCAACTACGTCTGGTGGCTGGGCCCAGCAGGTGCTCAGGCCGGTTGGAGGTGTGGCATGCCGGGCACTGGGGGACGGTGTGCGATGACAGCTGGGATCTACGGGACTCAGCCGTGGTCTGCCGGGAGCTGGGCTGTGGGGGAGCTCGGCAGCCAGACCCCGCTGTGGACCGCTTCGGGTGGGGCACTGGCCCCATCTGGCTGGACAACGTGGGGTGTGTGGGGACAGAGGCTTCACTCTCTGATTGCCCTGCTGCTCCCTGGGGAAAGCACAACTGCGCTCACAATGAGGATGTTGGTGTCACCTGCACTGGTAAGGAGCCCTAGCTCCAGGAGGGCTTTCTGGAGGAGGGAACGGGAACTAACATGGGCACAAAGGTTACTTGAATATCCACCTCCTGTGCCCCTGCCCTGGCTATGTGTTTTTACACTTGTGACCACATTTACACCTCACAATAAGTCCAGGTTGGTGGGTGTTATGTTCATTTTACTGATGAAGATGCTGAGGCATAGAGAAATTAAGTAACTTGCCCAAGGTCACATAGTAACTAAGTGTCAGAGCTAGGATTCTTTCTCCTCATCCCTCAAGAATCAGGGAAGTCTTCCCTCATAGAGGGGAGCTTTGTCCCCTCCAAGGTGAGATAAAGTGGCTATAGGGGCACCAGGACATGGAGAGAAACCAGAGGGAGGGCCTGCTGCAATAGACTCAGGCATCATGTTTATCGATTGTTTGCCAACATTTATTGAGGGCCAGACACTGAGCTCCTGGTGGATCCTCAGAATACAGTGAACATGGTCTGGCCTTTGAGCAGCTCACAGCTCATGGCAGGAAAGAGATGCACCAACAAATCACTGAAACCCATGTGACATGTTAGAATTCTGACACCAGCCTCAGTATCAGAATTTTTATTGGAGCTAGATCACAACTGACAGACACTTTTATCAGGCAGGACATTCCAAGGGCTTCAGGTCATTCCTAGGAGCCAGGGGCAAAGTCCAAACCTTTCTTTGGGTGAAGTTAACCCTTTACTACACTCAGGTGCAAATCAGAAAGATGTGGGGTGAGCAGTGGAGGCTGCAAAGATGGAATCATCCATTTCACCTGAAGCTGAGGCCCTTTCCCTCTCCTCCTGAGGGCCATGGGAGCCACAGAAGGTTTTAAGGTTTTAAGGGGAGTGACCTGTCAGACTCATGGTGGTCAGTGAGAGCTGGACAGGCAGGAATGGAGAGCCACCAGAAGGTATAGGGATCAAGGCTGCATCTGAGGAGGTGGACAGTGCGGGTCTAGTGGAAGAGGCGAAAAGAGTCAGTCACACCATGATTGTGAGTTCCAAGGAGGCAGGGATGGTATCAGTTTTGTCTGGCCACAGTGTGCTCATGGTCAGGCACAGTGTCTGGCTCACAGGAATGTTCATTAAATATTTGTGACATGAATAAATGAATGAATAAATGAGAGCTCAGCAAAGACTGCAGAGGGGGAGATGAGCAGATAGGCCTGGATAGATAACCTTGGCATTACAGGTTCTGCCACCTTCCCTGTCCTCCCCTCCACCTTCCAGGGACCCCTGGCCTGGACACTATCTCAGACCCCTTTAGCTGGAGCTGGATCCCTGGCCTGGGCAGAGACCCAGATACGTGGCTCCCCGGGGAGCTGGCCACCAAGCCCTCTGCAAGGCTGACCACCAGTGTTCCTGAGAAAACCACCAAAGCCCTGGGGAAAATGCCCAAGAGCACCAAGAAGTGGGCAACCAAGCATTCAAAGAGGCCTACTACTCAGCCACCTGTGATGCCAACCACTAAACACTCCAGGGGCCTGGGCACCCAGGGTCCTCCAGAACTGACCTTGCAAACTACAGTTCTGACCACTGAGGGCCCCCACAGGCTGACTTCACACACCACCACAACGCTGAGCCCCCGGATCCCCCAGGTATGGACCTTTAAGACCATGACAATGCCCATCACTCAAAGCCTCCAAGAGAAGATCTCTGAGGCCACCATCAAAGAAATCCCTGTAGCCTCTGTGGAGCCATCAGCTGAATTACCAGCAGAAGGTTCTCCAGAGTCATCTAAAGACCTATCCCCTTCCCCTGCCGGGGGCACTGCAGGGGGCTCAGGTGAGTGGAAATCATTTGAAGGGGTGAGGCTGACCTGAAGTGACTTCTCCTAACCTGGGGCCTTCCACACAGGCCTATTCCAGGTTCGTCTGGCTGATGGGCCCAACCAGTGTGCCGGCCGGTTGGAGGTGTGGCATGCTGGACGCTGGGGCACGGTGTGTGATGACAACTGGGACCTGCGGGATGGTACTGTGGCCTGCTGGGAGTTGGGCTGTGGACAGGTCCGACCCCGTGTGGGCAAAACCCATTATGGCCCAGGGACCGGGCCCATTTGGCTGGATGACATGGGCTGCAAGGGGACTGAGGCCTCTCTGAGCGACTGCCCTGCTGGGGCATGGGGACAACACAATTGCGACCATGAAGAGGATGTGGGGCTGACTTGCACTGGTACTACAGATGGCAGGGGATGGCCAGGGGCATATGGAGTCGGGGTGCAGTGGGGTTGGAGGACCCAGAGTTGCTCCAGAAGATTCTGGAAGTTTGGAGCAGCAGCAGGGGCCTCTGAGATGGGACGGGGCTCAACTCTCCCAATTTTTCTCAAGGCCACACAGACGAGGAAGACTATCCCCCTTGGACCTGGGACCCCACCTCTGGAGAAGACCTGGCCCAGGGGACCACTGCTGGAGGAGCAGCAGGACACACTGTCTCCTGGGGCAGCACCCAGAGTTCCTGGACCCCCTCCCCAGCAATAAGGCGCCTTCTGGGCCCAGGTGAGGACATGGACTGGTAGGATGGGGCCTCTATGAACCCCCTGCAGGGCTTCTGGAAAGACCCTCCTAAATGAACAGGTTTAGGTCTGAGAAACCCAGGACACGTTTCCTTGGCTCAGTGGCCCCTAAAAACATTCCCTCCTCTGGCTTGACTGTAACACGCTCTTCCAGAACAGAGATGAGGACACTCCGTGTGTCTGTGAATCAGCCCTGGCTGAACCCACGTCCTCTTGCTGACCAAGTGTGCACCCCTCAATTCAGAGCTGGACCCTACAGCCAGGGTCCACCCCATCACCAAGTCACCATCCCCACCCTAGCTCCCTCGACCCCCTTCTCGCAGCTCACGCTCAGGTCTGGGTGGGGCTATAGCTCAGAGGTTGGGACCTCTGGATGGGGGGTTCTGTGTCCCACCTGTCCCCAGCCTGATGCCCTCCCTCTGGCCTTCAGGCCTAGCCTCCAGCCGCAAAGCCTCTCTCCCATCGCTTGTGTTTCTCTGCTCTGTCTTCCCTTCCCATGCTTGCGTGCCCCATGCATGATCTCAGTTCAGCCTAGCATTGCCACCCAGGCTCTGGGTCCATGTCCGCTCTCCTTTTTCACATCCCACTGCTCACCCCTCTCTCCTTTTTTCTACATCTAGATCTGTGTTTTCACTGCCAGTGTCTCTTTTCCTCTGTCTTTTTCTCATCTCTTAGCCACTATCTGCTGTCATCGCCATCGTGGACTTTTTCTGTTGCTGCTTTTCTCACCATCTTCTCATTTTATTTACTCATTGGCCACCCCCCCCAACTTTCCATGCCTGTTTTCTCTCCCTCCTCCTTCCCACCTTGCCCCCTCTGTTCCTGCTCTACCCTCCCTCCGACCTTCTCCGAGCCTCTATTCCATTTTGTCCCTGTCGCACCCTCGCTCTCATGCTCTGTTCCTCACTTGGCTTCTTCCCAGTTTCCTTCAGGCACCCCAGGTGTCGCCATTTCCGCCCCCTCTCGCCTATCGCACCACCTGTGGCCCTGGCAGCCTCTCCCTCTATGTCTCTGTGTGTTCGTTCCCTCTGTCCACCTTGCTCCAGTGACGTCACTGGTGCACTGCGCCTCCTGGTTGGCTAACTGGCTCCTGACTTGGGGCTCTAAAACTCAGTGAAATGTTCCACAGTCCCACAGGATGGCTGTGGGACGGCCGTGAAGGAGAGACCTGTTTCTTCCTCTGGGGGAAAAGGTGGTACCCCAGCAGACCTCAGAGGAGATAGCAGGACAATCACATATAGAACCTTAGTAATGGGAAGACTTTGTGTTGCATGGTAAGCGAAGGAAAGGATATACATTAATTCTTATCCTGGCTGGCAAGGTAACCCTGCCTTTTAGAGTCTCAGTTTCTTCTGGAAAATATAGCCCCAGGGTTCCTGGCAAGAGTAAAGGAGAGCTGGCTTACTCCGTGCTAGGCACACAAGAGTCCAACGAGTGGGTGAGGTAGGTTCTGTTATGCCCATGTTTCAGGTGGGGAAAATAATGAGGCTCAGAAAAGTTAAATTTGAACCCAGGAGCTACACTCGAGATCCATTTTAAACGATTTCACACACATTTTTCTTATTGGATTGGGAAAGATCACTGAATTATTGAACTAATCACAGTTGTGAGTGCTGGAGTCCAACTCCCTGGAGTCCGATGGTGGTTCCACTGCGATTAAAACTAGCTAGGTGATCTCAGGTCCCAAGACAGCAAAATGTGTGTGAAATTGTCTAAAACTACAAAACATGGGCTATTAGAATTATTTACTGTAAATGAACAGCAGCTGCAGGATTACAGTGAAGGAGGGATTATTTCTCATTGAGCAATCAGGAAAAACCTCACAGAGATGGTAGGAATTCCACCAGCGGACACTAGGAGGGAGGGGATTCTCAGAGGGGTAAAAGCTGAAGCTGAGAAATTGCATTGCCAGTGTAGAATGTTGTCATCCCTGCTATACTGTTAGGCATATCATATGTTTAGCTGTATCAGTTTCTAGGGCCGCCATAACACATCACCACACATTTAGTGGCTTAAATCAACACAGGCTTATTATTTTGAAGTTCTGTAGATCAGAGGTCTGATAGGGGTCTCACAGGGCTAAAATCAGGGTGACATCAGGGCCTCTTTCTGGAGGCTCTAGGGGAGAATTGGTTCTCTTGCTTTCTCCAGCTCCTAAAGGTCCACCTGCATTCCTTGGAACCATAGTACCTTCCTCCACCTTCAAAGCCAGCAGCATTGTGTATCTCTGACCCTTCTGTGTTCACATCTTTTTCTGTCACTAAAGTTGGGAAAAGTTCTCTAATTGTAAGGATGTATGTGATTAGATTGGGCCTGCTTGGTTTAATACAGGATAATCTCTTCATCTCAAGGTTTGCACCCTTAATCAAACCTACAAAGTCTCTTTTGCCACTTAGAGTAACATATTCACGGTTCTGAGATTAGGGCATAGACATCTTTGGGAGCATTATTCTGTCTACCACAAGATGTATGTTGTAGAGACTCAGCAGAGACTTTTAATGTATTTGTTGAATGAATGAATAAATGAGTGAGTAAGAGACTGCAGTGTAATTCTAGAGAGAGTGTATAGGAGATGAAGCTGGAGGCTTATAAAGTTTGGGTTTCTACTTTCTAATTCTTTGAAGCCACATTTCTTGAGGTTTCCACATGATGGATTTTGGAGAAACACACTGATTCATGTGTCAGGTGTCTGCCATGTGGCAGGCATGAGTACTCACCCCTGGGAACATAGCCACAGTGAGCAGAGCAAAGGAGGGGAAAGGGAAGCTGAGTTGCAATTTAAAATAAGATAGTCAAGAGATGACTCACTAGGAAAGTGATGACTTCAAGGAGAAAAGAGAAAAAGCCATCCAAATATCTTGTGGGAGAGTGTTCCATAAAGAGGGCACAGTGTGTGCAAAGCACTCAGGTGGGAGTTTGTTTAACTGGTTCAAGGAATAGCATGAGGTCAGTGAGGCTGAAGTGGAGTGTTTGATAGGGGTGATGGCAGGACATGAGATCTGTGACCCATTTTTAAGATGTCTACTGGGATGGGGAGACTGGGGGGATTTAAAGGGGTATTCTAGGCAGAGGGAACAGTACATGCAAAGGTCCTGAGGTGGGACCTTAGGGGACCCTCTAAAACACCATTGTGGCTGGAGTGGTGTGAGCCAGGTATGGGGCAGTAATAGAAGGTGGGGCCACAGTCGGTTTCATTCTATGTTCAGTGACAAGCCTTGGAAGAGCATTTTAAGTCAGGAAGGACAGGATCACGTGTATTTTCAAAGCAGTAACTCAGGATGATGCATGAAGAGTGTGTGCATGGAGACCAGGAGGTCCTTGGAGAGGTGACAGTGGCATTGACCAGGGTGACATTTGAGACAGAAAAGTGCATGTGTTCAAGCTATATTCTGGGAATGAAAGATAGGGTTGGGTGAGAGGTGAGTAATGGGAAGTTGGGGATGGGGAACTGCCTTTTACTGGATTAGGGAACATTGTGGAGGTGCTAACTGGCACAAGAGTGGGAATATTAACAGCTCCTTTGGTGATGCACATGACACACCCAGATGGAGACATTAGACGTGCAATCCTGGAGCCGAGGGGTGCCTGGGCTGCATATGTAGATTGACAGGATGGAATCTGAAGCTGTGGCAATAGACAAGACCAGGCAGATAGACATCTGTGTCTAATGTCATTCCCACACCCAGTGGGGAAGATGGGGTGACTCATGGATTTGGGATATCGCTGTCTGTTATGGTTGCATGAGTTCATACGGCAGGGGTGGGGTGGGGTGGTGTGGTGTCCAATTAAGTGCAAGATTCCATTTAGAGGTTGGGCGATAATAGCCTTAATAATAGCTAGCATTCCTTGAATCCTCTGCATGTGCCAGGAATGTCTAAATGTATAACATGGTTTAACTCACTTCCTCCCCACAGAAATGAGTACTGTCCTTACCCCCATTTTACAGATAAGGAAACTGAGGTACAGTGAAGTCAGAACAGCAAAGGATACCCTTAACTGCTCCAGCCATGGAGACCGAAAAGGAGTATGTGATGGACTTAGCTCTGAAGAACCCAAGGGACATAGAACAGGGCATGACCACATTGAGGGGGAGTGAGAGCTCACCAAGAAGGAGTAGGGTGAGACTTGAGGGGTCAGCACCCACTGGGAAAGAGGTCCCATGTAGAACCAGGTGGACCCGCCCAAGTCTGAAGCCCTATGCTGCTCCTTAGCTGTGTCACCTTTGGAAAGCACCTTGCCCCATCTGGGCTTCAGTTTGGTCCTCTGTAGTGACACTATGGCTTCTCCACCCACTCTCCCCCCACGAGGCTGCCAAACTATAATGTCTAACCTCACCAAAGATGTGGGATAAAGGCGGGCAAGGGAGTCTGCACCCACTTAGGAGGGCAGTTTGACAACATCTAGGGAGGTGCATCTACCTTTCACAGTATTTCCACAATTGTCTGTTGAGAAATTCTTACACATGAGCTCAAGAATATGGGTGCAAGGAGCTCACTACCACCATATTTGTAACAGCAAAACATTGACCCATAGCCTAGCTGCCCATCAACGAGCATAGATAAATTAGTGCTTGTGTGTTCCGATGATGGAATAGTATGTGGAGGTTAAAAAGAACTATATTTCTATGTATTTAATTCAAAGAACAGCTCATCACATGCCAGACCCTGCAACTCCATGGGGTAGAGGTCATCATGGTCTCCATTTTACATGTGAGGAAACTGTGTCATGGAGAAGTGAAGTGACATGCTCACCCAGCTAGGAAGGGACACAGCCAAACAGCAAGCTGCGAGAGGATGTGTGCAGTATGTGTGCCTAAGTGCACAGTCTTAAACTGGTTTAGGAAACTATAGCATGCGAGATCAATAAGGTACCAGGGAGCCTTATGTATGTAGTCAAAGTGCAAAGACACCTTGGGAATAAGGTAAATTTTGGGCGGCAGCTCCCTGAACAAAGGGAAAGGATGTGGTTTGGCCTCACAAAGGCTGTAACTACATACTGCTCTTTTTTTTAAAAGTGTATTATAATAAAAAAAAAATCACAAACTATGGACCATAAGCAGGTGGCCATGGTTTATAGCATGTCTCAAGCACATGCAGACACAAGAAATATGCCTGCGATTGCTAGGCTGACATTTTAACAGGAACACAGCTTCGATTTATGTTCTCAGTGGAGTCTTCCCAAAACCCAGCACCATGTAAAGAAATTCTAGTGATTCACCCCTAATGGGTTCTCTTCTAAACTCTTTTTTGTTTTTCATTTTTTAATTAGTAGTACCTCTAATGATTTTTAAAATTCCTAGTGAGTATGGCCATTGGGTCGTATTTCACAGTTGTCCTCGTATGGCATTTAACAGGCATGGGAAAGGTATTTCACTAAGGACATTAATAATGTGAAGGCCTGAATGAGGTGTCCACAGCACCATGCATCTGGGTGAAAACTGACCCTTACTATTAGCATGTCATATATTAACAGATGACAGAGCAAGGAATTTCTGAAGTTAAGCTGACTAGCCAGAGAGCTCCAAAGTGACCATGACAAACACACTGGTGTGTCAGACACTGTTCTGCCTGGTTTTGTGTGCAGAATGAGAAAATGTCTTAACAGGCTTACTTGGCTAGAAAAAAGGAGGAGAAGGGAATTTCAGGCAGGGTAACAGCATGGGCAAAGGCTCAGGGGTATGGAAAGGCTTGATGGGAGTACCTTGGTGTGAGGAGTCCAACATGAGCAGAAGGAGGTGTGGTAAGAGCTGTTGCTGGAGAGGTGGGCAGGGGCAGTTGGTGAAGGAAAATGAGCATCATAGACTGTATGGTTGCACAGCCTCGTGAATATAAGGAAAACTGCCACATTGTATACTTTAAGTAGGTGAATCATAAGGCATGTGAATTGTATGTCAACAAAGCTATTTTTAATATGTTAATACTTTTTTTTGATCAAGCTAGAGGACTGAGCTATCTTTCTATTGACCCTATATAAAATGGTATATACATATGTTATATATATTATAAATTTATATGTTATATAAAATTGTCATGTAGAGATTATCCAAGTATATTATCCAAAAACATAGGAAAAATAATATTATAGAAGTGTTCCAGGTAGTTCAGTAATAAAGGTATTACAGTCCCCCCCCCCCCCGCCTTGGGGGAAAAAAAAACACAAAGACTGAGCAGGATCAGGGACCTCAGGAAATTGAAATAATAAATATCCTTATTTATACGCTAGTTTAGTCCCACTTTCTTTCATTGATAGCTAAGAACATTCCAACTGAATTGCCAAGGTGGCTGCAAGGTCAGGAAGGAGAGTGGGGTCATGGGCCAGTTGAACAGGATGAGGCCTGAACTAAGGCCTAGAGGAGCAGAGGGTCAAAATGAAGGGAAGTGACACTCAGTTCTCTCCATATTACTTAAGGTGATGATGGTTATGAGCCTTTGCAGACATGGGACACGCCTTCAGGAGGGGCCCCAGCCAAGGGAACCCCTGCTGCAGGCATACCTGGATCCACTCTTACCACAAGCACCACCAGGAGCCCCGGCCATCCCTCTCCAGCTCCAGGGGTCCGTGGAGACACAGGTGAGGCATGCAGCTGAGGCAAGGGGACTAAGATGTTTATGTAGTGGGGTAGAGAGATAGACTCCAAATTCTCTAATGGTGACCCAACTCTTACCCCCAGGAAGACCTAAGAGAAATATACTCTAAAAATAAGGGGTTGTTATCTACACCAGTGATCCTCAACTAGGGGCAATGGGAAATCTCTGAAGATGGTTTGGATTGTCATGACTGGGAGCAGGGAGGCTGCTGGCACCTTGTGAGTAGAGGCCAGAGATGTTGTTACACAACTTCCAGTGCACAGGACAGCCCCCACAACAAATTATCCAGCCCTAAATGTCAGCAGTGCTGAGTTTAAGAAACCCTAGCCTATACTATGCAGCTCACTCTGACAAATCATTAAGAAAATAGTAGGAGATCCTATAGGAAAATGGGCAAAAGCAACAAACAGGTTATTCACAGAAGCGGAAGCCAAAATAGTCAATGAGTATATGTAGAAATGCTCGCATGCATGAGAAATCAGAAAATTCAAATTAAAACAGTGACAAGCATGGAAAACCATTTGAAAGATAGATAATACCGAGTGTGAGTGAGGATGAGGGGAAACAGGTGTCTCCACTAGATATAGCTATTCAGTGAAAAACAACCTAGCAGTATTTAGCGAAATTAAATATAATTATAAATTGTGACCCAGCAATCTTGCTATTCCAGAGGAATTCTTGCACAGGTTTATAAGGGGACATATGTGAGCATGTTGTTTGGAATATTGTGATATCAAGGAGTTGGAAGCAAGCTAAGTGTCTAGCAGTAGGGGAAAGGATAAGACAAATGTGATGTGTGCATGTGATACAATTCTATGTAATAGCTAAAGCAATAACTAGCTGTATACACAGCAGCATGAATAGGTATTAACAAAATATTGAGGGAAAAAGAAACAGAATGAGGTTTCCTACAGAATGTTATTTGCAAAAATTAAAAGGACAAACAAAAATACCCATATGCTTATATATGAATATAACTACATATGTGCATTCCATATTGTATAAGGATGCATATGTTTAAGGACATGTCAAGTACATTCATGGAGGTACCTATGGGAGAAGGTGAGGGGGATGAAGATTGACAATAAAGAGGAGAAAAATTAAAAGCAAAAGAAGAAACAAGAGGAGACTATTGGTGACAACGTACAGAGGAATGTGATTAGCTAAGCTCTCTGCACCTTGGGTCTGAAAAATTAAAAATCAGTACGCTAGGTATGTATCTCAGTATTGAGCCCCAACAATATCAAAGTAAGCCAACATTCTTGAAATAACTACCAGTTAATATTTATTGAACATATGCCACATGTCAGGCACTGTTCTAAGTACTTTATTACTCCTTTAATCCTTGTAACATCCATGTGAGCCCTGTAATGTAGGTGCTGTAATTATGCCCATTTCATAATGAGAGAAGTTGAGGCACAGAAAATGACTATGAGAATATTAATAATCATGAGATTGCTTATTATGTGATAGGATTGTGCTAAGTGCTTTGCACATACACGATCTCCTTGAACCCTCATAGTAATTCTACAAGGAAGGTTCATGGATCTTCCATGGTTCATAGATGGGGAAGAAAATGAGATTCAAGGCAGTTAAATGACTTGCCCATGGTCACCCAGCATGGTCACACGTGCAACCTTCAGCAAGTTACTTATCCTCTTGGCCTAATTTCCCTCATCTGTAATAAAGAGTTAAAATTCATTCTCACCTGGAAGGAGGGTGGGGAAGAAGCTAAAGTTTCACATTGTACCCAGGCCCCAAATTGCAGGGAGTGTCCAAATCAAGATAAAGAAAATCTTAATACAATAGTTTTAAGAATCAAAATAAATGCACAAATAATCCACGGTGAACTAAATATCAACTAAAGACAGGGACCGACCTACCTCACCAGACTCCCTCTAATCTCGGTTTTATCTGGTCCTGTGGAGTTGAAATTTTGACTTTTTGTTCATCGTAGATCTTTTGTACTTATTTTGATTGTTTAAAAATATGGCATAAGAATATTGATCTTGATTACTGAGATTTCCCTTCCGAACCTTCCTGTGCCCCTCCCTCTGCCTGTGCACCTCTGGCATCTCCAGCTTCTCCCATACCCCTCCCCTTTGTCTCTCTTTATTCCCCCTCTCCCCTGCCTGCTCCCCACATCCTCCTGCAGGCTTTCACACCCCCTACATCCTCCCCATTCCCCTCCCCTATTCCATACCCTTCCACATTTCCCACTACTCCTAGCCCACGCATCCCCCGCATCCTCACGCAGAGGAGGCCGCCAGGTGGCGCCTGGAGACATCGGAGGAGCAGGAGGTGGTGCACGAGGGCGGGACAAAGTCTGCTGGTGACTCTTGGCGTCATTAGACTCGGCGCCTTTCCATTGGTCGGCCCATGAGAGGGCGGGGCAGGCTGACCTCCGTCGTCCGTCTTACCTTTTGTAGGTTCTGGGAGGAAACCATTGCCCCGGCGCCGCTTGCTGCGGCCTACAGCATCCAGGACGGTGCACCCCACCCTTTCCCTGGGTTCGCCGCTCATCTCCGACTCCGCGCCAGAGCTCATCGAGGCAGCTTCAACGGAGGTGACCTCTCACCCTCCTGACACTTTGCCACCCAAAACAGATCTGGCCTCCTGGAAGACTTCTGACCTCACTTTGACAACCCTTGGCTTTACATTGTTCACTCCTGACACCACCGTGGTTCCAGCAGTGACCCCTAAGCTTTCACCCACTCCACCACCCACCTTGCCCAAAGAACCGACCTCATACTCCTCTGCACCTCTGACCCACCTTTCCCCTACCTCAGAGCTGACCCCAGAATATGACACAGCCCCAGGCTGGGACACAATTCCATACCCCAACACAGTCCCAGAACCTTCCAGATCCTCAGATTCCTCCACAAGCCCTCGCCCCACTACCACCTTGCTCTCCACCACCACTCCTCCCTTCATCATGACCCTTCCTTCCACCATGACTCCTCCCTCCACGACTACCTCTCGGCCCACCACTACCGCTCACCCCATCACAACTCACTCCACCACAATCCCTCACCCAGCTACAACCCATCACCCCACCATGACCCCTCATCCCACCATTGCTCAGCCTACCACAATACCTCACTTAATCACAACCCCTTACCCTGTCTCCACCCCTCATCCTACCATGAACCCTCACCCCAACTCAACCCCTATGGGTACTATCAAGTCCCTTCTAACTTCTTTGGGAACAGAACTTCCCTTTCCCACTTCAGCACCAAGGATCAAGCCCAGCCAGCACCCCCAGTTGACCTTGATGGGGGTTCCTCACTCCTCCCCATCGATGACATTGAATCGAGAGCCCCCTCAAGCCTCAGAGTTCAGCCCCTCCAGGCCCTCTCCAGCCCCAAGCATGAACACACCATCTACTGAGAATTTCAAGCCACCCAGAAGCCAGAGACCCAAACTAACCTCTCCACCTATCCAGGCCCCACACTCAACTTCTGACCCTACTTTGACTCCTGACCTTCACCTGTCCTCCATGGCCCACCCCTTGGATCAGCCTCCTCCTGATCACCTCACCCTAGGACCAACCCCTGATCAGAGTCCAGGCCCCCTTGGCCCATGTGTAGCCCCAGTGCCATCTGTAAGGGTCATGGCTTGTGAGCCACCTGCCCTGGTAGAGCTTGTGGCAGCTGTGAGGGATGTGGGTGACCAGTTGCAGAGGCTGACCCAGGCCCTGGAGCAGGATCAGCAAGAGCGCCAAGCCCTAGGACTGGGGCTAACCCAGTTGGTAGAGGCTGCCCAGGGTTTGGGGCAGCTGGGTGAAATTGTGAAGAAACTGGCAGAGGTGGCCTGGCCCCCCAGCACAACTGCACCAACTATCACCACCCAAGAGGAGGAAGAGAAGCATCTGAGAGGAGATGTGTGACCCCTATCTGGGACTTGAGGGTCTTAAAACACTCCTAACCAAAAAAGGAAAACCAAAGTATTGAATTAAAAACAAGATGTGGATGACATTTCTGGGAGACTAGAGGAACCCTGGAGAGATGGAATCACAAGATTGATTTGTCTGTGAATACCACAGGTACCAGGCAAGGCGGTGAGGATGATGGTGATGAGTATGACAAGTATGATGATAATGGTGATTTTGATAGTGAAGATAATAATAGTGATGATGGTAGTGGTGATGATGATGATGAAAATGGTCACAGGGTTGACAGTCATGGTCATGATGATGATAGTGATCATCATGGTAATGATGATGGTGCTAAAGATGATCATGGTGGTGGTGATGGTGGTGATTATGGAAATGATAGCCATGATGGTAATGATGATATTGATGGAGATAATCATGGTGGTGATGACCATGATGATGGCAATGATGAAGCCCCATGAGTACAGAATTTCTGTCTTGATCACAGATATATACCCAGCTTTAGAACACAGCCTGACACAGAGTACACACGCCATAAACATCTGTTGAATGCATGAGTGCATAATAACAGCAGTGATTAATATTTATTTGGCACTTCCTGTGGGCCAGATTCTCTTTTCATAGCTTTGCATGTGTAATGTCATTTTATCTTAGTGAACACTAGCTGAGGAGGTACTGCCACAACTTAGCAGAGAGTGCCTGAATTTCAGCTCTTGTGGGTGTGAATCTGAGCCAGTTACTTAACTTCTTTGTGTTTCCCAATCGTAAAAGGGGGTGATGATGAGTTTGCTGTGATAATGAACTGATAAGTTAATAGGAGTAAGAGCACTTGGCCCAGGTCTGGCGCTCGGTAAGGGCTCATTATGTGATAATATTATTGTATTTATCTCCGTTTCATAGCCAGGGCAGGTACCCCAGGTCATTCAAGGAACATTGATGCCTAAGTGGGTCTGACCCAGGGTCAGTGCCTAAGTCTAACTCTCCTGGGTTCAAGGCCATGTCCTGGCTGTGGGACACTGGCAGTTCCTTTCCTTTCTCTGAGCCTCAGTTTCCCCTGTACCGTGAGGCTATTACCAGTCCTGGCCTCCTGGGCAGCTGTGCAGACTGGATGAATCAATGCGAGGAGGACAGGGTTCGACATGCAGTGTGTGCTTAGTTAACCAGTGTGATCGTGACCATTCCTGGCTGTGTTTCTCTCTGCCTGATGCTACTATCCTGCTGCCTGTCCTCACCATAGCCCTTGGACAGAGGGACTTGATGCCCATCTCAGGACCTGGAGGCTCAGAGAGGGTAAGCTTGCCTTGGGCTACATAGCAGAGTGAGAACTCAACCCCAGAATAACATGATGGCTGATTCCCTGTTTTGACTTTAGCCTGGGTATCCAGGTGAGGATTTCCGTGATTGCTCCTCTCTGGGTGAGCCCCTTCCCCAATCTGGGCCTCAGCGTGTAAACTGGGGTCTAGCTTGGATGACCCCCAACTCTGATCCTGGCTTGCAGAACCTCAGGCAGGAAACCATTCCTTCCTTCTCTCTCCGGTCAGCCTGGCTCACAGGTTCTGGAGGTCAGGGAGCTGGTGCCCTGTGGTCCTGCAAAGGCAAGCAGGGTCCAGTTACTTGTTGCGGGGGGCAATGTCTGGGGGTCCTGATAGATGGACCATCTTCCCCTCATTAAGCCCTAAGACACAAATAACTGCTGACAGGTGACCTGGGAGGGAAGTGTTAAGGGGATGGCTTCTGCCTGCATTCCTCTTGCCATCCTGGGTAGTCAGGGGCTGGGAAGGTGGCACCCCCAACTTGGAAGCAAAGGTCTCCTTTTTTATTTAGAGGGGAGCAGATGAACCCCAGCTTTGGGTCACCCCAGAGGGCCCAGCTGGGGTTCAGGCTCCTTGTCCTTCTCGGCAAGCTAAGGTTGGGGGGCGGCTGTCAGACACTTTGGCCCAAGGTCCCTCCACCCCCTATCACCTTACGCCAGCCCTGGAGAAGCGAGTAGTTAATTATCTGGTCACTCTATCCCTGTTTGGCCAGGCAGCTAAACCCAAACATCTGGCTCCAGGGCCCAGGGCCAGGATGGGTGGCCAGCCACCACCTACTGCTGGCCCTGATCCTGTACACCTCCCACAAGACAGCTGAGCTCGATCCGGTGCCCGCCAGCTTGCAACAAGTAGAGAATGGGTGCTGTAGAGGCCTAGCAAGCTCAGCTGATGCAGAGATAATTCACAGTTCACACACACATACACACACCAGGAGCAGAGAGGACTTTTTTAATCAGGTGACAGGTGGAAAGGAAGATATAGACCTGTCATTTCCCATAGGTTATATGACTGTCCCCATGGAAAACCCTGAAGAATGTAGCAGACCAATGGCTTATGTCACTGAGAGTTTAGCTAGGATGTGGGATCAGTTTCAGAAACTATGTCCTCACAGTTCCTTGCACTTGTAGTGTGACCCAGGAACTAGAGAAGCATGAACCTCACCCAGAGCTGGTTCAAAAAGAATAATTTCTGGCACCATCCCAGCCCCACTAGATTAGGTTCTACATTTGCATAAGAAGGGTGGGTGATTTGTGGGCTGCTGTCCAAGTAAGTAAGGAGTGCTGCTCACATCCCTCTCATGTCTGTATGAACACTGACCTACAATTGGACAACCAAAAAGATGGTGTTTACGGAGGCCTCGTGAGGACAGCTGCCCTTCTGGGTCCTGGGGAAATGCTCTCCTGCAAGCAGGCTGTGGGCCGGGTGCTGTTGACTGTTTAACACTCTATAGTAGCCGTCCTGATGTTCTTCAGAATTTTTCATTTTTTTTGTAAGTGAAGGTGACAAAACAATGAAGCATTCTCTATGCTCCAAGCCTGGGCTCAATCAAAGTCTGGAGTTGTAGTGTCTGAATTCCTGGCCTTCTCTCCTCAGGTAGGTAGGTGCCATGACACCAGGGAGAGCTGCATTCAGTAGCAAATAGAGGAAAAGAGAGATAGGGAGAGACAGACAGAGATACAGAGACCGAGCAAGAAAGAGAATTTTCCCGTTTTATTTTTTAACTAAAAACCCTGAATTTTCATTTTGTACTGGACACCCATGAATTTTGTAACTGTTCCTGCCCAGAGTGTGGGGTTTCCTAGCTAGGGGTGCCCAGAACTCCCTCAGTGATTACCAGTCCAGGCAGGTTTTCAGGGTGCTGTGGAGGGGAGTGGTTCAGGACACACTCTGGGAGCAGGCCAGAGCTGGGTTTGGATCCAGGCTGCCACCTTGTTTTGGCTCTAGGGTCTGTGGAGAGCAGGTTCCATATTAGCCCCCACAGGGGCCCCTGTGTTCTCTTTGGTGATGGGCAGCAAAGTGGTAAGTGGTCCTGTGAGGGGGGCTTAGTCTATGGTGAGTGGGCCTGGTGGGGCTTAGTTCCTGGTGAATGGACCTTGTGTTCAGAACCATCAGAAGCGGGCAGGTTTCCCATTCCTTTTGAATGGTGATTCAGGGGCTCCATGAGGGAAGAAACCTGATCAAGGTAGCAGCACTGGAGGCCTTTGTTTGTTTGTTTGTTGTTTTTTAAGCAGCCTCATTGAGATGAAATTTACATGCCATAAAATTTATCCTTTTTACATGTACAGTTCAATAGTTCTTAATATACTCAAAGAATTGTGCAACACTCACCACAATCTAATTATAGAACTTTTCCACCACCATCACAATATCCCCAAATGAAAACCCATATTCACTAGCAGTCACCCCCACAGCCCCACCCCTCACAATCACTAATATTTCTGTATGGGTTTGCCTGTTCTGGACATTTCCAGTCAATGGAATCCTGCAACAGAGACACTTCTGCAACTGGCTTCTTTCCAGAGATGTTTTTGAGATTCATCCAGCGCTTCCTCCTTTTTATGCATAATACTCCATTGGTTGAATGGACCACATTTTGTTTATCCATTTGATTGATGGCCATTTGAGTTGTTTCCACTTTTTAATAATTGTTACAAATATGTGTGTGGATGTATCTTTTCAGTTCTCTTGGGTAGACACCCAGGAGTGGAATTACTGGGCCACATGAGAATTCTATGTTTAACACGTAGAGGATCTGCAGACTGTCTCCCCCACTGACTGTCCCATTTTTTCCATTCTGCCAGCAAATGCAACAGGGTTGAAACTTGTCCATGTCCTCCCCACCACTCATCATGGTCTGTCTTTTGGTCATGGCCATTCAGCAGGTCTGAAGGGTTTTTCAGCCCCCTTTTCTGCATTCATTTAGGTGCCCCAACTCCTGTATGCTCTAAGGGAGACATGATCACCTCACCAACACACAAAGACATGCTCACATGACTCACTCACCTACACTCAGTCTCCCACATGTATATCCATGCATACTTCTTCAAACTTACATTCACACTCCCATCCATCCACACATTCACATTCACATGTGAGTTTTCACATAGTGCAAACTCACACTCATTCACATTCACACTGTCATGCTGATACTGTCACACGCATGGTCATTCTCACATGTACATATATGCTCACACACACTCATACTCTTACGCACACACATGCTCACATATTTGCTTTCATACTGTTATACCAGACACACTGTCACACATACTGACACACAGTCACATTCGTAAAATGCACCTTCAAACACATTCACCTTTACTCTCCAAACTCAACCCCCCCCC
>PVKZ01001789.1:0-259372 GCA_004027375.1 Macroglossus sobrinus | reverse complement strand
GGATTCGGTCTGACCTGGTCTCCTTTTTGGAGGAAATCTAATTACAGTTTATCCCCAACTCAATCCATATACGAACTCTCAACCCCTACTCTGCAACACCCCCCTCTTCTTCTTCTCTACCCCCATTGCCAGTCTGCAATCAACTTGAAACTCAACCCACCCACTGCACCTACACCCGCACTCCTATCCTAGTACTAACCAGAATCCCACCTCTGTCTCTGTCCCCATCTGAGACCTAATCCAACCTCAGTCCCAACTCCAACTCCCTGCCTGTCCAAGCTGGTGTTTGAGTAGTTGGATGAGTTAGTGTTAGGGACAGCCATGGAATTACAGTAGAATTAGAAATAAGGAGGTGGTTTGGGGCTTTAGGGTAGAGCTCTGTTGGGCACTGCTTTGGGGGCCAGGGTTGGAGACAGAAATGGGGTTTAGGATGGGGTTGGACTTGGGGTAAGTAGTCCCAAACTTTGCCCCCACCTGCCTCACCTGTTCCTGCAGCATCCCACTGAGATCCCCACAAGGAGCATACTCCTGTGCAAAGGCAAAGTGTCGGGGGGTTTGCAGGGGTCCTGCCAGGGTCTGGAGTAGGCCTGGGTGTGACGAAACACAGCGGCCCACGCAGAACTCTCTCAGGAAGGTGGTTCTCAGGACCAAGTCCCGACGTAGCAGCTTCAGAGCCACAGCTGCACCTGCCAGGGGGACACGGCAGAAGGGAACTCAGGTCACCCTGATCTTGCTTGGGGCCTCAGGCAAGCGACTTAACCTATCTGAGCTTCAGCTGTCTCATGTCAAACCAGAGTGGCCAGGCATAGGGCCTGAGCTCTCAGCTTCTAATTTCTCCATCTGTGAGTGGGAGGGGACCTTCCCAGAGGACTCTTCCTGCCCTTCCTCAGACTGCTGTGTGGCCTTGCACAACTGTCTTACCCTCTCTGGGCCTCAGTTGCCTCTTGAATAAAGTAGGGGGTGTGGTGGCTTGGCTTTAATCCAAGTTGTGCTCTTGCCTTGTCGTGTGACCTCAGACAAGTCTCGTCCCCTCTTTGGGTGGGCTGTATTTCTCAGATCGTGGGGCTTTAGACATGCTGAGAGCCCCCAGTGGGAAGGGTCCCCATCTGGGATGCACTCTGTCTCAATGGTTTTCGAGAACTCATGATGGAGAAATCCTGGGGTCTGCCCTTCAGTGGCTGAACTCACCCCCTTGGCGAGGCCGGGCGAGAAGCACTCGACCGTAGGAGCCTGAGCCTAGCTTTCGGATGAGGTGATACTGGACTCGCAGATTCCTCACTGATGTCACCCTGGTGGCTGTCAGCTCCACCAGCCGTTGGAGAGCCGTGGCTGTGTCCTCCTGCAGGAGAGGTGCAGAGGTGGGGGAGGGTGGTAAGTCTGGGACCCACTGAGAGCATTGGGAGACATTGGAGACCAACTCCAGTGCAGATGTGTGGGGTCAGAGATGGGGGTCACTGTCCCCAGAGAGGAGGCTGAGTCACAATGACTCACCCAGGCTCAGGCCACCTGTTTTTGTTTCCTGGCAGGGTTAGGAGTGATTGTCTCAGAGCCCCCACCCAATGCCTTCTGTGGGAACCGCCAGAAGCCCCCAGCCTATACAACCCCCACTCCTGTCTCTCTTTCCACCCTCATTTCTCCTGTGTTTCCCGTTCTTTGTTTCTGAGCCCATTTCTCTGGGATTTCACTCTTGCTGTGTGTCCTTGGGTTTGCATTGTTCTGGCTCTCTGATGTCTCATCCCTTTCTCTCTGTTCCCTTGCATCTGCTTCCTACGCTGCTGCATCTCTATCTCTGACTCCATTTCTCTCTTGGTTTCTCTCTCTCTTCCTCCCTGTATCCCATCTCTCACCTCTGAGTCCCCATCCTCGTGGTTCTCGGAGTCCCCGAGCTCCATCTCAGGGTCGCCTGGTGTCAGCTGGCCCTTGTCTGGCTCCCCGAAAGGTGACCAGCTCACTCGAGCCCACTGCGCCCACACGTCCAAGGTCTGCAAACTCGTCTCAAGGGTCTGCCTTGGTCTCCCTCTGAGTCTGTCTGAGCCAAAAGATTTATCTGACTTCTTTATCTGGCCACTGTTCTCTCTCCTTCACCCTCCAGGCCTCTGGGGGTCCCTCTCTGTATTACCCCATTGATTTCTTTTGCTCCCTTTCACCCCTTCTTCCCCTCCCCAACCTTCCCACCACCCTCCCTATCTCTGTCTTGCTCTCGTTCCAGGTCTCTGGTCCCTGGGATAGGTCTCCCTGTCCTGTCTCCGGTTGGTCCCAGGTCCCTCTCTCTTGTCCCCACAATGTTTCCACTGTTGTCACACTATCTGTGATTCAGGATATGCTCCCTCTGCTCACCCCTCCCTCTTCTCAATTCCTCTGCATTTTCCTCTCTTGCCCCTGCGCCCCCTCTGGCCTGCTCTCCCCAGTGTCTCTCCTCGCCCTCCTGTCTTTGTTCCTGACTCTCTCAGAGCCTTTTGTCCCTCCCTTTTACTGGGCCCAGGACAGGGGTGTGTATGACAGCTCAAAGACATCCCGTCCCCCCCCCACATACCCCTCCCTCACCCCCTCTAACCTGCTGTCCCCCTCCCTCCTCCTTCCAAACTTAGACCAGCTTGGAGTCTGGGCTCTCGTCCCGGGACAGAGGGGACAAAATATATTGTGAACCCCCAGAGGCCAGGCTTGAGGGCTGCAGGAAAAGAGGAGAAAGGCCCCTTCATACACATTACCTGTGGTACATGATCTAGAGCTCTGTGCATTCTGGTTCCTCCATGGCTGGGAGTGTTGGCCGTAGGGGCCAGGAGACCATTCCCAAAGTCCTACTCCCTAATGCCAGGGTCCAGGTCCCCGCCTCCTCCCTCAGACCTGGGGGTCCAGGACCCCGCATTCTCTCTCAGACCCATGAGTCCAGGTTCCCCGCCTCCCCGCTCCTACCTGAGAGTTCAGGTTCCCCACCTCCCCCCTCAGACCAGGGAGTCCAGGTCCCCTGCCTCCTCCCTCAGACTCAGGGGTCCAGGCCCCCCATCCTCCTCCTTTAGACCCAGGAGTCCAGACCCTCAGCCTCCTCTCTCAGACCCAAGGGTCCAGACCCCCAGAATCCTCCCTCAGACCCAGGAGCTCATAGCTGAGAGATGGGGGTGGCTTCTTCCATGTCCTTAGCACCTGCTCTGAGCACGGCTCTGTGGGATGGGGGTTTTACATGGGATCCTGCCAGCAACCTAATAAAGGTGAAGATTTATCCCCAGTTTACAGAGCAGGAAACTGAGTTTCCTAGACTAATTACCTTACCAGAGGTGGTGTGTGGGGGGGAAGGCAGTGTGGGCAAAACCTGGGCCAGGCCCAGTGACTCATAGCCAGCTCCATTTTCACTACTACTACAGACTGCTATTAATAAAGTCACACCAACAACAGTCACTGACACTCTGGAAAGATCCCCAGAAAGTGGCTTCAAAGCTGTGCCTGGGGAGCCTGTGGAGTGGGGAGTGGTGAGCAGAAGAACTTCCTTTGCTCTTTGACCTTTTTAGGGTTTGATTGTGAAAAGCTGCCAACATAAAGAAAAGTCAAAGAGCCATAATGAACACTCCTCAGCCACTGACCAGACCACAAACAAGAGCTTTGTGTCACTGTTGCTTTATCTCTGTTTTCTTTGGGGTGGGGGTGAGAATGGAGCATTTTAAAGTAAATTACAGCTTATTGAAAAATTTTGGGGTGAAATGATATGCTGCCCAATGATTGCTCTAAAATACTGCAGCCAAAGAAAATCAAAGCTCGCAGAAGGTGGGAGGGACAGTAAGACAAACAGCACTCGTGTTGCTAATTGAGAACAAGGGGGGTTCTGCTGAGAATGTTTCTCTCATTAGACAGCTCAAAATGTTAAAAGTAAGCAACAGACATCATGACACATTATGATGTGTTTATAGAACCATAAACTTCAACACTTTGGTTTATGGCTCTATAAAAGTAAAAACAATTTCCAGCTCACCTACATGCTATTAATCACATCACCAATGATGTGATAATCCATTTCTCCCAATTTCCCCCAAAAAGTCCTTTATCAATGCTTAATCGAGCCATTCATCACTGTTCATGCTTGGCTCTGGGGGTCTTCATCCCTGTGCCTTCTGGGTTATTTGAATTTTTCCCACAGTGTATGTACCTATACCCAAACTGAAATTGAAATGAAATAATGTCAAGATGACTATTTATTAAATGTTAATCAGGTTCCAGACTATTTATTAAATGTTAATCAGGTTCCAGGCCCTGGGTCACCCTTTCTTCCTTCCTTCCTTCCTTCCTTCCTTCCTTCCTTCCTTCCTTCCTTCCTTCCTTCCTTCCTTCCTTCCTTCCTTCCTTCTCTCTCTCTCTCTCTCTCTCTCTCTCTCTCTCTCTCTCTCTCTCTCTCTCTCTCTCTCTCTCTTTCTTTTCATTCAGGACCTTGTGGGATCCTTATTGCCTGCAAATCCTAAACTTGTAGAATAACCATTTCCAATTTACTGATGGGGAAACTGAAGCAGGGAGAAGCAGAGGCATTGGCCTGCAAGAGGCAGAGGCAGGATTTCAAAAGGGTCTCAGGACTCCAGGCTGCCCCCTGCCCCCTGCCCAGGCAGCTGGAGTGAGACCCAGCTGGTGCCTGGAGCAGAGCTGAGTCTCTCCCTGGGGACTTGGGCTGGTATGCATGTTTAGGGGCTGCAGAGCAGCTACTACAGGGCTGAAAAGGTCAGGCTGCAGAGTTGGCCACCTGTGCCCCCCAGGAGGAGGATAATAGGGGACACTGCAGGCCTGGGCTCTGCTCAGCACCCCTGTCCCACATACACCCACTGAGAGTCTCACTGATGATCCTGGGAGCTTTGCACCTCCCCATTTAGCAACGCCACCCTGTGGGGTCACCCGGAGTAACCTAGAGAGGCAGGTGTGGGCTAGGGGGGCTATAGGCCTGGGCCCAGGGTGCATGCACCCCTCCTGCATCTGGCCCCTGTGCCTCCCACCTCCTCTTCTTGTGTCTCCTGCCCACCAGCCTCAAAGGGCTCCTCCTAGGACCCCTTCTGCTGCCATTCCTGGTCAAGTAAGCACTCTCCAAGGGTCCTGCCTCTTCCATGTCTCAGTTTCCTCCTTATGAAATTGGAGCAATCGCAGCTCCTACCCAGTGCCTTCTTGTTAAGAAAACATTAACGCCTATCATGTATTATATATCTCATTTTATTGTGTTTCACGGATGTTGTTCGTTTTACAAATAGAAGGCAAGATCGTTCACCAGCAAAAGATTACTATTTGCTTTATTGCAGTGGTCTGAAACCCAACCGCAATTTCTCCAGGTTCTGCCTGTATACAATATATTTCATGTAATATAGTAATAAATGTAATATGCATTACCTTATAGATAATTATGTCATGTGTTATATAAGATATACTATCGTATATACTACATATAGTGGAATATATTTTTAGGTGGTATTTATATTTTTTCCAAATAATTTAATGAATAAAATATATACTGAAAGATTACATAAAAAAATTAACTCATACTTCTAAGACCATGCAGTTGACCACTTAAACCAGCCCTCCCACCTCATCCTTGGGCCAAAAAACAGATCAAAACAAAAGAAATAAAAAGTGGTAAACATTAAATTGATTTGTTCTGACTGGAAAAATAAAGATTGTAAACTAGTAAATCAAAATCTTGGTTGTTAGTAGATATCATGGTGCAGTTGAGAGCATGCTGATGAAGGCTGTCACCACCTGTTTTCAGGTGCTAGTAATGCTGTTTGTCATGACAGTAATGCTATTTTCTCTCCTTTGCACTGCAACACCCCTTGGTTCATATATACAATGAATAACTATGGTTAAAAAAAAAGCAGATAAAAGCATGAAACACACCACCTAGCACAGAAGGATTGCTTAATGATATTACTATTGCTAACAAATATTTCCATGGCGATTACAAAGAGCCATGCACACTGTACAGGAGGCTCATTTAATTCTCACTATCTACTTGCACTATAAATACTATTGTTTTCTAAGGCAGACAGGCCAGATTGCACGGCAGCACAAACCACAGTAGCTACTGTTCCCCATGTGATGGAATATTTCAGGTGCACATCCCCCAAAAAATATCTCAAATAATATAATGCTCTCCTACATGCCTACTATCGTCCAGTCGAAGAAATAGAACTTATCAAATACAGTTAGAACCCTCTTCAAATGTTTTCCCTTCTCCAGAAGTAACCACTGTCACTAACAAAGTGTTTGTTATTTTAAAAAACTGCTTTTACACATGTGTGAACCTACAAAGGCTATAGAGTATCTCCTTGCATGTTGTTACATGTTATATAAATAGTATCATGTCTGTGACCTTCTGCCTTGTCATCAGCTCAACTCCGTGTTTGCGAGTTTCATCCCTTTTGTTTCATGGAGCTCAAGTTCTCTCCTTTGCAAAGATGTTGAATATTCTAACCGGTATTTGTGCTGTATTTTAGAGATCCATTCTTCTGATGATGAACATTTGATTTTTTTTTTCCCCCAACACTGTTCTCTTACAAGCAGAGGTACAAGGAATATTCTGACTGATGAATGGCAAACTAACTCTGAGGCTTTGCCTGGATGTGGAATTCCTGTGTTGGAGAATGTGCAGTTTTCTTAGCTTTCCAAAGTGGTTATATCTGGCACTGATTTTTTTTTTTTTTTTTAGTTCATAGGTGCTTTTGAGGATCTGAAGAAAGCTAGAGATGTGCAGCATCTGACACAGAAGCCATTTGCCAGGTGTGGCTCTCCAGCTCTTGACACGTGGCTGGTCCTAATTGAGATGTAAGCATAAAATAGACCAGGGATTTCAACAACTTAGCACGAAAAAGAGAATGTAAACTATCTTGCTGATGATTCTTATATTAATAACATGATGACATGGTGATGTTTCGGATACACAGTCATGGATTCTGTGCTTGCAAACTCACCTACCCATTGAAACTTACTGGGAACCCCCAAATCAGCAATCACAGCACTTTTCACAGGCATGCAAAGAGCGGCAGAAAATTTGAGTTGCTGACACATGTGTTGCCAGCTGAGGGTGACCAAGGTGACACCCTACCTTCTAGGTTCAATTCTCAGCTCATGAGCAAGTATCCTTCTGCAGTCTAGGCAGCACCCTGTATTGAGCCTTGTGTTGGTGGTTTTGCAGTTCTGAATGGTTACCAAGTGCCGAAGTGCTATGTGGAGTGTTGCAAGCACAAGAGGGCTGTTTGGTGCCTCATAGAAAAAACATGTGTGTTAGTTAAGCTTCCTCCAGTTGAGTCTGGTGTTAGTGGATCAACAGTACAAAAAAAGGCTGGTGAAGGAAAATTGAGTGTACTCAGTGACACCAATAACAATAATAGACTGTAAAGAGTGAAATAAAACATATTCTCACAATTATTTTCACCTTGTTACCTTTTTAATTTTTGGAGTCACCTCTGGACTCTACTTTGTCACCACTATTAGAGCAGGTAGTGCCTTGCATGCTGTTAGCATGGAAATACACAATTTGGCTGACAGCACCCGGGATTGTATACCCTGCTGGAATTTAGAGGTCTGGGGACTGTAGGCTAAGGGTCATGGAATCCTCCATGTCCTCTGGGCTGCAGGCCATAATCCTGATCCCACCTTTATCATCCAGCCTCCTCCTGGCGCCTGGTCTCTCTCCCCGAGAGAATTCTGCCCACTACTCCTAAGGGCATTGTTCTAACACTCAGGCATGATGTTTGTCCCTTGCCTTCTCAGTAACTTCCCATGGACCCTATTGCCCTGGGAGAGAGTCCACACCGCCCTAACTGGCCTCTGAGCCTTTCTGCAGCTGCACCTACCACCCCGCCCAGCTCACCAACATCCCTGTCACATCAAAGGACTCACACTGGATTCTTGTTCCTTGTCCTCAAGAAATGTGCATGCAATGAGGAGACGGATGGATGGCTGAATAAAGCACACTCGTAATGGCTTCTAAACCCCGCGTGATTAATGGTAATTATAGCGAGTATTTACTGAACTCTGTATCCCCAGCCCTGTGCTAATCCTCACAGTAGCCAGGAGAGGTACGCCCTATTCTTAGCTCCATTTTATAGGGGAGAAAAGGAACACTCACAGAGATTGAATCTGTTGCCCAGTGTCCTGAATTGAGTCATGGGCAGAGTTGTGACTCAAGCCCCAAGGGTTGGACTTCATACCCCAGGGCCTCCCTGCTGTGTGTGGATGTTTGCAGGCCAGGAGCTAGGACAGACATGTGTCTGGGTTGCTGATTGCTCTTGTTTCCCTTCAAGTTCGACACACAATTCCTGGTGCCTGAATTGTGTGTCGAACTTGAATGGGGTGAAGATATTTTGTCCCTGCCCCGGGTGAGTCTAGAAGGGGCCATGGACAAGGACACGGGCAAACCTCAGACACAGGAAGCAGATGAAGGGTTGCCTAGGGTTGGAGGGAATGGAGCTTTGCAGAGTGATGCCTGAGGGATGTGGGGTTTCTTTTTGGGGTGATGAAAATATTCTAAAATTGATCAAGGTGATGGTTACACCAGAAGCCACTGAGTTGTACTCTTTAAATTGACAAATTGTGTGGTGATGGGAATTACATCTCAATAAAAGTCCAAAAACAAATCTCAGTTCAGGTGGAGTGTGCAGTCCAGGGAGAGGCCATGGTGAGCGTGATAGATTGGATGCCAAGATCATTTTAACACAACCTACCCCACCACATAACATAATTATTTTCAGTAACAGTCACGGAATGACCATCAGCATTATTTTCTTGATTTGTGTTTTTAATTACTTTTTCTAATTGATAAATTTTATTTTTCTAGAGCAGTTTTAGGTTCAGAACAAAACAGAGGTATGGACAGAGATTTCCTATTCAACCCCCTAATTCCCCAACAGCCACCCCACACCGGAGGGTATGTTTGTTACAGCTAATGAAGATCCATTGACACAGAGTCCATGGTTTTCATTACAGTCCACTCTTGGTGTTGCAAGTTCTATAGGTTTGTGCAAATGTATTATGACATGTATCCATTATTATAGTAATGTACTCAATACTTTTACTGCCATAAAAATCTTCTGGGCTCTGCCTATTCATCCCTCTATTCCCCCAGCCTCTGGCAACCACCAGCATAGCAGCTGAAGACAGCACCCCCTTATTAGCTCATGGTTTCTGTGGGACTGGCTGGCAGGCACAACTGGGGTCTGTGCTCGAGTAAACTGTGAGGTCCTTGCTGGCTGTCAGCCCATGCCTTCTCAGTTTTCAGAGGCTGCCTGCATTACTTGTCATGGGACCCTCCCACCCTCAAAGCCAGCAATAGAGGCTCTCCCTCCTGCTGAATCCCTCTCACACTTCCAATCTCTTCCTTCAGGAAGAATCCCATCCCTTTGAAGGAATCACCTGATTAGGCCATGCCCACCAAAGATCATCTCCATCTGCTAAAGTCAATGAATTTGGGTTCTCAATTCCATCTGCAATAACCCTTGACAGCGGTACTTAGGTCACCATCTGACTGAAGATGTATGCACCAGGGAGCAGGGACTGTGGGGGTCATCTTAGAATTCTGCCTACGACAGGAGATTGATAGACAGAAGTTGTAACAGGAGGGGCTGAGGAGGGCCTCCTGGGAGGTATTTAAGTGAGGCTTGAAGGGAAGAGTGCAGGGTTATTCCAGGTGAAATTTGTCCAAAGCTGCGAGAATGAGAAAACGTGGCTGACTGCCATGTGGATGTGACCAGCTAATGTGTGTGACTAGCTTGGTACCAGAGAATGGGCACCATGAGAAATGGCAGCTTTAGTTAGGAAGTCTGGAGGCAGCCCAACTCCTGTCCTCTCTCTTGGCCATCCCTGTTCCAGTGACCCTGGCTGGGTGACTTCCCTCTTTCTGGTTCTACATCTAGCCCGATCAGTACCCACCCTATCCCTCCTAGAGATAAAATAGCAGACCAGGAGGAGGATACAGCTTGGGCTAAGGCTAGGAGGTGGGACCGGAGGGTAGCTGGGGCTCAGGCAGCTGGCTAAGTGACAGCAAATATTTATGGAGCTCAAGTCTGTGCCAGGCACAGTGCTGGGTGTGGCAAGATAAGGAGGCCCCAGGACTTGCCTTTAAGGCTGAATTCCAAAGCGCCTACCCAGAAGACCAGGAGCAGGAGTGGACAGCACCATGGGCCTGGGACCTGGGAAGGAGGGAGCAGCTCTGCATGGCAAGACGTCCAAGTGCAGGCAGCCATCCCCTGGAGCCTCGGAGCCACACCAGAAAGAGAGCTTGTCCCAGATCCCAGCACATGTGCCCAGCTCACTAGCTCATCTGAACCAGGTCCTGGAAGCCCTCCTGGTTTCACCTGGCTGAGGTCCCATTGCCCAGCATATGGCAACCAGAAGCCCTTGCTTCTCCTTCAGCACTGCTTTATTGTGTGTCTCTTGGTGTCACTGGTGTTAAAATAGGCAGGCTACAATCAAATGAATACACTATATTGGACTGTAATATATATTTATATGAAATAAATAATGTATTAAACTATAATATACATTAATATGAAATAAATAATGTCATTTTGGATTATAACATATATTTATATGAAATAAATAACATAGTATTGGACCATAATATATATTTATGTAAAATTAATAACATCATATTGGACTATAGTATCTATTTATATGAAATAAATAATATCACATTGGACTATAATATATATTTATATGAAATAACATTATACTGGACTATAACCCAAAGTATAAAATAAATATTTGTGAATCCATATGGATACAAATAAATAAGCAGGCAATGGAAACGGGACAAAAAAATTCCAAAAAATGTCTTCAGGGGACCTCCCTCCCCTCAGTGTGGGCCATGCTTAGGGACTTGTTTAAGAGAGTTTGGAAGGGGGAGGGGCCTCTTCACAGTGGAGAAACCTGCAGACCACATGTCACCATTACCAGTCACCAGGTGATCAAGGTTACCATCATCAGTGACCAGTGACGTGGGTAACGTGCACCCCTGAGAGCAGGCAGTGAGCAGTGTGCTTTGCTGGTGTGGTCAGTCTCTCTAGGACTACTCAAAATGGCCATAGTCACCTAAAACCAAGGCAAGTCTGAGGAACGATCACAGAGCAGACCATTCAGGAGGCTTGTCATCCAACTGTGCCTTATCCCGGCTGGCATCCTGGAGCAGGAGACATACGCTAGGGGAAAATGAGTGATATCTGAGTGAAGAGCAGCATTTTGTGGGTAGTAATGTGCCCAGGTTGATGTCTTGGTTTTGCCAGATGGGCCACGTTAATGGGAGATGATAAAGTTAGGGGAGCCTGGGCAAGGGGTTCACAGGAGGTCTGTACCACCATTGCACCAAATCCTCCATAAATCCAAAATGATTCTAAAAGAAAATGGTTATTTAAAGTAAAAAGCCAGGTGGGCTTAAGAGGGCTTTTGCCTCCACTCCCCCAGCAGTCTATACATCAAACAAGAGCCAGAGGAAATCTGTTAAATCAGGAGAGGGATTTGTGCTACTCAAGTGTGTGTGTTTCTCAAAATGTGTCAAACAGTAACAGGTAAAATGCATGCACTTTACTGTATTTAAATTTTGCCAGGGATGGAAGCTTAAATAATTATTTGATAGCTTGTTGTGAAACACATGCTAAAGTGTTTAGGGGTGACATGCACTGATGTTTGCAAATTGCTTTGAAACAAATTTTAAAAGATAGATGTATGGGAACTGTGCATAATTTCTACTCAGTTCTGCTGTGAACCTCAGACTGCTCTAAATAGTAACACTTGCGATAGATGATGGATAGGTGGATAGATGAAAGAATGGATAGATGGACAGGTTCATTGTGAAGCAAATAGAGCAAAACACTAATTGTAGAGTCTAGGGGTAAGTATATAGGTATTCGCTCTACAATTCTTTCTATTTTCTATATGTTTTTAAATTTTCATAACAAAATGTTAAAAGAAAACAGGAAATTTAAATCCTGCCAGCCTTGGCATGAGTCTCTCCCAAGCTCCCTTCCATCTCCCTTGGAGTAGAAACCAAGGGCTTGTGAAGCCCCTACCAGATTTGACCCCTTTTCTCACTGATCTCCTCTACCATTGCCTTCTCCTTCTCTCTTGCTCCCTCCAGTCACTTTGGCCTGTCTGCTTCCAAAACACACCAGTCACACTCCCACCTCAGAACATCTGCATCCACTGTGCCCTCCCCTGAGACATGTCTCTAGAGACCTTTGAGGCTTTCCTGCGCTCCTTCCCCACCTTATGTACTCTTCATAGCACACATCCCTCCTAAGCTGTGTTATCATTTACTTGCTTCCTGTTTCCATGTCCACCTCCTTCCACCAGAAAGGAAGCCCCACGTGAGGAGGGATCTGCATCTGTTTCATTAACTCACAAGTGATCAGCACCTAGGACAGTGCCCAGCAGATAGTGGGCAATGTCAGTGTTTATTGAATCAATATTTGTTGAATCGATGTCCTGAATCTATTTTTTAAATTTGTGTCTCCCATCAGAGTGTAACCTTGTCTATTCATCTACTGATGATTCTCTCACCTCTAAGAACAGTCTTATGCACATAGTAGGTTCTCAATAATGAGTTTTAGGATAAACAAATGAATTAATGAATGGGTAAGGATGGATCCTTGTGTACGGGTTAAGAGCACAGGCTTTGAACCATACACCTGGGGTCATGTGTGGATCTGCTACTTACCAGCCACATGATCTTGAGCAGGTAAGTTCTCATCATCTACTTGAGTTTTCTTCTCAAAGAAACAGCCTCTGTGGTGATGGATAAGGAATACTCATCCATCACTGGTGGGAATGTAAGTGGTGCTTTGGGAAGCAGTCTGGCAGTTCCTTAAAAAAGTTCATCATAAACTTCTCACACAGCCTAGCAATTCTGCTTCTGGTAGTCTGTGCAAGAGAAACGAAATCCAATGTCCATAGAAAGACTTGTGCACACATGTTCATGGCAGCACTACTCATAACAGCTAAAGAGTGGACAAAACCCAAATATCAGTCATTGGATAAACAAAATGTGGTCCAGCCATACAATGGAATACTACTCAGCCATAAAAAGGAATGAAGTACTTATACAATATACAATGTGAATAGACCTTCAAGACATTATACAAAGCAAAAGATGCCAGATACAAAATGCCACGTATAGTTTGATTCATTTCTATGACATGTTCAGAAAAGGCGAACCTGAAAGTAGATTATTAGTTGTCTGAGACTGGGCCTCGGAATGGAAAGAGACTATTAATGGATACAAGAGATCTTTTGGGATTGGTGGAAATATTCTAAAATTGGGTGGTGGTGATAGTTGCATAATCCTGTAAATTTACCAAAAATCTTTGAATTGTACACTTAAAATGAATGAATTCCATGGTCTGCAAATGACACCTCAATAAAGTTGTTTAAGAAAAAAAGAGTCCATAATAGCCTCTATCTAATGGGGAAGATTAAATAAGGTAATCCATATAATCCTGTTAGGAAGGAACGCAGGGTAAATACTCAAGAAATGTATTTTGTATTGCTGTTAACGAATGTCAGCACAGAGAAAGTCTTCATAATAATAATCACCATTTGGTTATTTTATCATTTCCTGTGTCTGTCCATGTTTCTGGGCCTCAGTTTTCTCATCTGCAAAATGGGAGGTCCAGACTCCCTGTTTAAGGCCTTTTCCCAACCTAAGTTCTGCATTTTGTTCTAGAAATGTTTCTCTCTGGAGGCAGCAGATCCTTGAGGACGAGTAAGCCTGGGACTTGGGGGATAGTGGTGGGTAAATTCATGAAATGGGGGGATGATGATACCTTGGGGCTTAGAGATCACCATATGTATAAGGAAGGGGCTTGAAAGGTGGGTGCTATGGCTGGGAGCAGATCATGGGGGTAATATTGGGCTGGTTAAGGGTTCAGGTTGTGCAGCTGGCCCAGCCTGGGTACAAATCCCGCCATTTCCAAGCTATGAGATTCTAGACAAGGAGCTTCCTTTCTGAGTGTTGTTTTCACCTCTGGAAAATGCTGAAGGTTCCCAACCTAGTTCCCAACAAGGTGGTGATGGCTCCCTGAGATCATGTCTGCACCAGCCTGGGAGAATAACAATAACAAACTTCAGTAGCAGTAACTTCCTCCCGGGTGCCAAATGCTGTCCTCTATCCTTGTCATGAAGTAACTCATTTACTACAAAGGGCTCGGTTCATGGTAGTGATTGCAGAAGTAGGACACATAACTTCTTAGCTTGTCCCCTCAGTTTGCCTTTTCTATAAATATGGATATTTAATCTCCCTGAATGGGTTTTGTCCATGAGATTGTGCTGAAAAACTCTCTGGCCATGGTAGGTGCTCAATAATGGTGGCTCACACTTGGATGTGGCAATAGGGAGCCACTGAGGATTCCTGTGGAGGGAAGTGGCTTTGATGTAATGAAAGCATACCCCAGGCCCCATTTCCCTTGGCTAAGTCACAGCTTCCCATAGGATCTTGTTCACTGGAGACCTGGTCTCACTTGGAAACTCTAATTTCTTTGTGCCAATATTTGATTATTATCCATCTCTTCTGTTGGTCTATAAGCTTCATGAGGGCAGGTGCCCAGCTGGGCTCACCATCACTCTGCTCTCAACATCCAGGCCTGGGTGGGTGGTAGGGAGCAGAGTGGTAATCATACAAGCTAACATTTACTGAGTGCTTACTGCATGTCAGGCACTGTTCCAAGGACTCAGCCAAGATGTATTAAATCTTGGACAGAGGGGATTCTGCAAAGCTCTGAGTGATGGTCACCTCTCCCTAATTCTCAATCACCATCTTCCTGGCTTCCCTCCCAACCTCACGCCTAATCTTTTTGTCACACCAGGGAAAACACCTTCTGTCCTGGAGCCTCGCTTAGTTGCCCTGGAAAACAGAGATGATCTCACCACTTTCTTGCTTGGCCTTGTAGGTGTGAAGATATCTAAGTGGTCAATATCATTTTTTGCACAGGGCAGAGAGAGCCATCATGCTCTGAGGGAAGGTAGGACATTCATAAAAGGAATGAGAAAGGGTTTAAGGAAGATTGGCTTGGACACAGCCTTTTCTCTCCACTCCTAGAAGCAGAGCAACTGGGGGGAAAAAAAAAGAAAACACCCAGAAGACTTGTAGAAAATAACCCTTCCTGCCCTCAATTTCTTGCTGTTTCTCAAATATACAGTGCCTACCCACCTCACAGCCTTTGTTCTAGCTGTTCTCTCACCTGGTTCTTCATTCAGGTCAAGTGTCACCTCACTGGAGGTCCTGCCTTCTCAGTCCTGCTGTGTCATCACAGTGTCCTGTAGTTTTCTCAGGAGCCTTTATCAATACCTGATGCTACATTGTAAATCAGTTTATTATCCAGTAGACCTTGCTGTGATGATGGAATATTCTAGATCTCCACCATCCAATAGGGTAGCCACCAGCCACAGGGGGCTACTGGGCACTTAAAATAGTATGACTTAATTTAAACCACTTTCCTTTAAATTAACTTATTCTCATTTCAAAAGGAAACACGATTCAAGTGTGGCTGAAACGTGCTGGACAGAGCTGACTTAGAATTCTAGCTCCTCTCAGGGGGCAGTGGCTTTCTCTGCAGCAGCCCACTGTGCCTGGGAAGTGTTTGCTGGATGAAGGTACACACAGGATTTTATGGGCTGGCCAGATGGTGACCTGTCTTCTCTCACTCCTTTTTTCTCCTGAGCATTTCCCTTGGCCAAGCTCTGTGTCCTTCTCACTCAGAACCCAAGCTCAGAGCCTGCTGGACAAACCCAGCCTTGTCCAGACCTCTGCCCCACAGCCCCCACCTCCACAGACAACCTCACTCTCTCCCGTTTCACGAACTCACATTTATTCACAGACAAAGGGGGCAGGGATGGACCTTTGCTCACTGGGGAACCCCAGGGTCTGGCAGTTCCAAAGAGGTGGTGGTGTCCAGTGTGTACCAAGGGGGCAGCTGGCAGGGGTCCCCTAGTCTTAATTCTTCTGGCCAATGTCCTATGCCTCCTTTTCTAAGTGGTCCTGCCTTCATACGGTACTAGGTAAGCAGTTGCTAACCAGTGTGGGGGGTCTGGGGGTGGGCAGTAAGGAGGGAGGGGTGGTCTGGGCACCCCTCCTTAGTGTCAGGCTGGCGGGGGCACGAAAAGGGTGGGGAGAAAAGGGGCCTCTGCTTCAACATCTCCATATTGCAAACTGGGATGGGGGCGGGGGAGCAACTAGAGAGGCCTAGTGTGGGTTTGAGGGTCAGGAGGCCAGGCCATCTAATCCACACAGGTGCGCCTTGCTGTCAATCTCGTCTTCCTCCATCTCGAAGGCTGAGTGGTCTTGGCTGTCGAAGCAGGAGGCGCTGAGGAAGACAGGGGGAGCCAGCGGCGACTGCGGTGGGGTCCCCGGGGAAGGTGGCTCTTCCTTGATGTGTGCAATGGGCAGAGGCAGCCCTTCGTCCTCCTGCCCGGCCGACGGCGGCAGGGGCGGCGGGGGCGATGGCAGGGCCTGGGCCTGCAGTGCCTGCAGTGCAGCTGCCCTCTCCAGCTCCGCGCGGTGGCAGCGTTGGTGGCGCAGAAGGCTATAGGCGCGCGAGAAGCGGCGTGGGCAGTGCGGGCACGGGTGTGGGGCTGGGCCCCCTGCGTGGACCTGCGCATGACGGGCCAGGTCAGCCAGCCGCTTGAACTCGCGCTGGCAGCGCACGCACTGGAAGGGGCGCGCCCCTGAATGGGTCACCCCGTGTTGCCGCAGGTGCGCCCGGCGCCGGAAACCTTTGCCACACTCCGGGCACCAGAAGCGGGGCTCCCCGGCGGGGGGCCGGGCGGGAGCCGCGTCGCCTCCATTCTGCCCTCCTTCTCCCCCTTCCCGGGCAGCCTCGCACTCAGCCCCTTCCCCCACCTCGGGCCCCTTCCCTGAGTTCCGTCCGCCAGAGGCCTTGCCGTCCTTCTTGCCTGCGGGGGGCAGCGGGGCCAGCAGGCTGAGAGCGCCATGCACGCGGCGGTGCTGGCGGAGGTAGGAGGCAAGGCGGAAGGCCAGGCCGCAGTCCGGGCACACAAAGGGGCGGTCGGTGGAGTGGACCAGCCGGTGGCGGGACAGGGACCAGGGCCTGGCGAAGGCCTTGAGGCAAATGGAGCACTGGTGGCGCTTGGGGCGGGGTGGGGGCCCCCCCTCGCCCTCCTGCTCGCCCTCGGGGCGCAGGCATGGGTGCGCCTTGAGCTCGCCCTTGGTGGCAAAGGCTTCACGGCAGCGGAGGCACAGCAGCGTCCAGTCGGCCTGGAGCAGGACCTGCTTCTCTTCCTGCCTCCCTGCCGCCAGAGCCAGCTCGGCCCGCAGCTCCGCTGCCCCGGCCTCGGCCTCGGCCTCCTCTGATTCCGACTCCCGAGGTTCAGCACTTGTGGGGACCGACAGCGTGGCTGGCTCCCCCGTGGGCCACGTCTCAGGCCATGCTGCCTCCTCCAGGGAACTTGTGGTGGCCGTGCTGGGCTGCTCTGCGCCCTCGTCCTGGGGGGCCCAGCTGGACTCGACTGCCTCCTTGGCTGCCCTCTCAATAGCCAGCTCGACCTCGCCGCCCGCGTGCTCCTGGGCGAGGTGGCGCCGCAGCTGGGCGGGCTCCGGGAAGGTGCGGGGGCAGGCAGCACAGCGCAGCGGGGGCTGGGGCCCGTGGCCACGCAGGTGGCGGGAGAGGTGGGCAGGCCGGCGGAAGGCCTTGGGACACAGTGGGCAGGCATGGGGTCGCAGGCCTGAGTGGCTCAGCCAATGCCGCGAGAGGTAGTACGGGAAGCGGAAAAGGCGACCACAGGTGGGGCAGGGCAGGGGTGCCCGAGGAGCTCCAGCGTTCCCCCTGCCCCGGGCTCGGCCTCGGCCCCGGCCTCGACCCCGGCCGCGGCCCCGGCCCCGGCCACGGTGAGGTGGGCTGCCTTGGGCGGGTGGAGGGGGCTGCGGATCCATGCCTGTGAGGAGAAAGGGAAGAGACAGAGAGATGGAGGTGCAGAGGGTCAGATATTTAACCAGAGAAAGGAAGAGAGACAGAGAAAGACATGAGAGACAGAGACCAGGAGAAACAGAAAGATAGGATGGGAGGCCACAGAGAGGAGGACAGAGGGACAGGGACACCCAACAGAGACAGAGATGAAAAGAAAACAAAGAGAATTAGAGTGCAAAAGGAGATCAGGAGAACCAGAGCAGGAGATTGGCAGTGGGGAGAGACCAAATGAGACAGATATGGACAGAAGGGGAGACGGAGGGAGACCCAAGACAGTGGCTGCTGTTTCTCTAGGGCTCTGCTCGGAGGGGCTGAAGGGGAGGGGGCGGGAGTCAGAATTCAGAGGCCCCGGAAATAGGGTGTGGGTTCCCCGATACTGGGGCTGGGAGAGGCCAGAGTGGAAGCAGAGAACCAGACTCCTAGGTCTGAGCCGGGAGGGGCCTGGGAGCCCGGATGCCTGAGACTGAGGCAGGTGGGGGCTGGGGATTGGGTCCTAAGGTCTGGGATGCAGGCTCTAGACCCCTATATGCAGAAAGTACGGATTCTTGGGTCCCAGCGGTGTGGCAGAGACAGATGAGGGAGGGGGCTGGGCTCTTAGACAAGGGAGAGAAGGGGGCTGGGGGCCCAGCTGCCTGAATTCTCCAGAGAGGAGGAGACTGAGGGACAGGCCCCTGGACCTCCGCCCCCTACCATGGGAAGGCTGCTGGGGGTCCTTAGGTCCCCCAGGGGGCCGATCTTCCCGCTGGGCCCAGACTGCTCGGACTCCAGGCATGACCTGCAAAATTGGGGCCTCAGTGGGGGCCTTGCGGATTCCTGAGCTTGGAGTCTGGACTCGGCCCTGATTGCTGGGCATTCAATTCTTACCTTGGCCTCCTCTGTGCCTTTCTTCCTTCCCCACAGCCGGCGACCAACGGTGGTGGCGGGGAGGGAGGGAGGGGAGGGCCCTGAGTGTGGTGATGGGGGGTGGTGGTGGAGGAGGCTGGGCTCGGTGTCACCGCCTAAGTCTTCCCTCCGGAAACCCGCCTTTTCTACTAGCCTGAGAGAGGAAAGACTGGCTGGGAAGCCGGAAGCAGGAGGATGAGGGAACTCAGTGGGCGTGGAGGGAGCTCTGCTAGAACTCCTGGGTCCTATAACAGGAGGAGGCTGGGGGCCTGTTCTCTGGGCTCCCAAAGGGAGGAGGGGGCTGGGGGCCTATGAGGCTGGGTTCAGCTCCCCTCCCCCGAAACAAACACACATATTCATTCATTCTTTGAGCAAATGCACATTTATCAGGTCCTGTCTGTGCCAGGCACTGTGTTAGATGGGGTGGGGTGGCTGGGGGAGGAGCTGAATGAAGCAATGACATAGGCTTCAGAGAAAGCACTGGTACTCAGCTAGAATCTGACTCCAGCCTTCACTTGGCTGCCTGGGCGAGCTACTTTCTCTTCTCTGAGCCTTAGTTTCTTCCCAGTGGTAAGCCCTAATATATTCATTCAATCCTAAACAACCAGTGTTTACCAAGCACCTACTGTAGGACAACTTTACATATATTTTTGTTGGATCCTAAGCCATCTGTCCATATTTACTGAATACCTACTATGGGTTGGATGTGTCCTTAGTGCTAAGCCACAGTGGCAAAGACAGAGGCCATTGGACCCTGTTTACAGGTAGGTCAGTTGTAAGGGAAAAAGCAAACAGACACAGATTCATTCACCCTCCTGGAGAGTGTGAGAAACAGGACCTTTTGTATATGGCTGGGGCAAGTAAAATTTTAAACAGTTTGATCTATCGAGCAATTCCAAGAACTTATCTGTCAGATAGATGTGCTCAGAAACATGCAAGAGGATATGTACCAGGTTTTAATCAGTGCAGTTATGCACATCACTGCAAAAGACTGGAAACTAGCTAAACTCCAATTGGTCGGGATTTGAGTAATAAGTCATGATTGATCCACCCAGTGGAATGTTGTGTTTGTTAAAAAAAAAAAAAAATGAAGACGCTCATTGTGTAACAACATGGAAAGGCTCCAAGTGATAATGTGATGGGAAGAAGAAACTGGAGGTGGAGAACAGCCTGAAGACTGTTTTCTCTGAGTTTATGAGAAGTTTGTGTCTGGGAGACCTGGAAGAAGATAGAGGGAACTAGCAACATTGTCCAACTCCCAGGACTGAAACTTACTACATTTAAACCTTTTGTATTTTTGAACTTGAAATCATAGGAATGTGTCCTATACTCAAAGGAGTAAAGGAAAAAGACATGGGTGAGTGATAAAAATAAATAGAATGAAAGTCATAACTTACTCTTGTTAGTGCTTGACAAATACAAGCTCACCTGTTCCTCATCACCTTATCAAGTGGAAAACATGACTCCCCCATTTTAGAGAGTAACAAAGTGAGGTACTCTTCAAAGCGAGTGAATCTCAATAAGTCTTTGCATTTCTCAAAGAGATGGGAGAAGTGATGAGGCCAGAAACATACTTAAAAGCACATGGTCAAAAAAAAAAAAAGTAAAAGTCTAAACACATCCATGGAAACAATAGCACCAAATATAGGGTAAGGGTTACCTTTGAGAAAGGATCCTATATGGGGTTATGGAGACTGAGGTGTACCTCTAAAGTTTCAAAGCCAGGAATCAGTACATGGATGTATGTGAGTGGATTTTTTTTATTGAGTAAAATATATGTAACATAAACTTACCATTTTAAGGTATATAATTCAGTAGCATTAAGTATATCCATGATGTTGCATAACTATCCCACTATCTAGTTCCAGAAAATTTTCATCACCTCAAAAGCAGTCACTCATTCCCCATTCCGTTTTCCCTCCCAGCCCCTGGCAACCAATAGTCAGCTTTCTGTGAGTTTGCCTATTGTGGACATACCAATGGAGTCAAAGATATGTGGGCTTTTACAATTGGCTTCTTTCACATAGTGTAATGTTTTCGAGATTCACACATGTTGTAGCCTGTGTCAGTACTTCATTCCTATCTGTGGCTGAATAATATTTCATTGTATGGGCACTTTATATTTTGTTTATTTGTTGGTTGGTGTTTCTACCTTTTGGCCATTGTGAATAGTGCTGATGCGAATATTTGTGCTTACATTTTTGTTTGAACAGCTATTTCTAATTATTTTGAGTATATATCTAGGGTGTGTGTGTTATTTTATTATCCAAATTTTAAAGGCTTATCTTTTTTTGAAATTAATTGAGGAATGAAAGTGGTGAGAAAGACTATTTCAAACAGAGAGAGCAGCATGTTGTGTGAAGTGGGGGAGATAGAAATCGTGTCCTGGAGGACATCTGGGGCCTTGGATTGGGGCATCAGAGGTGTCCAGTGTGGCGGAGGGAGGCCAGAACTTCACGAACCACTGTGTGCAGCCTCGGGGTCCAGGTTGAAAGAAGGACAAATTTCGAGTGAACTGAGAAGCCACTGAAAAGGTTTTAAGCTTTTAAGGAGAGTCACATGATCCAGTTAGTGTTCTAGAGAAATTCCTTGGAGACACATGTGGAGGCCCCACTAGATGCAGGGGACACTCAGGCAGCAGCAGGGAGCCAGAAGGGCCTGTCCAGGAAAGAGAGGGGTCTGGGCAGGGCTGTTCTGGCTGGGAACAAGTCTCCATGGCACGGAGCAGGACCTGGCGCTGATTGGCTCAGACCTGCACTCTGGATGCCAGTTCCTTGGCAACCACCTTCTCATTGGCTCTCCTGCTTTCCATCGGGTCTCCAGCACCTAGAGGTCACATCATGTCACTCTCGCCTGGACACCCTCCGGTGATTCCCACCTCTCCTCCCCACTTCTTCGCCCTGCCCCCACCAAACGATTCCTCGCCCTTTTGCTTCTCTCTGCCCCAGCCACATTGCCCTCTTTGCTCTTTCTGGGGGCTCAGAGCATTTGCACATGCCATTCCCCTTGCCTGGAATGCCTGTCCCCATACAGTGTCTCTACTTCCCTCATTTCTTTCACATCTTCTCAGAGATACCTGTTCTGCCCACTCTGGCTAAAAGAGACTTCCTGTCACTCTCTAGCCTTTACTTTGCTTTAATTTCCCACATTGTACTTATCGCCAACAAGCATGAAGTTGCTTGTCTATTCCCCACTGATGGCCTGTCTCCCTTTCCATTGGGACATAAACTCCCTGAGGGATGGGGTTCACTGTGCCTGTTTAAGTGCTCTACCTTCAGAGAAAGGATTCAGTTGGAGGTGTGGTGAGCCTCAGCCTCAGCTTCCTAAGGTCCCTATTCATGGCTCCACTGTAGACACCATCTCCATGAAAATCCTGGCATTTTTCCAGGTTCTCAACTGTCCAGGCATAGCGGTCTGGAAGTGGGAGGGTCTTGTGTGTGTGTGTGGGTGGGTGGGGGGGCGCTTGAATCTAAGGTTGAGTGTCCTCAGGGGCTTGACCTGGAACCTTTTCAAATGAGCAGTTGTGGCTCTCCAGGCCAAATAGTCTTCCTTGAAGGCCAGCCTCATACTTGTTTTATATCTCCTCAAATATATGCCCCTTAAAAATATTTTTCTTTTCGAAATATAAAATGCATTGATTAAAGGAGCACCATGTAAATGCACAATTTAACAAATAGTTATAAAATAATTATTTTAAGGTTGAGAAATGGAATGTTGGCAGTCACTCTAGAGCCCACAGAAAGCTCCTGCGTGACCACCCAGCTTAACCTGTCCAACTTTACTGTCCTGAGTTTTATGGAAAAAAATGTTTTTCTTGATTTCTTAAAAGGTTTAGTACCCACAGTGCATCCTAAACAACATTACAGTTTAGTTTTGTGTGTTTTTGAACATTATAGAAATGGGGTCACACCCTATGTATCTGGCTTCTTGTGTCTGGCTTCTTTGTAACTTCCATTCATGTAAATTTATATCTGTACTCATTCATTCTCATTGCTGTGTAGTATTCCAACGCACACCATTTATTTCTCCACTGTACCATTGGTGGCTGTCTTAGTCCATTTGGGCAGAATACCACTGACCGGGTAGCTTATAAACCACAGAAATGCTCACAGTTCTGGAGGCTGGAAGTCCAGGATCAAGGTGCTAGCATGGTCACCTTCTAGTGAGAACCCCCTTCTTCGTTCTTGGTTGGAATCTTCCTGCTGTGTCCTCACATGGTGGATGGGCAAGAGCTCTCTCTGGGGTCTCTTCTATAAGGTGCTCATCCCATTCATGAGGGCTCTACTCTCATAACTTAAGCGCCTCCCAAAGGCCCTGCTTTCAAAGACTATCATTGTCAGGCATTAGGATTTCAAAGACTATCAATGTCAGGCATTAGGATTTCAACATATGAATTTTGGGGGCAGGAGGGACACTAACATTCAAAGCATAACAGTGGACATTTCAGTTGTCCTGAATTTCGGGCTGTACATTTTGCTGCTGCGAATGTTCTTAAATGTGTCTTCTGGTGCAGGGAACACGAGTTTCTCTAAGGTCATGCCTAGCAGTGAGATTACAGTGTCAGAGGCTAGGCACACCTACAGCCTTTTTAGAGCATGCCCACCTCTGAAGCATCTTAAAGCCGAGAAGCACAGATAAAGAATGGAGGAACTCTTGGTCCTCATTGCCCTACCTAATCTTGTTCTCTAGTTTTCCAGTCTTAATACAAAGTGCTACCACTGAACCAATCCCCAATCCCCCCTAATTCCTCCATCACTCTCTCTCTCTCTCTCTCTCTCTCTCTCTCTCTCTCTCTCTCTCTCTCTCTCTCTCTGTGGTCCAGGCCTGCACACCTCTCTTCTCCTGGTGGACCTGCCCTCTGTTGCTTTCATCCTGCCCTTCCAGTCTCTCCTCCACTCAGCAACCATAGGGAACCTTGTAGTGTGAGAGCAGTCACAACCCTTCACACTTAGGATCTTGCGTGCTGTGGCCCAGGGAGCACATTCAAATGCCTACTGTGGCCCACCTGGCCCTGTGCAACCTGACCCCTGCTGACCTCTCCACCTTATTTCACCCCTCCCTTCTCCTGGCTGCTCCTTCCTCACCCTTCTGGGCTCAGATCAAATGCCACCTCTGCAGAGAAGTCTGCCCAGATTATCCCATCTAAAGTGGAATAGCTCAACCACTTTCTTAAAGCCTTTCCTCATTTCCTTCAGGGCATCATAACCCTCTGAAATTGCCTTTTTCATTTCTTTGTTACTCTTTTCTATACCCTGTCAGCCACACACTAAATTATAACTCCATGAGGAATTATTTTGTTCACTGTTGGGTCCCCAGAAGGGTTTACAGTGCCTGGCACAGGATGGGCACTGGGTACGGGAATGTAATCTGGCACCTAGGAAACAATCTGAAGGCCCACTCATTCTCTAATGGGCAGATCCTAACCTTGAGATCCCAGGTAGCTTCTTAGATACATTTTCAGTTGCCCAGGAGGCAGAGTCTAAGGGGCAGAGATTTTTAGGGGGCATGTTCTGCTTTGACGGTTTAGAAAGGACCTGTCTGATCCTAGGGAGAGCGTCTGTCAATGGAGATGGACAGCGTTTTGAACAAAATGATAAAAAAGAGAGAGGGCAAGGTTTCATTCAGATGAGAGTGAAACCATCTTTGATTTTAAGAGTCATGCACTATCTGAAGGACCTAACATTTCTCAGAGAGAGGAATGAAGGCTCTGTCTTTATTTAGGGGACCTGTCCTAAGTCAGGGAGGAAGAAATCCCCACCTCCTAGAGCCAAAGACCAGAAAGAGACGGCAGTGACTGACAGGACAAGGTTTATTGGGGTCCTGGAGACATTGGGGAGTGAGATGAGAGGGTGAGGTCGAGGCTTACAGGGGGGACCCCCTAAGCCAAGCCCCCCTTCCCCTTGGGATTGGGAGGAACAGAGACAGATGAACCAACAGAGATGGAGAGAGAGACCGACAGGTGCTATGGCAGAGCAGGAGGGATACCACCACTTTCCGCTCAGGTTGAGTTTGCAGAATGGGGAACTACGTGGAAGAGGAGGGGGAGTGTCTGCCCTACTCACTCTAAGGAGGGTGGGATGCAGGCTACCACCTGGGCTAGCCCATTCCAGTGAACAGGGGTGTGTGAATCTAGACCAGTCCATTCTACTGGGCAGGGGGATTCCAAAGCAGCCTATTCTAGTTTAGGGGAGATCATAAGGGTTGATTCATTCCTTAGAATGGGAGGGGGACAAAACTAGGGAGTGGAGTTGAGAGTGGGGGGGGTGTCTACCCTGGTCCTCTTTCCTCAGAGGGAATGAAATGGGGGGAAAGGCAGATTCCGGCTACATCCATTATCTGGGGGTCACCAGTGACTGTGGGATAGCATTTGGAGGGAATTCAGGGAAATGAGGACATGCCTCCTACACACACATTGTCCGGATCAAGGAGTTTGGGAATGATGGCTCTCAGGGAATGGGAAGGCTTCCCCTGGGGGAGGCGTACCCATCTTTTACTAGGTCCTGGAAGGTGAGAAGTACATCTGGAGACCCGTTTCTCATTCTGACATCCCCAAGCTTAGGGGCCCATTGATTTGAGGATGCCCAACAGGGATCCAGGGGGCTTTCAAGCTCCGGAGTCTTTCCATAGACCCAGGACGCCCAAGCTGAGGGGTCTCTTACTTTATTTGCTGCCCCCCTCCCCAGCTCAGGGGCCTGTGTGGGTTTCTAGTAGCCCCATCTCTCCAGCCTGGGTGTCCTCATCACAGGGCCGGCTTCTGGATTTGGGTGGTCCCCTGGGCGGGGCTGAGTCCACCCGGGTGGTGATTGCTGGAGGGCGCAGGTCAATCCATGCCCCGGTGCAGCTTCAGGTGCCTGGAGAGGTTGCTCAGCGTGATGAAGCCCTTGCCACATATGTGGCAGGGGAAGGGGCGCTCGGTGCCGTGCAGCAGCCGGTGGCGCTTGAGGTAGCACTCGTGGCGGAAGAACTTGCCACACTCGAGGCACGGGAACGGCTTCTCGCCTGTATGCACCAGCACGTGCCGCTCCAAGTCACGCGGTGAGCGGAACAGCTTCTCACACTCGGAGCAGCCAAAGATCTTCTTGCTGCGGCCCGAGCCAGAGGCAGGCTCCCCAGACGCAGGCTCCCCTTCAGGGGCTGTAGTGGCCGCCTCCGCCCCGCTGCCCTCACCATGGCTGGCGCGCCGGTGCTCCTCCAGGGCGGCAAGGGCCCCGTACAGTGCCCCACAGTGGCCGCAGCCATAGGTGGCTGGCCCCGAGTGTGCCTCCAGGTGGCCGGCTAGGGCCGCAGCAGATGCGAAGAAGGTCCCGCAGTCGCACTGATACAGGGTGTCTTCTGATGGCTCTGCGGTGGTCGCAGGCGCGGGGGCTTCCCCACCACCCTCCAGGTGCAGCCTCCCCAGCTGGGGCACGCCGCCTCCAGCGGGGCCCAGGATAAGCCCTCCGTCCCAGGCCAGCCGGGCGTCACCGGCTTCCAGGGCGCCACCCTCACCAGGGGTCTCCTGCCCTGCACCAGCCCCCGCAGCCCAGACCTTTGCTGGGGGCACACCCGGGCTCTGTAGATCGTGCGTCAGCTTGTGCCGCTCCAGCAGTGCTGGGGCGTTAAAGTCGCGCTCGCAGCGCGGGCACTTGAAGGGCTTCACGTCGGTGTGCGCGGCCCAGTGGGCCGCCAGCTCGCGGCCGTGGTCGAAGCGCCGGGCACAGGCACCGCACGCAAATGGAGGAAGCGATGCCGCAGCAGCAGCTGCCGCCTCCGCCAGCCCCCAGCTGCCTGGACCTGAGACTGCCCCCTCCGGACCCTCTCCGCCCCCAGCCCCGGCACCCCCACATGCTGAGCAGGGCCCCACATTGCAGCAGACAGAGCAGGGCGCGCTCAGGGTGGGCAGGCCAGCACCAGGCTGCATTGGGGATGGGAGCACCCCACGGTGCTGGCGCTTGAGGTGGCGGCCCAGGCTGGAACGTGAGGAGAATCGAAGCTCGCAGACTAGGCAGCAGTAGGGCTTCTCACCAGTGTGGACGACCTGGAGGGAGGGAGAGTATTGTGTCAGAGCTGAAGGTCTGGCCCACCGCACAGATTCTTGATCTCCAAGAGAGATGCTGCCCAAGCCCCCTGTCATGTCTACAAGGCTACCATCTGCTTCAATCCTCTCACTCTGTCTCTGCTTTAGACACTGGCATGGTTTTAGTCCCTCCAGGCTCAGGACCTTCATATGTGCTGTCCCCTCAGTCTGGGAAATTCTTACCCCAATCCTCCTCACTCTTACTCACTGCCAACAAGCCCACTCAGAAGACTGGGACTCCTTGGGAGAGTGGCTAAGTGCTAAGGCTTTGAGCACAGACAGACCTGGGTTTAAAGCCCAGCTCTATCTTCCACCATGAAAACTGGGACAGGTATCTGGGGCTCTGCTTTTCTGTTCTGAAAAATGGGCACAATAAGATGTGCCACCTCACAGCTTTGTTGTAAGGACAGGGTAAAGTCATCACTAAATGACTAGTCAATTCCTAGAAACTAGAATTATTGGCACACTTTCCCATGTCTGACTGATGTCCTCTAAACCAGTGGATATTGGTGGGAGATGAGAAGGTGGGGGGTTGAGCAAGAGAGGGGCTTTTGTAATCACCTGGGGTGGGAGGTGGCTCTTCCAGGTAAATGCTCTAGAACCTTCTACAGCAGAACTTTCCAGTAGAGCTTTCTAAAGTGATGGAAATATTCCATATCTGTACTGTCCATATGGTCACCACTAGGCACATGTGGCTGCTGAGAACTTGAAATGTGGCTAGGTGGCTAAGTAAGACTGTCTCACTTACAGAGATCTCTGCTGATATTGGCCTTTGTGATTTATTTAGGAGTCCTGGGACAGTGGACACAGGTTTTGAGTGTAGGGTCCCACTGATTGGTAGTATCTGCCTGGAGAGCTGTGGGGAGGACTGTGTGTGAGGCTAGATGAGAAAAAGCACAGTGCTAGATTAGTCATGTCTGCCAGGGGGAGGATGGAAGTAGGAAGTGGGAGTGCTCCTTCAGGAAAACTGCCCAGACTCCATCCCTGACCTGGACCATTCAAGATCTCGACTGTATCAGCCTCAGAATACGGTTAGCCTCTGTCCCCACATGCCTCACTTGCAATTTGACATTAACCTGGTTGTTGAGCTCATGCCTCTCCTAGTAGACCTGGCTCTGGGAGTACTATGTTTTGTCTCTCCCCTTTTCTCTCAAAGAGTCTAGCCCTGTGTCTGCATATTATAGGTGACTAATAAATACTCAGTTGAATTATAACTTATTAGTGAGTAGGTGTGAGACCTCAGAGGGCTGTGAATGTTATATCAAATTAGGGAGCTCTACCATCATCCCAAGGATCAGGGGTTTTGAGTGTGTGTGTGTGGGGGGGATCCTGGTCACCATGATGGAAGCAGAGGCTGGATGTAACGGGGAGAGACAGGAAGTAGGAAGATCACTTAGAAAATTTGGGCCAACACACATGATGCAAGGTCCTGAACCAAGGCAAATGCTATGGGGATGGAGAGGAGGGGACAAGCATGAAAGATCAGTGATACATCTGGTTTTACTTACCTTTGTAGCGTGAATGTTCGGCTCATAGAATAAAATCTCCCTCCTCACAATAGCCAAGAGGTGTATATGATTCAGCTTCTGCCTGCCCTCCACCTCACCTCCTGCTTGGCCTAGACTTGCTCTACCCCACATGGTCTCCCATCTCTTCCTTGTACACACCAAGCTCCTTCCCACATTAGGGCCTGTGCACTTGCAGTTCCCTCTGCCTGAATGCTATTCTCATGACAATGCCCGCTCATACTTCAGGGCTCAGCTGAAATATCACCCTACCCTGCCCTTCCTCACCTTGTCTGGTGGCCCATAGCTCTCCCCTCTTTACTCCCACACATCGGCTCCTTGTCGTTTTTTAATTTTCTTCCCAACACCTCTCTCATTACAGAATATTCTTGCCTGTGTATTTACTTTCTTGTTAGTGGTCTCACTGGCTCTTGACCACCTCCAATGGAATTAAATTCTTGGAGCTGACTCTATTGATTTCACTTTGGTGACCAGTGTTGGGGAGCAGAAAAAGGCCTCAATAGATAATCGCTTAATATATGAATTAAGTACAATGTGGTGAATCTGTATTTAAAAACAGTAAGGGAACGGTAAACAAAATTGCAGATGCTGGTGTTGTGGGGGGGGGCCTGTGAGCAGGGGGATGGGAGAGGGGAGCAGCCTATAGGTGGGGCAAATGTCCTTTGTTTTCCTTTGTGGATTGAGTGGTGATTGAAAGAAAAACCCCTCATGTTCTGACTGCTCTGGGTAATGTGGCAGGGAGAGAGGGAAAAAAAATTTCCTAAGAGGAGGAGGTGGATGAGTGGGCTTTTGGCCTGCTGCCTGTTGCCCAGAGTGGGGCCGGGGGCTCCAAGGGTGTGTCCAGCCCTGGGAGGCAGCTGGGCCAGCCTGCAGGACTCACCTGGTGGTGCAGCAGGCCGGTGGAGTCTCGGAACCCCTTGGGGCAGGCGGAGCAGCGGTAGGGCCGCTCGCCTGTGTGAGAGCGCAGGTGGTTGGCCAGGTTGAAGCTGTGCTTGAAGCCCTTGCCACAGCGCGGACACGCATGGGGCTTGAGCGCAGTGTGTCGGGCGAAGTGGCGCCGCAGATCCGAGCGGTAGCGAAAGCTCTTGCCACACTCACTGCAGTGAAACGGGACGCGGGGGGCGGCGGCGGGCGGTGCTGGGGCCTGGACTGGGGCAGGGACCGGGGGTGCTGACAGCGGGGCATCATCCATGGTGGCGTGGCACGAGGGCAGTGGCGGGTGGGGGCTCTCTAGAGCGGGGAAGACACGAGGGCAGGTGAGGGAGTCACTTCTTCATCAGCTCTCCCCCATGAGGCCCCTGGGACTTAGACCCAATACCTGTCCCCAGGGAACCCTTACCATTGTCCTATAAGCCATGCCTACCAAGACTACACCCACATTCTTTAATCTCCTCCCACTCTCCTACAAACCTTTCAGATCATTCCAAGTTGCTTCTCCCCACTGAGTGTTTTCAGCCTTACCCCATCTTTTGGAAGATTCTTGCTCCTCTAAGCCCTATTATTGTTGAGCCCCGCCCACTCTTGCATGAATCCCGCCTACTCCTTCCAAAATCTTTCCACTGTTCCCAGAGTCTCTAGTATTCCTTGACAATCCCATTCCCACTCCCCTCTAAACTCTTCCCACTCTCCTCTAAGGATGGAAGCCCTGGAACCTCATATAAAACAAACTGAAACTTTTTCTACCCGCAAAATACGGATAATAGGAGGACCTAACTCACCGCGTGGCAGTGAGGACTAAGCAAAACTGTAGCCATGCAGGCTGCCTGCTTACTTAGGCTTGCGCACAACAAAGTCTCAAAAGGTAGAATGTTTTGATTACTACTGTCCTCTAAGTTCCTCCGAGTGTCCTCTTTAAGTCCCACCATCAAGAGACCACTAAGGTCAGCCTCCAAAATCCCTTTCAATTTTTCCTTAAACCCACCTTGAATTAAGCCCTAACCTTTCCGAGACCCCCTCCACTCAACACCTCCCACTTTCTCAGTCCTTCTGAGTCCTGCCTCAAATCTTAGGTCATTTTATCTGCCATTATAAAGACTTGATATTTCCCCTCAGATTCCCCAAATTACACGCCTAAACTCACTGTGTGCCCACCACTTTAAGCCACACTCCCGAACAAACTCCACCCCTTCTGCGCTAAGCTCTTGCAACCTGCACACCGAGCCCCATTTCCCCACTTAGTCCCAGTTAGGACCCTTCAACCTAAGGTACTCCAACTATGCTCACTGAGCCTCGTCCTTTATTAAGCCCCTGCCCCACTGTCTAAGCCCCTCCCACGACCACCCACAGTCCTGCCCCCACCAAGCCCCCGTCTGTTTCAACCTAAGCCACGCCCACCATAGGCTCCTCTGTCACTGCTCCGCCCCAGCAGCCACTAAGCCCCACCCCTCCCCACCCAGTCGCCTCAGAGGCCGGCCCCCCCCTCCCCAGTCTGCTCGAGGACCCAGGCCCCGAGAGTCTGCCTTTTGTGCCCCTCCCCCCTGTCTCTAAAAGGTGCGGCCCGGGCGCCCGGTTCGAGGGCAGGTCAAACGGGATCCGCGGACGGGCGAGTCCACCTCGTTCCTACGGCACGGGGGTTATGGAACCCTGAGACCGACCCGGGAGGCCAGGAAAGTCAGTCGGCTTTCCTCTTTAATTACTTACACCTCCCTCTGGGCGCCGACATTTTGGGCAGCGGGGGCAGCGTCACTTCCACCCGGGGGGCCCCTCGACTTCCGCCTTGGCTCCCTTCTCCCCCGCACTCCCCCTTTCTCCCGCCTTCTTGGCCTCCCTCCTGTCCCAGCCACCCGCCCTTCTCCCTCTTTCTAGTCCCTTTCCCAGCGCTGGCAGTTAGAGAAGTCAGGCCGGCGCCATCTTGGACGAGGGCAGGAAGGGCGTGGCTTGGGAGTGACGGGCGCCATCCGGACTAAGGGCAACCCTTCGAGCACTCGGCTCCTCCTCGCCGTGTGGACGCAAGGGGGTGATAACGCAGATGAGGGCAGATTGGAGTCCATTCTCGCAGCCCCGGGCTCATCCTGGGTAGGATGTAGAGTTCCCTCAAGAGAAAAAAATGGAAGTTCCGATTGCGATAGTAGAAAAGAGTTGGCTCCATCTTGTCCTCAGTCCTCCTGGGGACTTTGAAGCTTATCAGGCGCCATGTTAAATACGGGAAGGAGCAGCCATTTTCCCGCTGCTCATCGTATCGGTACCTGTCTTTGATTGGGTCACCAGATGAGTACTTTGTGTGAGGAAAGACATTTCTACGTGGTTGGGGATGTGCGCATGGGTTATTTCCCGCTCTGTGCCAGCGAAGGCGCCAGGTTCACAAACGTGGACGTGACCGGCCCTTAGGACCCAGTGCGTCCCTTTGTCCCCCCGCCCCGGGCCCGGGCTCGGGCCCGGGCCCGACGGGGGCGGGGCTACCGGCGTCTGCTCCGAGGGGCGGGGCCGTCCCGTGCGCGCCGCCATGCGGCAGGGCCCCCTCACCCCCGCCCCTTCCCACGCTTCGGCCCCGTCGCCTCCCGCGCGCTCACACTCGCGAGGTCTGGCGACATGCAAATGAGGTACATGAGAGGCGGGGGGCCCTGGTTGGGGGGAGGGGAGAGGAGGGAGGGGTGGCTCGGGGCCGCGCGCTCCTGGAGCGCTCCCCCATCACTTCCTGCTCCCGCGCTCGCTGCAGCGCGCGCGCCGACCTCCAGCCCCGTGGAGCCGGCCCGGACGCGCGCGCGCAGACCCCCTTCCTGGTGACCCTCGCCGTCCGCGGCCTGGCGCCGCTCATTGGCCGCTTTCTCCGCAGGGCCCGCCCCGCGCGCTCCGGGGTTGGCGGGCGCGCGCCTGCACGCGGGCGGGTGGAGGGTGAGGGTCGAGAGCACTACTCCAGAGGTTCTAATCCAGCCCCGCCCAACCCGAGCGAACTGCGTTCCTGGAAAAGCCGTTTCCCTATTCTGGACCTCAGTCTATGTGCCCATTCCAAGGGGGCACAGTGGCACCTGCAGTCCCCCTCATATCTACCTGTGCTTTCTTTCCCCTTTGTGACACCCAGGCCTCTCGTGCCAGCTCTGATGATGGTGGTGATGGTGATGGTGGTGGTAGTTTATTGAGTGCTTACAATATTCCAAGGAATGACTCTGGTATATCCATTTCACAGAGTTGGATATACTCAAACTCTTATTCCCTGTGCCATTGAGTCTGCATAAGATCTGGTTGTAATCTTGACTCTGCCACGTTCTGACAGAGGGAGCTTGGGCAACTGACTCGGCTTTCCTGTGCCTCGGTTTCCCCATTTGCAAAATGAAGGACTTGTGCCTTTATTCAGAGGGCTAGTGTCTCCCAAGCACTTCAGTATGCTGAGGATTTCATGCGTATCATCCTCATAGCATGTTAGAAGGTGCTTGTTGAAACTGTTTGTACTGTTTTGCAGAGGGCTTGAGGCTCAGAGAAATGAACACCTTGCTCAAGGCCACAGAGAGTAAATGACAGAGCCAGGAATTGAGCCCATACTCTTAACAGTGCCAATATATTTCCTCATTCACGACTCAGGGCTTGGTCCAGTCTCTTTCTTCCTCCTATCTCGAACCTTCCCACTTCTACCAACCAGGAGGCAGGACAAAAGCATTTCTGTGGCCTCTGTGGCTCTGGGGTTTGATGGGCTCTGTTTTGAGGATCACATTACTAGCCTCTACCCCTAGTTGGACTTTGCCCTCCCTTGAAGAGTTTTCTTTGTTTGTGCAGGAGTTGGGGAGGTCTGCGGGACACCTGTGGGGCTCAGGGCAGTGTCTGCCAACTGGCACCGAATTCCCTTGCTTTTTTACCTACCAGCCTGGCTATAATTGTGCATCCAGGTGAATGTCAGCTATGCCCAGGTCAAGATACTGGTCCGAGGGATGGGTGAGGTGCTGGGGGAAATGGGGTGCTCCAGACCCTCCCTACACTGACGGCTGCCCCCTCTCTCCTCTTAGCCCAGCTCCAGTGCCCAGACCCAAGTCCCCCATTGCTCAATGGACACCCCCAGCCCAGACTCGTTGCCTTCGCCTTTGCCTGGGGAGGAAGAGAAACCTCTGGCGTTACCTCCTTCTGTTTCCCGGGGCCACCGAGGCCGACGTCTGGGGGGGGCCACCTCCTCCAGTCGGACGTTCAAGGCCTTCCTCCCTCGCAAGCAGGGCCGCCCATCCAAGTCAAAGCAGGAGCCCCCGATGACACAGGGGGCGACAATCCCTGTGAGCAGCGGAGGTGGCAGTGACCTCCTGCTGATCGATGATCAGGGTGTGCCCTATACAGTGTCTGAAGGGTCAGCAGCAGGAGGGTCCGAGGGCTCCGTCCCTAGGAAGGCCCCGCACTTCTGCCCGGTGTGCCTGCGGGCCTTCCCCTACCTCTCGGACCTGGAGCGCCATAGCATCTCGCACTCGGAGCTGAAGCCCCACAAGTGCAAGGACTGCGGCAAGACCTTCAAGAGGTCCAGCCATCTGCGGCGGCACTGCAACATTCATGCCGGCCTGCGACCCTTCCGCTGCCCACTCTGCCCGCGCCGCTTCCGCGAGGCAGGAGAGCTGGCCCACCACCACCGCGTCCACTCTGGGGAACGCCCCTACCAGTGCCCTGTCTGCCGGTTGCGCTTCACGGAGGCCAATACGCTCCGGCGCCATGCCAAACGCAAGCACCCTGAGGCCATGGGGGCACCCATGTGTCCTCCGGACCCAGGGCCTGAGCCTCCGTGGGACGATGAGGGCATCCCAGCCACTGCGGGGGCTGACGAGGAGGAGGAGGGGGAGGACCCTGAGGGGAAAACGCTGGCCTGACCCACAGGCCAGCAACCCCTCTCAGGGAACCCCTCCCAGGACTGGGTTTGGGGCTGGGGGTTCAACTGGTGCTCTGCCTGCCCAGGAAGGTCGGGATACTTCGTGTCTGGTGGTCTCCCTATTGGGGGAAGGGGTTTCGGGTGAGGACCGAAACTTCTGGACCCTGCTGCATTCTGCCACTCTCCCCCAAAGACTAACAGGCCCTTGGAGGCAGGGGCTGTGAAAATAAATCTCTGCCTTCTGGCTTCCCGTGTATGTTCAGTGAGACCAAGAGACCAAGGCTGGCCCCCTCTTCTCCTTTTTTCAAATGTCTTTTTGTCGCTACATCACCCCAGTGGTGGTTTGTGGAACTGGGGATGACCCCATGTCATGTGTCACATTAATTTGGCGCTAAAGAGTGGTTTAGGGGAAGACTTTGTCCCTTCTATCTCCAGCAGACCCCAAATATCCACTCTAAGTAAAACATTGAACTGTCTATACAAATGTGACTTTAGGTTCCCCGCCCCCATTCCAGCCAGATTCCTGGAAATTCTGTAAGCCACCATTTTGCCCTATCTCTTCTTCCTAGACCCTGTTTAGAAGGAAAAACTAAGCTGAGTGTTGTGGGCAGAAGTGATATCTTTGGTAGGAATTACGTAGAAAGTGGGGTGGCTGGGGCGGGGTTAAGGAAGCAGGAGGTGGGGCTGGGACTGAGTGCTAAGGCTTATTGAGCAGGTAGTTGAGGACTATGGGCGGGGCTTAAGAATTGTGGCTCTAAGAAATGGGGTGGCTCAAATTGGTTTAGAGGCAAGACGGCAGAGAGTGAGAGCAATTTAGAAGGGATGGGTAGCGTTTATCTGAGGGGAAGGGTTTTAGGGGAAACTAGGAGAACAAGGAGTCAGGAGTGGTGGGACTTAACGGTTAAGAGAAGTTGATGAGGGGTGAGCATGACTGCTATTCAGGCCAAGGGGAAACAAGTGGGTATCTAAAAGAAGAGTGGCTAAGGGAAGTTCCTGTGAGAGGGGGAGCATAGTAGAATGTGCTGAATAGAACGGCTTAGTTGCTTGGGGTGGAGCTGAGTTAGGGGCAAGGTTTACAGAGATACATGGGAGGGCCAAGCGTAAAGTGTGGGAAAACTGTGGCTCTGACTTCAGCCTGCATCAGAATCACCTAAGGTCATTTTATTTTAATTGAATTATAGTGGACGTACAATATTATATTAGTGTCAGATGTACAACAATGATTCAGTGTTTCTATACATTATGAAACGAACATGAAATGTCTAGTTACCATTTGTCACTAAGTTATAGCAATATTGTTGACTATTCCCTTCTGTTGCGCAATCCTATGATTTATTTTATATATGGAAGTTTGTGCTTCACCTGAAGGGTATTTTAAAATGCAGATTCCTAGACACTACCCTCAGGGTTTCTGATTCAAAAATTCTGGGGCAGGGGGCCTGAGAATTTCTAACAATTTTCAGGGTGATGCTGCTGCTGCTGGTCTCCGGGTCATTTGAGAACCACTGATTTAAGGGACTACTACCTTAGAAGTGTGAGGCACAAAGATCGCATTGAAGTTATGGGGAGGGGGGAAACTTAAATACTATGGGGCGGGGTTTTAACACAGGAGCCCTGGTTGAGCCTAAGAAGCTTGTAGGAGCAGGCTCTACACGGGAGGCGTGGCTGAGGGTGGGGCTTAGGAGGGAGAGGTGGGTTTTAGACAGTAGAAGGAGGTGTGGAGTTGGGGAATAACAGGAGAAAATTCTCGGAGCTGGTGTAAGGAGGATAAATTTTGAGTTGGTGGGCGGGCCTTGTGATTATTAAACTCTGAATGAGTGTGATTCAGACCTGGGGACGGGGATTAAGATAGAGGTTTGCTCGAGGGGCGTGGTTTAACCAATGACGGAAGAGTGCGGGCGTGCCCTAAGAAGGAGCGGGCGCTCAAAGCGCAGGCGCAACTTGCTCAGCTTTCTCACCGGAAGTGGTCTAGGCTTTCCCTGCCTGCATCCCCGATCCAGCACGCAGGCGTACTTTTTTCTCCGGGTCGCCGCCGCCGCCGCCGCCTCTTCTCTCCTCCACGCCGGCGCCTCGGAGACGGGCGCGACTTCCGCTTCCGGGCGGGCAGGCGGGTAGGCAGGCAGGCGGTGCGGGGCTGCCGGAGTGGGGGAAGGCACTTCCTGTCAGGCCCTCGGGTCTCCCCGGGGCTGCGGCGCCTCCTCCGCCTCCTTGGCTTCCTCCCGGCGGAGACCCCGGCGCCGGTGAGTGATGGGGCGCGTGACCGGGGGTCCAGGGACAAGAGGATCGGGGGTTTCTGCCCAGGCCCGCTCTGGTTCTCAGAATGTCCCCATCAGTGCTTCTTCCACCGGGCCCTCGCCAGGGGTCCTCCATCACTGCTCCTGCGTAAGAGCACCCCCGATATCTGCCCCGTTAACGCCCCCACGTAGGACGGCTGCCATAGCGCCTTCATTTGTGGCGCTCCCCGAAACTGCCGCCAGGGTCCCACAATAGTGCTTTCTTGTGGAATCCCGTCTGCATAGACTCCAGTCATTGCTTCCTGCAGGACATCCCCCAAATGCCACCAGCGTTGCCCTCTCCCACGCAGAGTAGCTACCCGTGAACCTTCCTTTAGCCCTTGTAGGTTGCCCCCACAACAGGTTGCATTAGTGCTTTACAGCAGAATTGCCCTCCTATTATCTCCACACAACAGCTCCCCTAAGCTTCTAACCCGCCAGTGCCTCCTTCATTGGTGTAAAAATACTTTCTGTTCTGGTCATTCGCAAAGAATGCCTTTTTTCGTTCTGCACGCCCCGCCTCCCTCAATTAATTCCCGTCTAAAATACCCCTTTCAATCCGCTATTCCCATAGAACAGCTCCCTCTAGAGGTGTGTTCTCATACCCACATACTGTTCCTCTTCAGGTAGAACTAGCTACCAGTTTAGCCCCAGGCTCCCACCCCATCTCTTTCCTGGTCAGCTCCTGTCTTTGGTCCTTCCTCTTACAAGGCAGTGCCCCTCAGTAAGGCCTCCCCTCAGAATATGCCTCTTTTTGGCATTAGCAACGCTTATCCTGACCTGCCCCTTCTGACTGAGCTCATACTCTGTCCTCCTGGACTCCCTGGAGAAGGCCTCCAGCTTCACTGGCATGTGAACTCTTGCTTCCCCAGGCATGCATTCATTTATTCGTTCTGGATATGCACTGTTTTAGGTCCATGGCATACAACTGTGAGAGAGAGAGATGCACTAAGTCTTCATTTTTGTGGGATTTTACTGTCTACTTGAGAAGACAGACCAAAAAAAAAAACAAGATAAACACTACTTTCTGGGTTCCCTGAGCCTGGTGAGCTGCTTCAGAGGTGAAACCTGAATTAGCAGTGCTCACTTAGTTGTGCAAAAATCTGGGTGAACTGTTCCAGGCAGAGGGAAGAACAGTGCAAAGGTCCTGAGTTAGCCGATTGTGGTGAGTAGAGGTGTGGCAGAGGAGGCCCGTGAGGTTGGATCAGAGGAATTGAAGGGATGATCTAGGGGAGAGGAGGTTTGATCTCCAGGTCTTGGAGATGAGGGCATTGCAATCAGGTATCTGGCCTTTGGCAGCTCTACCAAGCCCAGAATGTACTTCATTTGTTCATTCATTTTTCAATACCTGCTTAATGACCACCTGCTACACAGCTGGCATGCAGCAGAGAACAAAATAGACAAAAACCTTTAACCTCGTGAAGTGCGTATGCTAGTTCATGGGGCAGGCAATTAAAAAACAAAATACCTGTATATGAAGAAAATACAGTAGGATGAGTGTATAGGGTTACAGGAGCTATAATGTCAGACAGGGTGGCAGGAAGGCTTTTAAAGATATTATCTTGTCCCTCCAAAAAGCCATGTACCAAAAAGTTATCTCCTCCTCCTGGACAACTGTGGTCCCCCCTACCCTAAGAATGGAATGGTTAACCAGACGAGCCCTGTGTGCCACTAGTGTTCATATCTCTGAGCAAGCCACTCCCTCTTCAAGCCTCAGTCTCACTTATTTAACAAGTATTTTTGGAGACAGGCACTGTGCTAGGTCCTGGAAATAAAGCACAAAACATAAAAGTCCTGTGTGCATAGAGCCCACCACCACTGAGACAAGCAGAATTTATAGTTTATTAGGTGATGGTAAGGAGAGAAATGGAGCAGGCTGGGGAGAACCAGTGTGCTGGTCGGGGTGACAGATTGCAGTGGTCATGGAGAGCCTCATTGAGAAGATAACATTTGAGCAAAGACATGAAAGAGGTGAAATAGGTGTATATGTGGAAGTCAGAGCATTCCAGGCAGAAGCAATAGCCAGTGCAAAGGGACTGAGGCAGGAATGGAGCTGATACATTGGAGGCCATGTGCATCATTATAAGGACTTTGACTTTGTGTGAGAAGGGAGTCACTGCAGGGTTTGAGCAGAGGAGGGACATGCTTTGGTCTTAGTCCTGCTGTTTATAAATTATCTTATGAGTCTGTTGCGAAGTTTGATTGAGACAAGCCACATAAGGGACCTAGTACAGATAGCATTCAGTGTATGCTAGTGGCTAGTTCTGGGGTTGTGACAAAGTATGTTTGCAGTAAAAGGTGGAGTGGAGACCTTCCTTTTCTTTGGAGAAATATTGAAAGACAGCATGTTTTAGAGGGTAACAGCACCCACTCTGGAGTCCCACTGCCTACCTTCAACTCCTGGCCCTGCCACTTGTTAGTGGTGTGACTTCAGCAGATTAATTTACTTCTTTGACCCTCAGTCTCTGTCTCTGTAAAATTGAGTTAATAATTGTAATCATCTAGGGTTATTGGGAAGATTCATTGACTCAGCACATGTAAAGGATTTAGACATGTACTTGGTATGTGTAAAGTATTGTTACAACAAATTTCATCACAAGGCAGCTAGTTGCAGGGGAATGGTGCACAGGTCCTGGAGTCAGAGCTGGAATCCCAGACTTGCTTTCCCCTTTACTGTCTATGTGACCTTGGGGAAATGACCCTTCCCCCACTTTCCTTCGTTTCTCCACTTATAAAATGAGACCAATAACAATACAGGACTATTGTGATGCATTCTTGTCAAACTGGTCTAACAGTAAACGTTCTGTTAAGGTTGTAACTGTGGTTGCTATGGGACTCCTGCCCCTTGGGACCATTCTCCCATCATATCTCTACAGGAAACCCTCCCATGACACATCTCCCTTTGGAAAGTAACCAGTATAAGGCTTAGATCCCCTGAATATGGAAATGTCTCTTATTTCCCAGTGGAAGTAATCATGAGTCCAATCAGTTCTGTCCCCAGGAACACCTCCTGCTCCTCTGTCAGGCGGAGCCCTTCAGCATCTGCCTACCTGCCCTGCAGGCCCTGCTTACAACATCACTGCCCTTCGGATTCCTTTTCCTGGAGAACCCCCCAGATGTCAGCCCTATCTCTGCTAAATGTCCCCTTCCCTTCCTTGGGGAGTTCTGGTCATCTTAGTCTCATCCCTTCATCCATTCAGCAAATAATTATTAATGTAGGCATTTACAGCTATAAGTTTACCTCTGAGCACTGCTTTAGCTGCATCTCCCACATTTCTATTTTCATTCATTAATCTCTCTGTGGATCCATTGGTGATTTAGGAGGGTGCTGTTTCATTCCCACATATCAAATATTTATGGAACACCCACACTGTGCCACATCCTGTGCTAGGTGCAGTGGCACAGCAGTGAATACAGTGGGCTAAGTCCTCACTGTCAGGTGAGGAGGACAGGCAGGAAACACACAGCAGAGGAAATAGACACAATTGGTGGCAATGACCATGATGAAAAAAAAAGCAGCAGATGAGGGCCTAGCGAGTGATGGGATAGAGGGTGGGGTGTCACCTCTCTTGGAAGTGATATCCAAGCAGAGACCAGAAGAGGCAAGGGAGAGAGCCTTTAGATCTGGGGAAGAACATTCTAGGCAGACAATAGTCTCAAAACATCACTGTTCTGTCTGCTCAGGATGGTGACCATCTCTGTCTCCTATCCACCCCTCATAACTGAGAGCACCCCAAGTAAGGGTCCTACAGCCACAGTTCTACCCTAGGGAACAACCCTGGGGGAAAACCTTGTCGGGGGAGGCTCACAGACTTGCTCTGTGACTTTGGGCAAGTCACTTCACCTCTCTGTGCCTTGTGTTCTCATTTGTCATGGTCTGTAGAGTTGTGGTGGCATTCATTGAGTCAATATGTGTGACATGCTCAGAATGGCCGCTGGCCTGTAGGAAGTGCCCAGTCAAAGGTAGCTGTTAGTAGTATATGTTCTGATGGAGGTGAGCCGGGCACTGGCTTGCTCCAGATACCTTCCCTCCTTTCCTCTCCTCCCAGCACTGTGTGCTCTTTCCATGCCCACCAGCCATTCCATTCCTGTCTCCCCACTGAGGTTCCACTCCCATGCCAGCCATGCTTTTGCTCCTTCTGAGATTAGATGAATCAGAGGGTGTGAAGGACATGGGATGTTGAGTCTCCTCCAAAGACACCCAGAGCAGGAGGCTAAAAATAGCACCTATGAGTAGGGGTGGAGGAGACACCTTTCACCTGTGGGGGAGAGAGTCAGCCTGACAGACGGGGGCCAATAGGCCCTGGCCTTGGTAGGCCCCACTGTCCCCAACCTTGGGCCAGGCTCAGTGCCATGCCCCTAGGATGTAGAGACAGAGACAGTAGCCAAGAAGCATGCCAGATCTCGGGGACCCTTCTCTCACTGGCTCACCCCCAACTTGGCAGGTGTGTTTGCCAAGGCCCCTGGATGGGTCCGAGGCTGGGCAGGGGCAGACATGGACAGCTGCAGTCTGGAATTAAAAGTCCAGGAAAGAAAGTGCCCAGAGAATGACCATCATCTCAGGGGCGGAAAAATGCTCCCTGAGTGCCTGCCATCAGTCTCCGTCCTGGTGAATGATGTCACTGAAGGCACAAAGAGCTCCAGGGAGCAACTGAGCTCTGCCAACCAGTGTGTTCCTGTGCATCCTGTTTTACCCGCCCCCCCCCTAAATTTAAATTTCCCAGCAGTCTAGGGGTGACCGCCCCTTTTGAAATGAAGAAAGAGGAGGAGATGGGACTTGGTCTGCTTAGGCTGCCTTCTCTTTCTGCCAGCCCCTTGGTGTAACCTGTTTGTCCCAGGCCAGCAGATTCTCCTCAGCTTGTAGGAAAAGAATGCACCCCTCCCAACACCATCTTCACTCTGATTCTCTTGGTTTGGGCTCACTTTCTGTTCCTACCAGTAGCAACAGTGACAGTAGTATAATACCTTCTGCTTATAAGGGGCTTACAGAGCACCAGGGACCAGCCACCTGAGGGCCTTGTTATATTAGCAGCCCTGTGAGGTAGGGATGTGCTTTGTCACTTTCATTTGTGGATGAGGAAACCCAGGCACAGAGAGGTTTAGTAACTTGCCTGTGGTCACACAGATTCTACTCTGGCCTTCTGGTTCCTGAGGCCACTTGGAAACCACTCTGATAGAAACTGCTGTCATGATAAGACCGGCGACCTGAGTGACTGAGTACAGAGGGTTGGTGTGTAGGGTGGGGTGAGACAAAGCAAGACCGAAGAGCTTGCAGAGGGGACTGAACCAAGGTGCTCAGTGCTGGGAGAACTCAGGCCAGAAAGGGAGGAAGCCAAGGCCCGTAGGCCATACTTTGGATAGGGGTCGGCAAGATACGTGAGGACTCAGAGAAGAGATAAATAGGTGACAGTCTCCTGCATATGCAGCCCCTTATTGCTGTCTTGCATCCTGAGCCACCTCCTCTCCTCCACAGGGTCTCGAGTCCAGCTTGGCAGAGATGGAGGCGAATGCTGCTGCTGGCAGCGGAGGGGGCGGTGGCAGCATCGGGGGTGAGGACGGGGTGCACTTCCAGAGCTACCCCTTTGACTTCCTAGAGTTCCTCAACCACCAGCGCTTTGAGCCCATGGAGCTGTATGGGGAGCATGCCAAGGCGGTGGCGGCACTGCCCTGCACCCCTGGGCCTCCACCACAGCCACCGCCTCAGCCACCGCCACCGCAGTATGACTACTCGTCCCCAGCCACCTTTAAGCCCAAGGCTGAAGCGCCTTCGGCAGCAGCAGTGGCATCCTCCTCCTCGTCGTCCTCCCAAGCCAAGAAGGCCGAGCCGCCCCTGCCGCCCGCCTTCGGAGCACCCCCGCCTACCCTCTTTGATGCTGCTTTCCCCGCCCCACAGTGGGGCATCGTAGACCTTTCCGGACACCAGCACTTATTTGGGAACCTGAAACGTGGAGGCCCTGGGTCCGGACCAGGGGTGACTCCGGGGTTGGCCACTGCTGCGGGGACAACTGGGCCGCTCCCTGCACCCTCACAGACTCCGCCAGGCACCACCACAGGGGCAGCCTGTGACCCCACCAAGGACGACAAGGGCTACTTCCGCCGGCTGAAGTACCTGATGGAGCGGCGCTTCCCCTGTGGTGTGTGCCAGAAGTCCTTCAAGCAGTCCTCGCACCTGGTCCAGCACATGCTGGTGCACTCGGGGGAGAGGCCCTACGAGTGCGGCATCTGCGGCCGCACCTACAATCATGTCTCCAGCCTCATTCGCCACCGTCGCTGCCACAAAGACGTGCCGCCAGCCCCTGGGGCCCCGCCACAGCAGGGTGCACCTCTCCCACCGCTGGGCCTGCCCACACCACCTGCCGCTGGGGCAAGTGCCCCAACCCCAGCCCCCGTTGGCCAGCCCGCCACGCCTGCAGCCTCAGCTGACGGGAATACAGCCCCTGGAGCACCAGCAGGTGCGGGGGCACCCCCTCCGGCCATGGGGGTTGGCGAGGGCCCCTTCGCCTGCCCGCTGTGCTGGAAGGTCTTCAAGAAGCCCAGCCATCTGCACCAGCACCAGATCATCCACACAGGCGAGAAGCCCTTCTCGTGCTCTGTGTGCAGCAAGAGCTTCAACCGCAGGGAGAGCCTCAAGCGCCACGTGAAGACGCACTCGGCCAACCTGCTGCGCCTTCCCTGTGGGGTCTGCGGCAAGGCTTTCCGCGATGCCGCCTACCTGCTTAAGCACCAGGCGGCGCATGCAGGTGTGACAGGGCCCCGTCCCATGTACCCCTGCGACCTGTGCGGCAAGTCCTACTCAGCGCCACAGAGCCTGCTCCGCCACAAGGCCGCACATGCGCCACCTACTGCCCGGGACGCACCCAAGGACGCGGCAGCCTCGGTCTCACAGCCTGCGCCCACCTTCCCTGCGGGCCCCTACCTTCTGCCGCCCGATGCCCCTGCTACTGACAGTGAGAAGGCCGCAGCGGCCGCAGCAGCTGTGGTCTATGGTGCCGTGCCCGTGCCGCTGCTGGGCGCACACCCGCTACTGCTTAGTGGTGCGGGCACAAGTGGGACAGGTGGTGCGAGCACTAGCGGACCTGGAAAGACATTCTGCTGTGGTATCTGTGGGCGCGGCTTCGGACGCCGTGAGACCCTGAAGCGCCATGAGCGTATCCACACGGGCGAGAAGCCACACCAGTGCCCGGTGTGCGGAAAGCGCTTCCGCGAGTCTTTCCACCTGAGCAAGCACCACGTGGTGCACACCCGCGAGCGCCCCTACAAGTGCGAGCTGTGCGGCAAGGTCTTCGGCTACCCGCAGAGCCTTACACGCCACCGGCAGGTACACCGACTGCAGCTACCTTGCGCCCTGGCTGGGGCCACCGGCCTTCCCACAACACAGGGAGCCGCAAGCGCCTGCGGCCCAGGCTCCTCAGCAACGTCGGCTGGAGCTGCTGAGAGCCTGAGCTATGCCTGCTCTGACTGCGGTGAGCACTTCCCAGATCTGTTCCACGTCATGAGCCACAAGGAGGCCCACATGGCTGAGAAGCCGTATGGCTGCGACGCCTGCGGCAAGACCTTCGGCTTTATTGAGAACCTCATGTGGCACAAGCTGGTCCACCAGGCTGCCCCTGAGCGCCTACTCCCACCCACGCCTGGTGGCGCGCAGACCTCAGAGGGCTCTAGTGGCACCGAGGAGGTCAGTGTGCTGGACAACGGGCTGGCGGGGGAGGTGGGGGCAGCTGTGGCAGCACTGGCAGGGGTGTCTGGGGGTGATGACCCCGGTGGGGTGGCAGGAGCAGGAGGCGGAGGAGGCGCCAGCTCGGGCCCCGAGCGCTTTAGCTGTGCTACCTGCGGCCAGAGCTTCAAGCACTTCCTGGGTCTGGTTACCCACAAGTATGTGCACTTGGTGCGGCGGACCCTGGGCTGTGGCCTCTGCGGCCAGAGTTTTGCCGGTGCCTATGACCTGCTCCTGCACCGGCGCAGCCACCGGCAGAAGCGGGGCTTCCGCTGCCCAGTGTGTGGCAAGCGCTTCTGGGAGGCAGCCCTGCTGATGCGCCATCAGCGCTGCCACACAGAGCAGCGGCCCTACCGGTGTGGCGTGTGTGGTCGAGGCTTCCTGCGATCCTGGTATCTGCGGCAGCACCGCGTGGTGCACACAGGTGAGCGGGCCTTCAAGTGCGGGGTGTGTGCCAAGCGCTTTGCACAGTCGTCCAGCCTGGCTGAGCACCGGCGGCTGCACGCTGTGGCCCGGCCCCAGCGCTGTGGTGCCTGTGGCAAGACCTTCCGCTACCGTTCCAACCTGCTGGAGCACCAACGGCTGCACCTGGGTGAGCGCGCCTACCGCTGCGAGCACTGTGGCAAGGGTTTTTTCTACTTGAGCTCCGTGCTGCGCCACCAGCGTGCCCATGAGCCGCCGCGGCCTGAGCTCCGCTGTCCGGCCTGCCTCAAGGCCTTCAAGGATCCCGGCTACTTTCGCAAGCACCTGGCGGCCCACCAGGGTGGCCGGCCCTTTCGTTGCTCCTCCTGCGGTGAGGGCTTTGCCAATACCTACGGCCTCAAGAAACACCGCCTGGCCCACAAGGCCGAGGGCCTTGGCATGCCTGGAGTGGTGGCCAGCACTTTGGCCGGGAAGGAGGCCTGACCAGGGGGCTTTCTATCTGCCACTCCAGTCAGATGTCACTCTGCACGGGCTGTAGGTCAAACTCTGCCCATTTCTCGTAGTTGTCCCTCCATCCTTCAGAACTTTAAACAGACTAGCTTTCTTCAAGGCCATGCTTTACAAACTCAAGGCTGAATCACTCCTGAGTTGGACCCCTCCTCTCATCTCATCTAACACTGAACTTGACCCTGTGTCCAACCCCATTTTGTAACCCTCATTAGCCTGGCACCCCAGTAGCATTCTGTCCCCTACAAGCCTCTGTGGAGGTAGGTGTGAACTGCCCCTCCCCCTTCCTTTGGGATCCAGTTGGACAGTGGGATGTGAGTGGGGAGGGCGCAGGGGGCCAGGGTCCTCTTTTGGATTGTGGGTGGGGGGTGGGGTGGCAGATGTGGCTTGTACAGAGCAGAGATAATAAACTTTATCACCAGGGCCATGGAGTTCTTTCTTATACCCCAGGGGGAAGGGATTAAGTGCCGGATAACAGAAGGCTGACAGCTTGTTTCCTCGGGATTTTGATTCCCCCCTACTCTCTGTCTCACCCTCATATCTCTGCATGTACTGAGGGTTTACTGCATTCTGAGCATGTCTGCAAGCTGGGCAGACAGCAGACCAAGAAGACAGGTAAGTGTCTGCTCTCAGGAATGGACATGCCTGGATACCTTCCCTTTCAGTTGCCATGGTATCTTTTCCCTTGGCCCTCACCTCCCCAATTCCCTTGTCTGCTGGGCCCTTCACTGGCCACTGGGAAACATAGGACATGCTCCTTGCCCCCAAGTGAGATGGAATAGAATTCTCGGTGAGCCATTGCATGTTCCAGCCTCGTTTGGACTTATAGTTATGGTACAGCTTGCTGTACCATAGCACCTGTCCCTACAGGATAATTTGGGCATGCTTTAAAGCACTCTCACAGCCGTTGGTGCTCACAGGTTCTCAGAGCAGTGAGCTGCACTCCCAGCAATGTGTATTTAGTTATGCCATTCGTTAAGAGGTTGAAGTCTGAAAGAAGGATGAGGCTCCAAGGACACCTAGCAGATCCATGGTAGAGCAAGGGCTGCAGTCCCAGGGCCTCCGTGTGAAACTTGAAGGCAAAGCCGGCTCAGAGGGTACTATCTGGGCAAGTCCAGTGTGACCACACACAAGGGTGGCCACCATGGTCTAATGAAGGCCCAGCATGAGATCTCATGCCAGTGTCCCAGGATTCAAAAGTCACATGGATGTGGAGCACCACACAGTTAAGGACATTGGGGCCTAGGGAGCACAGAAGAGTTGCCTTAGACTGGGGGCTAAACCAGCTTCTTGGAGGAGAAAGTTATGCCCAAACGATGACAAAGCCCTGGGAGCTTGCCAGGTCAAGTGAGTGGTGAAACCTTACTGGCTAATCTTTACTGTTTCTGAGAGTTTCAAATAGATCAAGATAGCTGGAGGTGTTGGGGTGTAGGCTGCTGGATCCAGAAGGGCCTTGAATTCCAAGTGGTGAGGCTTGGATAACCCCAGAGGCTGGAAGCTGGCTGCTGCAAGGCTGGATCCAAGCCACTGACATCTTTTGATTGGCCCATGCTTAAAAAAGAAGAAAAACAAGTTGGACTTAATTGTCCACACTTGAAAAAGATTTTACATAAGAACTAATGCAACTTCTAAAAATTTGGGGTGATCTAGTATTCTCCAGGCTGCCACCAGTTCCTACCACTCCTCCCAAGTCCAACTCTGAGCCCAAATGTCAGTCTTCATGTTTCACCTGTGGGTTCTGTATTTTCCCTTTGAACCCAGCCACCTTTTTCATTCACTGACACTGCCACCTAGCTCCTACACAGGCTTTAACATTTGGGACGCCTTCTCAAAGCCACATGGAGTTGTGGGTTGGTGACAAGGTTGAGATCTGTGTTTTTGAAGGACCCACATGACTGCTGGATGGAGGAGGAAGGGGGCAGGGCCTGGAGGCTGAGCTGCTGTACGGGATGTTTCATCCCTACTAGAGGCCTTTGTCAGCTTGCCCACAAAGAATAATAATGGTAAAAAGGAGCATTCAGATTCTGAAGCGATTTCACTTGGCTCAATAGTGTGAAGTTGATAAGGGATTCGCTAAGTAGAGGAGGGATGAAGGCTGAAGAGGACATGCCCAGGTGTCTAGCTTGGGTACCAGGAGGTAGGAAACGTGGGCATCTCTTTGGGGGAAACGGTTCTCTTTATGTTATGATTCGTCTTTGGGATACATCATGGGAGTGCTAGGTGAACAGGAAAGTGTGCAAATCCAGACTCCTTAATGAGTCACTGATCACAGGAGTCCCTTTATTTTGCCAACCTTCCCTGGTCCCCAGTTCCACAGCTGAATCACATCCTACCCATGAATAGCCAGATGCTGTCTACCCCCATTCCAAAAGTTTGGACAGAGGCATGCTGCAAGACCACAGGGTGGCCCCTTGATCCCCAACCCTCAAGCACAGCAATCCAAACATGACTGACATTAAAAACGCCTTCAGAAAGTCCTTTAATAGGAACAGAACTGGAGACTTCCCACCTCCAGTGCCTAAGTCCTCTCTCACCTCCACTCTCACTGCACACCACCACATGCTGCCCAGCCACCATGTTGCCATCTGCTAACCCTTCCTTGGGATGGCCTGGGAGTAGGCACTATGCTGTCTGCTTCTGATTGGGAGTGCAGGAAGTTACAGAAACCTGAGGCTATTTTGTAGACCTGGGAGCAGTAGGCTCTGATACTAAAACTTTAGGAGGGACTGTATGCTGTCTGGGCTTCGGTTGCCTGGGAAGAGATGTCTGGTGGGCAAAGCAGGGACTACCATGGGAGAAGGGGTAGCAGCTCTTGGAGTCAAGATCCTTATGATTGGTCACAATGACATCCTTGAGGCTCAAGTGCTCTTGGCTATGACTTGGGAACCCTCTGGCTTCTAGGTGATAGGATCTCAGTCTCTGTGGAGGACCTGGCTGGTGTCTTCTGCCTAAAGGTGGGTGAGTAGGTGTCTCATGTTCAGTACGACCCAGTGAGGTAGGCAAGAGGTTCCATCTGTTCCACCTGAGGCCCCAAGACAGTCCAGAATTCTGCAGATGAAAGGCTGTCCAGGGACACTACGGTAGACCCTGGATATGCCCTTCCATTCAACCCTGGCTCCCGTGTATGCACAGGCTTTGCTGTGATACGCTGTTTCTTGGGCAACGATGACCCAAGGATCAGGCAGATGGGGTAGTGACATCCATCCGTGGTCCTCCATTTGGCTGGACATCCACAGGACTGTATCTGTGCTTTTCTTGGAATCTCTTGGAGGTGCCCTGTGACTGTGGGCACCATGACCCTGGCTGTCTCTCTGCTCTCTCACACTAGCTGCTCATGGCTTTGTCATCTCTCCCTCAGATTCCCATCTTCTGTCGCCTGCCTCCTTGTCCCACCCACCCCACCAACCCTGCAATCCTACCTCCCATATTGATGCCCGGTATCCCTCCTCTCCCAAATTACTGGTCGACCTCCGCCTTCACTGTGGTTGCCTCTTCCACAGTGTTTCCCGCTCCACACCCATTCCCTGGTTCCTCCCCCCACGCCGCCAGCTGGCTTGCAGAGTCTCCGAGCCCGGGACCAGGACCGTGTAAGTGAGTGCGCTGGTGCTTGCGGAAGTTGGATGAGTTGTTGAAAGTGCGATCGCAGAGGGTGCAGCGGAAGGGGCGTTCACCCGTGTGGATGCGGGCGTGGCCGCTCAGCACCGAGGACTGTGTGAAGCCCTTGCCGCAGACATTGCAGTGGTAAGGCCGCTCGCCTGTGTGCACACGCTCATGGTCGCGCATGTCTGAGGAGCGGCGGAACGGTTTGGCGCAGAACCTGCAGGCGAAGGGCTTCCCCACGGCCGCGCCCGCAGCTGCCGCTGCCATCACCACTTCCGACCGCTCTGCGGGCACCCAGGGCCCCTGTTCCCGAGCCACCACCGCTGCCTCCGGGGGCCTCTGAGAGGTCCCTGGCTCCACCCCATGCCGATGCTGGTGCCGCAGCAGGGGCGCCAGGGCCTTGAAGGCTCGGGGGCAGAGGGGGCAGCGGTAGGGGCGCTCTCCAGTGTGCAGGCTGTAGTGAGCGCGGAGGCTAGCGGGGCCCGGGCAGCTATGGCCACACACATGACACCTGCTTCGGTCTCCACCTTGCCTGCCGCCCTCAGTCCCTGCCAGATGGCCATGTTCATGGAACAGCAGCTCAGAGACCAGCCGGAAAGCAGCTGGGCACAAGGCACAGTGAAGAGAACCTGGCTCGGGGGGCTCAGGTACTAGCGTGGTGTCTGTCACCTTCACCACCTGGATCTCGATGAGGTCAGTCCGGGGTGTAGCAGGGCGGCTGTCATCAGACACCAGGACCTGGGGGGATGGGGAGGGTGACAAGGAGCCTGTGGACCTTGCCTCAACAGTCCCCCAAGGCACACCCCTTTATTAAACACCCATCTCCTTTGTAGCACACTGGGCACCCCAGTTTCTAGACCCTGCTCTCCCATCTCCAGGATTCTACTATATATCTGATAAGATTTCCCCTCCTGTTAGAAATACATCACCACCCAGTCATGTCTTTCCTCCACCCACTTAAAGTCCATAATTTCTTGCCTTGACCACTGAAAAAGCCTCCTGAACAGAACTTCTTAGCCTACTCCTTACAACCCACCTCTCTAATGCCTGAATAACCCTTTGAGAATGGAAAAAGAGATCAAGTAATTTTGCCACTCAAAACTCTCCCGTGGCTCCAACTGCACTTAAAATCCAAGACTGTCATAATACCCATGGCTTCCCTGGCTCCTGCTTCTGTCTCTGACCCCAGTGTAAATATATACCGGCACACAGCTGACTGCTCTTGTCTAAATTTAGCTGCCCTACCCCCACTCTAGCAGCTCCATCTACTTCCTTTCTAGACCATAACAATAAATCTCCTTTACTGTCTCTCTCTGCTACTAGACTGCAAGGTCCAGAATGCAGTCCTTATTTGTCTGGTCCACCTATTCATCCACTGAATCCAAGTCGGAGCTCAGTAAATGTTTGTTGGATGAATGAATGTCCTCAGTTCCTCTCCAGTCCTGAGTGGGGAACCTGGGGGCGGTTCCGAAGTCACCTGGAGCAGTCATTTATCCACCCCCCCAAGTCCTCCCTTGGGCATTCGAGATGCATCTCTGCATCCCTTGCAGAATTGTCATCCCACCCTAACGTGGGTGCCCCCCACCCTTGTCTTTCAGGGTCACCTCATCCTTCTATCCAAGTTCGCTAGGCTCAGAATCGGTGGCCCCACCCCTCTGAAGACTCCGCCCCCTAATTAGACAAACTCAATCTCTGGGACTCTTCCTTGGACCCCTCCTCCCGCCCAGATGTTCCCCACAACCTCTCCTCAGGCCTCGCTCCCACTAAGCCCCTCCCCCCCTCCATAGGCTCCTTCTTAAACCCCACCCCTCTCCCAACAGAGAGGCCCCGCCCCCAGAGCTCTAACTCCCCCACAGACCTCAGAGGCCACGCCCCGCCCCGCCCCCTGCCCTGCAACCTCCTCCCGCCTCGAGCTCCCCGCTCAGACCCCTTCCTCGCCCGCACCACGTCCGGCGGCTCCAGGGATTGTGGCTCTGGGGCCGCAGAGTTCCGACTCAGGGTCTCCGGGCGCGCGGCAGCCATCTTGTGCCCAGGCCCCACCCACAAAGCCTGTGGTTGCTCTGGAAGGGGGAGGGGTTCGGACCGCCTTCAGAGCCACGGCGCAGGCGCCCTGGAGGGTGGGGCGGGGCTTTCAGGTCGCCTGGGTACCCCAACCCCTGGACAAAAAGATAACTTTCCTTTCTTGGTACAATTACTTGGTACACTCCCTCGCAAGGAGAAAGCCTGAGTGGGGTGTTGGGGAACTGCGAGATAACTCGAATTTCTCTGTTTAACCAAAATTGGTAGACTCCTGGCTGTCAGTTGACCCTCACTAGAATTTAATAACCTTTTTCTCTGTTCATACTACATGTTTTTGTCGTCACCTTTCCTGCATGGCTCGTGATAACGCAGTGATGCAAAGTTTACGAAAGTACGGATTTCTAAGTCCGTTTACAGAACGATTTTCTGAAAACAGCAAGACTAATGATGCTGGGATGCAGCGCAAATCTACAGGTCACTGTGACATTTGGGAAAATACAGGCATTTTTGGCAGCACCAAGGACAGGCCTGGGCTCTTGGCCATCCACTTATTCCTTGCGTGGCCTGTCAGTGTGATCTTGGAGAAGTCACTATACTTCTTTGGACCATGTATACAATTTCTCATGTGTAAAACTGTAAAGCTGTTGTGAAAACCCAGTGAGAAAAGGGATGTGGAAGACTTTTGGGACACCTTTACATGTTTTTTTTTTTTTGTGGAAAGGCATCATAGGATGTGCCTAAACATTACGATCCATCCTAAATTCCCCATTTCTTCTCCTGGGAATGTGGTAAGATTGCATTTCTCTTTGCAGTTAGACGAGGCCACGTACTTTTCTTTGGCCAATGCGGTAGCAATGTATGTCAACTTCAGCTCATAGTGAGAGTCAGGAGTGGGTCACCACATTCCATATCTGTCATTCTATGCTTAGAGATCTGCTGGTTGACGTTAAGTTTCCAACCAGCTTAAGTTCCAGAGTATAGTGAATACAACCTGTTGCTGATCTTCCTTGGAGATGTACATTTAAAATACACATTTGTTATGTCAAGCCATGGACTTTTGGGGTGTTTATTACTGCAACATAACCTATACTATCTTGACTAACACATAAGAAGTCTTTTATTTATATTTATCTTATTATGAACTAGTTCTATATACAAACAGTATTTAGAATAATATAGACAACTCCTCACACTCACTAATAAACTTAAAATATATGTTACATATGGAATCTAAGCCCTCTTCGTATCCCCATCCATTCTCTTCCCTCCCTCACCTGAGGTTATTAGGTTTTGCATTTTGTTTCTCATTCCCATGTATGTCTTTCTTATTTTGCTACATGTGTGAGGTGATATGACTTTGTTCACTGTCTCCAGTGTTTTCATGGGCCCTGGCATTTCTGCCTTCATGGGCCTGTTATTTCTAAAATATATATTTAAATTATATTTCATGACTGTGTTGGTATAAAGACAAAAATAAACTAGGCTGGGTTAGATTTTTCTTCGGGTTTCAAAGTTTTTTTTTTTTTTCCTAGTAGGCTCCTAAAAGTGTCATGGGCCCTAGACGTTGTATGTACCTGCTGTGGGCATTCCAAGTGTGTGTGTGTGTGTGTGTGTGTGTGTGTGTGTGTGTGTGTGTGTAGCAGTTGCTAATCTTAACTACTCTGAGTTGTCCACACTCATTACTTAGGGAGGGGCTTGTGCAAGGAGCCCCGAAAGCTTAAGCTTCACGGGTATCAGTTGAATTGGGGACACTAAAGGACCTTCTTCGAAATCTAGTCTCGACCTATATAAGAATCTTTAATAACGTTGAGCGCGCATCCGTGCCCATCTCTAAACTTCAGTCTCCGGATTGTTAGCCTGACTTGCTTCTCCCAGGTGCTGAAGTGGGTGAGACATGTCGATATTTTGGTCTTTGTCGCCCCCACGAGGCCTTGGAGAGTTCCCTGTTGCAGCATACAGCCAGTAAAGATACGATTTGTCGCCTCTAAGAGGAAGGAAGACAGGGACTACTTCATTCCAATTTGCTCCCTGTTTTAGCTGGCATGTGGGAGGCACTTCACAAATATTTGTTGAATATAATGATTGAGATTCAGGTCAGTGGAACTAGAGGCTATTGGAACCCTTCCTTCTAGGTTGTGTGTTTCTGACCGGAAGACGTTCACGTGAACACCCTCCCCCTTGTGGGTCGCAGGTCGATGGCCTTTTGCAGCTCTTGGGTTCCCCCGCCTTCTGCATTCCCGGAAACAGACTCCCAGGCGGCAGCTGCTCATTCTGCACGGACAAAAAGGGCCACGCCTGGAGTCGGGGTCCCAGAGCATGAGGGGGAGGGACCCTCGGGGAGTTTGGAGCTTTCTGGGGGATGGAGACACTGGAGCCGACTGACCCATTGAGAGGACCAAGGGGAGAACCCAGGAGGTTCGTGTCGGACAATCCTTTGGAAACACAGAAGGGACAGGAACCAGAGAGAGATGGTGGGAGGTGATGGCGTGGGTCTCCAAGGTGACATACTTCCAGGGAAATGAAAATGCGTACTTGGTGTCACAGGACAAGCATGAAAAGATGTTGGAATTGGGGATATAAAGACACTCAGGACTTTGGGGAGGTTCTAGGAGAGAGGAGGCTTACCTTCGCAGGGCAGAAGAGGAATGCAGGGAAGACAAGACCCTCCAGGGGTTGGAAAGAAGAGATGGAAGGCAATTAAAGAAATATATGAGTCACACAGATTCTAGGGATGTGTAAGAAGGCCCTCAGCACACCTCCTAGGAATTGATTGATGCAAGAGGCCCCTGCAAATCCTGGGGGTGTGATATGGTGAAGTTCAGAAAGTCTAGAATTTGGGCATACTCTGAGGCCCATGGAAAATCCCCCAGCAGCCTGGAGAGATGAGTTTAAGGAGCAGAGGATGGAGGATGACACAGGGAAGCCAAGATTGGGGGATTCAGGCATGTTCTGTGGTAACCTCAACCTTTAGCTTACTTTTCCCCACCTTTAGTTCATGCAGTTTTTCCTTCCTCTAGCTGCTTGTATTACTGAATGTAATACCCAGATCAGAAAAGGCTAGTGATTTTGCTGCTACGCAGCAAACACAAAGGGCCAGAATTAGGCAACTCTTGGTTCTCTTTGGAGGCCATGGGCCTCTGCCCTCCTGAGGGCCTCCTGCCCCCGAACTGGCCCCCACGTGTTCCTCCGTCCCCTACCAACTAACAGGAATGGTGTTCCATATATCTGTACATGGAGGAGGACCCCTAGCTGGAGCTGGAGCCCCACAAGGGCTCATTGTCCCCAGTGCCTCCACGTCTTTAAGAGTCGCTTGCCCCTAAGGACCCCCGTGTCTGCCACTGAGAGTTCCGGCCATTGTCTGCAGCGAGGCCTTCAAGCTACACAGCCATCTTCTGGCATCACTTCATATACTGGCCTGATAGGGTTGGGTTCACACCTGCCTGCAGTTGTAGGAGGCTGGGCAGCTTGCCCAGTAGAGCTGAAGGAATTTCTTGGACGATGGGGAGGCCACAGGGGCTCCACAGACTCTCATTTCTTGTACAGAGGGTAGAGACCTCAGGTTCCTCATTCTTGAAATAGGGAATGTCTTGTGGTGACAGATAAGATAGTCCCCTTTGACTGCCACAGCCCCACTTTATAGCCTTGGATCAGTCACTGTCTCATTCCGGAACTTAGTTTCCCAATCTGAAAAACAGGGTACAGCCCGCATTCCACATCCATTCATCCATGGGATGAATGAGACATCAGTATTACAAGTGAGCTACAAATGTCAAATGCCTTACGAAGGAAGTGCATACTATTTTGTTTATTCTTTATAGTGATTTATGCCTGCTGAGACAGGCTCAATAAATGTTTGTTAGTTTTGATTCTTTTATAATTTCTGGGTAGGGCTGGAACCCAAATGATGTAAAAACTTCTCTTTTGGGGATGTAAGTTACTGGCCAGAGTGCTTTCCTAAGGGGCACCTCACTCTGTTCCAGAGGTTGGAGCCATCCCGGACCTCATCCCTGCAGCCACTTCTGGACCCAAAAGTTGGTTATACCTAAGTATGGAGGCTGGGCTGGGCTGGGACTTGAGGAAGTGGGTAGGTGCAAGACAGGTGGTATTTTTAGAGTCCTGATCAACAAAGCAGTGAGGGCCCTGGGCGAGACGTGAGGGACTTGGGGTGTGGGACACAGTAGTCCCTGAGGCAGTGGGCCTTGGAGACTGAGAAGCCCTGTGAGGGAGGGTTGGGGAGACCTGGAACAGGGTACAGACAAGAGGGTGGGAAGTCTGAAGAACAGATTAGTTGGACACAAGTTGACCCCAAAGCACAGGCTTGGTAATCACTTTATTTCCCAAAGGGGAAAAGGGGTTGTTGGATGGGAACATGAAATAACAGGATGAACGGTGGATGTTGAGAAGAGAGGAAAGTTTCCTGGAGGCAGGGCTCAGATTGCAGGTTGGGAGGGTTCAGGCAGCCCGAGGGAAGTGAGGGTGCTGGAGTGGGAGGCACCAGATTTGAGTGCCATCTTCAGGTCCCAGGGCTGGAGATCCAAGGCAGTGAGTGTGTTGCCCACCCCACTGGGTTGTTGAGAGTAGTAGGTAGGTGGGGCCCTTGGTATGAACATGCTGTCTGAAGTTTGGAGGACATGAGTAACCAATAAGTTGTAGGTGAGGCTGGAAAGAGACAGCTGAAGGCTATGGTGTTTGTTTGATAGTGGAGGAGCCTGGGATGGGGGTCCCAGTTAGCATGAGAAGAGGTACAGGGTTTTATAATTTGAAGCATGAACCGAGAAGTGAGAATGGCTCACTGTGGTTATCTAGTGAAGCTGGATGAGGGGCGGGATAAGAAAGGGCTGGGGTGGATGGTGAGAGGCCTTGAATGCTAGGCTAAGGGGTTTTGACCGTAGGCAGAGCCTTTGGAGGGTCTCAAGCAGAGGCAGTATTAGATCCTTCTGGAGCTGATGGACTGTTGAGCATGACATACCAGAGGTACCCAACCATCTTGGGAGATGGGCCACAGAAGCTTCTGGTGGCAGAGGAGCCTGGTAGCAGAGGAAGACGCATGAGCCTTTGCACCCAGAGCCACACAAGTTGAAGGTCTAGTTGGGCCTGCAAGAGACCATGTGTGGTTGCAGCACAGGAGTGAGAGGTGAGACAAAGTGGCTGGGCCACCTGAAATGCCAGATGGAGGAACTTGGGGACTTGGTCCTCTGGAGACCAGGGGCCATGACAAGGTTTTGAATGGTGCAGAAGTTTCATCCACCATAGTTGTGAGAGAGTCTTGTTGGTTGGCGTGGGAAAAGAGCCAGGGAGAAGGCTGGTACAGGGGCCCAGGTGAGCTGGGGCTTGGGGGACATTAGGAGAGCATATAGCTCTGAGAACATTTTAGGGTGGGGAGTGGACAGAACCTGGTGCCTGCATGGCTTTGGGCAGTGAGGAAGTGTGTGTGTGTTCGGGGTTGGGACATTTGAGGTTCTAGGCTTGTGTGCCTGGTGCAGCTTCATCCTGATCATGTCCCAGAAGAGAAGTGGTTTTGTTGGGGAGGATGGTGGAAATAATGCTTCACTCTTGGGTGGGGTGATCAAATTCATTCATTCATTCACTCATCATGCAACTAATACTGATTTGAACCTCTACCCTCTCCTGACACCTTTGCTATATCCCGAGAGTTTTGGTCAGCACAGGGCTGGGCCCTGCCTTTGTGGAGAGGGGGAAAGGCAGGCAGTGAAACAGCAAATCAGTAAATAAGCAAGACTGTATTAGTGGCCACATGGCATGTGAAGAAACGAACAGATTCACAAGACAGATCAGGGCATCATCTACTTGATCTATAACATAACCAGTGAAGCCTCAGTGGTGATGTGTCATTGGAGTTGAGATCTGAGTGGCCAAAAAGGTTCTGTCCTTGTGTGGGGATGAAAGAAACATTTCAGAGAGGGGAACAGCAAACATGAGGGCTCTGGGGCATGGGAGGGGTTGGTGGGGCAGCACGCTGATGAGTTTCCTCATCTCCAAAGTCAGCATCCTTGTGGCACCTACCTTGTGGGTCTGCTCTGAGGATGTAGCTCATTTCTTAGTAGCTTGGCACCATAGTGAGGGATCAGTAAGTGTTGGTCATTGTCATTATTTCTGGGGGTGGGGGTGGGTTTATGGGTCTGAAACTCAAGGAAGGGATCAAGGCGGGAGACTCAGATTGGGTAGTTTTCTATAGGCTGGGGTAAAGTTAACCTCTGGGGGATATCTGGCAATGTCTGTTGTAACAACAGGGAATGAGGGAGGGTGGGTGCTACTCACATCTGGAGGGTGGAGCCTAGGGATGCTGCTCAACATCCCAGAGTCCTCCCCTTCCCCCAGCAAAGTGACCTAGCCCCAGAATGTCAGTAGCACGAAGGCTGAGAAATCACAGTGTGGACAGAAGGGTCGTTGCCCCCTCGTGCCCTCTCAGTTTACCAGTCTCCACTCTCCCCATGAAATCACCAGACAGGAAGGACCTCAAGAAGGCTGCTGGGTAGAAACAGAGCGTAAACCACACTTAAACAAGTGAAAGGAACTGGTGAGACCAAGTGTAATAACATTCCCTAGGAAACCCAACATGTCCAAAGTAGGATCGTTTCAAAATGTAATGAGTACCAAAGTCATTCATAAGATTGGTTACTTATTTTCCTTTGAAGTCCTGGAAATAAGTCGGGTGCCCTTTTTGGCTCTTGAAGGTGGATTACAGCAGCCCCATATATAGGCAGCCACGAGCCACATCTTAAATCTCTATTTAGATTTAAACGAGGTAATGTTTAACATCCTGGTCCTCAGCGGCATTAGCCATTAAGTGCGCACACACCATGTGGCCAGTGGCTGTCGCATTGGACTGTGCGGATCATAAAACATTTCCATTATCGCGAAAGTTCTTTTTGCCAGTTCCCTGGGACACAGTTCTGAACGCTTCCGGGGTCCTGCAACTGGGCGCGGAAACAGGCCACTTATCTCCTCTCCCAACTCCCAGCTGCTCTGCCAGCCGCCGTGTCCCCTTCCGGCCCTGCACCAAGGTGATGGACTTCACTATCCCCAGCGCCGTTTGCAGCGCGCCCTGCGTCTTGCTGCTGCCTGCTCATGGACACACGTGACGTGCGCCTCGAGTTCACTGCGCAGCGAAAGAAGAGCAGCAGGCGCCAGGTGTGTGGCTCCGGCGTTCACCTGCAGCGCCACTGCGATCGCACTCAACGCTCAAGCCCTTAGCGCGTGCCGCCTGCAGCCGGGCCTTCGAGCGCCCCAGTCCCTTGGCGCGGCCCCAGCTCACAACCCCGGCATGCCTGCCCACGTCGCTTTCCCGCCGCAGTTTCCCTCTAACCAACGCGCTTTGTGCCGGTTTCCATCAAGAATGCCGCTAATGCTCCCTGGGCATCAGCTTCCCCACCTGCTCTAAGGGAAGGGCCACGGTTCCCATCTCTACCTGGCGACGTCTGGGCCTCGGTTTCCCCACCTGCCCAGTGGGAAAGTGCCCCACCTCCCTATCCGGCCTTGTCTGGGCCTCAGTTTCCCCATATACTAGGCCAGAGAATCCTGGCTGTGCCACATCAGAACCAATGTCTGACTTCCGGACCCCAGTCTCCCTATTTGTCCCACCGACAGACACGTCTCTGTTGGGCAGGGGACGCCGGTGGGACAACCCAGTGTAAGCAGAACAAACTGGACGCACCCATTCCTTGTGAGACTCCAGTTTATAAATCAGTCACTGTCACAGTGATTGAACTGTACTTGCCGGGGGTGTCAGGGGAGCGAGGTACAAGGGGCTGGCTTCGTTCCCGAACCCCTGCCTTCCATCCCCGTGGGGTGCTCAATAAAAAAGGGCAATGCGAGCCGCGGCTCACGGGAGGCGGAACCTTCGTGGCGGCGCGCGCGTTTCCGGCCGGCGCCTTTTCCAAAGGACTCCATCGCCCCTCGCGCCCCCGCGCCCGCGCCCCCCGCGCCCGCGTCTCCGGCGCTGCCGGCCCGGAGCTCCCTAAAGTCTTGGTCCTGCCGCCGCCGGCATTCGCGAGGGGAAGCCCGGGCCGCTCGGGACCTTGCTTCCGCTCTTCCGGACCCGAGAAGCTGCCTCACCAGGTACGGGGGCCGGGATGGAGGGAGGAGCCTGGCTCCAGGACGGCGCTAGGCCGGGCAGGGCGGGGGAGGGGCTGGCGCTCTCGGGGTGGGGGTGGGGCAGGGCGAGGAAGGTGCCAAGGGACAAATAGGAGGGGAGATGAAGACCCCAGCGCTTTGCACATGTGCGGGAACGAGGGGGAGCCTGGTGTAGTGAGGACGGGGACAGAGGTGTGCTGGGGTACAAGGAGGAAGGGGACAGACAAGCGGGTGGAGGGGCTCTGCTGGGTATGGCAGCGCGAGGGCTGGAGCATTAAAGATGCCAACTGCACAGAAAGGAGGGCGAAGTCCTTGGGAGAGGTAGTTTGGGAAAGGGACCCCACAGGACGGTGCATGTGACAAGGAGGAGGTTCTTGAGGGTGTAGAGAGAAGTGAAGGTATCAGTGGCTTTCGTGTAGGGCTGGGGATAGAGAGACCCTTGGGGCAACGCAGGAAGTAGCAAGGTTCAGGGGTGGTTGAGTACACAGACGACAGGCTGCTGAGGGTCCTGCGGACACACACACGAAATCCAGATGATGGGCTAGGGAGTGAAGCGAGGATGGGGATACCTTGAGGTGCTATGGGGTAGAAAGACGATAGAAGAGCCCTGCGTGAAAAGTAGGGATCTGGGTTAGTGGGGTTCTGGAGATGTACCTCAGAAGGAAATGGAGAGAAAACGGATGTATCCAGAGATGGGGAGGACTTACAGGGTACCTAGTGGGGATGCAGATGTGGGGCACTCCTGGGGCCAGAGAAGGGTCTGCCGCAGTGGTCCTGGGGAGAGGATGCAACCTGAGCTGCAGCTGCCAGAAGAGAAAGCGACCCTTCAGGAGGTTGTGGGATAAGAGGCCAAATAGCTGTAAAGAGGGGAAATAGACGACGAGATTGATTGGCTCTTGTGGGAAATGGGATGATGCCCTTGGGCCTGGTCTGGTGGCTGGGAGAACCTAGGTGGAGAGGCAGGTTGGGGCCAGGATAAGGCAAACTTAGTTGGAGGTGTCTCTGGAAGAATCTTGACATAAGCCGAACAGTCTGGTCTGGAGTCAGTTTCTTGTACGGGAGGTAGGTCAGTGGTACAGATTGGGTAGGGACATTTTCTCCAGGAAGTGGCAATTTTGACTTCTCTCCCCTCCACTGCTCCCAGTTGCCGTTCCAGATGCTGCTGCTGCCCCCGCGGCCACCCCATCCTCGGTCCTCCTCTCCGGAGGCCATGGACCCACCGCCCCCCAAGGCTCCCCCTTTCCCCAAGACGGAAGGCCCTTCCTCCACTCCTTCCTCAGCGGCGGGGCCCCGACCCCCGCGGCTGGGCCGCCACCTGCTCATCGACGCCAACGGGGTCCCCTACACGTACACGGTGCAGCTGGAGGAGGAGCCCCGTGGCCCGCCCCAGCGGGAGGCACCACCAGGAGAGCCTGGTCTTCGAAAGGGCTATAGCTGCCCTGAGTGCGCCCGCGTCTTTGCCAGCCCCCTGCGGCTGCAGAGCCATCGCGTGTCGCACTCGGACCTCAAGCCTTTCACGTGCGGTGCCTGTGGCAAGGCCTTCAAGCGCTCCAGCCATCTGTCCCGGCACCGCGCCACGCATCGCGCCCGCGCTGGTCCCCCGCACACCTGCCCACTCTGCCCGCGCCGCTTCCAGGATGCCGCGGAGCTGGCGCAGCACGTGCGCCTACACTAAGCTCTGATAGGGCCCGTGCTGCTCTACCCGGCTCTGGGCCTCCGAGTCTGACCCACACAGCGGTATTCCTAGACACACTCCCTGGCTTTGCTGAGGTTACTGCCTTACCCTGGGCCTTTCTCCCTATCTGTCCAAAAAAGAGAAACGTCATTCATACCTTTCCTCTTTTCCTCTCTAGCTGTGTGATGTAGACCAAGTCGTTGCCCCTCCCTGGGCCTGCAAGCCAGTCGTAACTGAGTTCTGGCCCAGCTTTGCAAGTGACTGAACCTCTCTGAGCCCTGTTTTTCTGCTCTGAAGTGGTGAACAATTGCCCGTGTGGTAGATTTGACAAGAGCACGGGCACGGTTTGGTCCTATTCTGTATCAATACCCCCACCACCCACTACCCTCACCTTTTACTCAATAAACATTCCACACTTCACTTTAGGGTTCTTATTTGCGAATGGGAACTGGGGGTGCGGGACTGCGGGTTTGGGGGTAGAGAGCGGACCATAAGCACTTGGGAACCTTCATCGTAGTATGTGTTTCTGGCCGGAGCAATTTACCGAAGGCCTAGGTGCCTTACTCCCCCACTTTCCTTCTCTGGACCCTCTTTGCTGTCCTGGGTTCTCCTCTTACCGGCGCCGCCAACTATTGAGAGACTCCCAAAGACCTCCCCCTGTGCCGCCGCCGACTGCTACCACGAGTGTAGCCCGGAGCCGTTCCAAAATCGCCCGGATCCGAGAGGCTGTGCACCGGGTACGGGGACCGGGAGGCGGGCGCGAGCCGCGGAGGGGGCGGAGCCAGGTCAGCGGGAACCTGCGCGCGGGGCAGGGAGGGCGATTCCGCGGGCTCTTCCTACAACTCGCGTGGAGGTTCAGAGGCCCAGCTGCGGGTGGATCACTGGAGAGCGCTAGGACCTAGGCAGAACTGGGGGTAGATGGGCGTGGACTAGAGCCTAGAGGTACCCTGCTAGGGGAGGGGCAGAGGTGTTCGCACCCGGGGTCCTAACGTGGCAGTCCGTATGAGAAGGATTGGGTGTATATGAAGAGGTGGACAGGCTTTCTGGATGGAGTGCGTAGGCTCAGGGGCGTAGAGAAGGGAGAGGGGGCCTGGAGATATATCGGGTGGGGCCCTGCGGCGGGGCCATGGTAGCGGATACCCAGTGACCTGAATAGGGCACAGTAGGAGAGGAAGTGAAGCCCTGGTTTGTGTCTAGATGGGCAGAGACATTGTGCCTACAGTGAGAGGTGGAACAGAGGATAGGAAGGGTTTCCCGAGGGAGACCCTAGGAGCCTTACGGAGGGTCAGAATCCAGAGCTTAAGGACTGGAGGAGGATGGAGGGTGGTGGCCTCAAAAGTCCTGGGAAGGGTCCACATAGAGGAAAAATGGAGCCGTGTAATTCCCACTCTCTCCCACCCACCAGGCCTTAGCCACCTTCTGGATGCTAGTGCTGCCGGCCCCCTGCCCTCAGTACCCCACGCTGCCCTCCGCTGAGGCCATGGAGGCCCCTCCCTCTTGGACAGGCCGGTCGTCAGAACCTGGACCTTCCTCCTCCACGGCATCTCCCCAGACCTCGTCCTCTCCGAGGCCCAATCACTACCTGCTAATTGACACCCAGGGCGTCCCGTATACGGTGCTGGTGGATGAAGAGGCTGAGAGGCATCCAGGGGCCAATGGGGCTTCATCTCAGAAAAAGTGCTACAGCTGCCCAGTGTGCTCGCGGGGCTTCGAATACATGTCATACCTCCAGCGACACAGCATCACCCACTCAGAGGTGAAGCCCTTCGAGTGTGACACCTGTGGGAAGGCATTCAAGCGTGCCAGTCACCTGGCCCGGCACCACTCCATTCACCGGGCAGGTGGCGGGAGGCCCCATGGCTGCCCGCTCTGTCCTCGGCGCTTCAGGGAGGCGGGGGAACTGGCCCAGCACAGCCGGGTCCACTCCGGGGAGCGTCCATTTCAGTGCCTGCATTGTCCACGCCGATTTATGGAGCAGAACACGTTGCAGAAGCACATTCGCTGGAAGCATCCGTGAGCCCCGCCTGTGGGTACCTCAGGTACCACAGGATCTGGGGAGCCTGGACTCCTGTCATCCTGAGATATCACACAAGCACTGCTGCTGGGTTACTGGCCTTGGACACAAACAGACCATCTCCTCTGGAGGCTGACCCCTGCTGAGGCAGGAGCCCCTCAGTCACCTTTGGGTCCCAGTGTTTTGGTGATAAGATGGCAACAAGAATACACAGTCACAGAGTGGGATCCTTTAGCCTCAGGACATGAGCTATTCCAGGCTGAGCCTGACTGGCGGTGGAGGTGGGGAGTATTGGGTGTGAAAATTCTCCTGAAAATGAGGTTGGGGGTCATCGGGAAACGCACCATCTTCCTAAGGCCTCTGTGCTGTTGGGGCAGGGGCCTCAGACTTGCCTCTCACTCACCAGCCAGGGCCTGAGACTGGACACTCAATAAACCTGTTTTCCACTTTGAGCACTTGAGGCTTGTTTTTGGTGACAGTGGCTTGGCTGCCGGCTGCCCAGTACAGAGACACAGCAAATGCCTAGCCTAGTGCGCCTTGGCTTGCCTGGCTGGGGACAAGGAAGGCTGGCCTACCCTGGGGCTAGTTCCCACTTGGTTCCTCTGGACCTGTGTCATCTAGGCCAGTGGTCCCCAAACTTTTGGCACCAGGAATCAGTGCTCTTATGAGAATCTGATGCCTGATTATCTGTGGTGGAGCTGAGGTGGTGATGCTAGCGCTGGAAAGCAGCTGCAAATAACAAATGACACTTTGCTCACTGTCCCGCCACACACACACACACACACACACACACACACACACACACACACACACACACACCTGCTGTGAGGCCAGCTCCTAACAGGCAACAGACTGTTTGGGGACCCCCTGATCTAGGCAGAGTATTTTTCAACTTATTTTTAAAACCATGATCCCTTGTAAGAAACACCTTTTATACAGCAACCCACTGTACAGGTATGCAAAATATGTGCAATAACCATAGTTAAGTCTGCCATGTGCAGGTCACTCATTTTTTCATCTACGGTTTTTTGTGTTAATTGCTGATCCCACCCTGTACCAAATTCTCCACCCAGGACCCTGCAGTTAGAAAAACACATAAGGTGAAGCGGTAGGAGTGTGGCCTCTGACATTTAAGCTCTCCCTCTGCAGTTGTGCTCTCATCAGGGCTGCTACAAGTTCCAGAGCATGGAGGATCCTCCTGAAGTAGGAGGAAGGGCAGGCAGAGCTAAGCTGGAAGCAGAATAAACCCTGCCGCCTACATGTTTTTGGGCACCTATCTGTTTTGTGCTGGGACCCCGTTTTTTCTAACCTGTTTTTTGGCTGAACAAGCCAGTTGTCTCTCCCCCGAGCGAAAGCGAGCCTCCCACTTTCTGGCCTCAATACTCACCGCGCCCGATCATAACTAGGCACCTAGCTGGGCGTTTTTGCGTGTCATCTCACTGCATCCTCCCCACTTCACAAGTAAGTAAACCGAGGCAGGAGAGAAGCAGCCAGGACCTGGACTTACATCTGAACTTGCCAAAGCCAGCCCTTAAAACACTAATATGGGGGTGGATGTCAGGGGTTTTCGTCTATTTTCAGGAAGGGATAACTCGCTCCCTCGGGATTCTGGGAATCGTGGATCTCTCTGTGTTAATATGCCTGTGAGAGATGAAGAGCCAGTTCCCAGGTAGTCGTTTCAAGCGCTTATCCCCGTGCTTTAACTTTCCTGGCTGTCTTCTACATTCCTTTCTCCGCCCCACTGGGCGCGTAGCCACCCACCAGCTCTCCAGGAATTAGGAATTTCGTGACGTTCCCTGCCTGGGCTTCACGAAGGGCGGGGGGAGTGCTGCAAGGGGCCATAGCACAAGTGCGGCCCCGGCTTCCGACGCAGAAGGCAGACCTCGCTTGGGGCCCGGACTACCGGAGTAGGGGCGCCGACCAGCGGACCGGACGAGTGTCCCTGCCCGCCCCGCCCACCGGTGGGTGGGCGCTTCCCTCTGCTCCCCGCGACACTTTGCAGACGCTCCCCAGCGCCAGACATGGGCGCCGCCGCTGCCTGCGTCGGTCCCCGGGCCGGATTCCGCGCGTGGGTGGTGAGCGCGGGGCCCCGGCCTCTCCGATCCCTGGCACCTGCAGGCAGCGGCCGCATCTATACCCGTGGCCTACCTCAGCCCCCGCTGGGACCCCTTGACACCATCACTCCCCCCCCCCCACCATCGGACAAAGGGCGGGGGGCGGGGAGGGATATCCCCACGCGTGATCTCCCCCTGCACTGCGCACGCTCCCAGCCCCCCCCACCACGGGGAGGGAACATATTTGCTCATGCGAGTACGGGGGAAGGTTGTGAGGGTGCCCATGAGTGCGAGAGGCACTGCGCATGGGCCAGACCTTCACTTCATGCCTGCAACTTGGGGCTATCTCCCATCGCACCTCTCACTTTTGGCCCCGAGGTGACCCGTGATGAGGGTCTATCCCATTCAGGACAGGATGTCTCTTGGTGGATCCTACAGGAGCCTAGCTTCTCCTTTCCTCAGTACATATTAGGAGCGCAAGGGTTTGGACGACCAGGTCTTCTCCCCCAATCATGAGGGTTCTGGGTCCCCCTACTCCCCTCCATCAGACTCAGGAGTCCCGGCCTTCAGCACCTCCCCTCTCAGTCCTGGGGAGTTGGCTGCAACTCCCAGGATGTCCCCTGGAGTCTATCTGTGTCCTTCCATCTGTGGCTGCTCTTTCTGTCCAGTGCCTCTGAGGCAGTCGGCTGCCTGGGCCCGCCGGAGGCTGCATCATGAATGACCGAAACAGTCGGAGAAGGACATGTGAGGAAGCTGGGACCCTACCCTACTCTTAGTCCCATGGCCACCCTGCCAATCCCTGCTTTTTCCTCCCTGGGGGTTTTGCTGGTCCATGGGGTTCAGGGGACGTCCCTGGGCTGACCCTTGCCTTTGTTCTCCTCTCCAGTGAAGAAGGATGATGAGGCCTTTGAGATCGCCATCCCCTTCGATGAGACGCCCCGCCTAGACCCTCAGCTCTTTTACCGTCTCAGCCCCACTCAGGGAAACTTTGAGGGTGAGCTGGGGTTGCCAGGAGGGACTCGAGTCAGCTGGGGTGCAGGACCCTTGGAGTCTGGGGTGACAAGGGTCCCCTGCTGTCCCTAGAGTCTCTGGAGGCTGCATCCCCGACAGTAGCCCTGATGAACGGCATCAGGGCTCAGCTGCACATGGCCCTGGAGAGGAACTCCTGGCTGCAGAAGCGCATCGAGGACCTGGAAGAAGAGAGGGACTTCTTGAGGTGTCAGTTGGACAAATTCATCTCCTCTGCACGCATGGATGCAGGTGAGGGTCCCCTGTGAGGTGGCCCCCTCTCTGACCCACTCCTGGGCCTGGGCACCCAGCTCTGGCCCTTCTTGAGAACACAGGACCCTTCTCACCCACACACTCATCTTTTGGTGGCTTGGTGGGGACCTGGCCTCTTTATCCTCTGCTAGTCCCCTGGTATCCCCAGGACCTCAGGCTCAGCTTCATTCCTGTTTATGTTGACTGGCAGGCCTGAGTCCCATGTCTTTCTCCAGGTGGTTGGGGCTTTCCTTTGCCCAATTATTAGCGCATTTTGGAGAACCCCACCTTTATGATCCCCCTTTTGGTGTGCTCCTTCACACTCTCCCACACCCCTGTGAATTCCAAGGAAACCCAGAGCAAGAGGCCAGTGTTTTGTCAAGATTGGTGTTATTGGGGACCTTGTGCTTTGGAACAACTTCTAGCCTGAATGCTGGGACCTACCGTTGTCTGTTTCCCCAGCGATGGGAACCTATCGGGGATAGTCAGGCCCAGTGGCCTCTGGACTTTCTTAGTGGGAACCCCAATACTGGACCTGCCCCAGCCACCTTCTGGGAGCCCTATATAGAGCCCCAGCATCCCCCCTCCTAGGTGGGGGCAGAAGCCTGCCATCCTGAGCCCACTAGAATCTGAGACCTCATCTCCACACCAACCAGGGCCTTGCCTGCCTCCAGGGTGTCTAGAGTCTACTCTTCTGGAGGTTCCACTGGGTCCCCAGGAAACCCTTCATCCACTGTGGATACCCCACGTAGTCAGACTCCAGTCTGATCTCAGTCCATTTGGCCCCTCTCCCAGACTGCTTGCCAGGAGTCAACTGACCATCCTCCTACAAGCCCTACCCATGACCTTGAGCTCCCAAACCCAGCTGATTGTCCTGTATTCAAATATCTCTCTCATAGGGACCTAATTTCCTATCCTGCTTCCTTGGGGGTCTCCCTTCCTGAGTACCTGTGCAGTGTGATGAGAGCAATCCTCGCCTTGTAGATAGATCTCTTAACAACCTCCTGCCTCTGCAGTTAAAGCGTATGTGTGTCTCCCTCCTCTCCAGAGGACCACTGCCGGGTGAAACCTGGGCCCCGGCGGGTCCAGGGCGAAGGCCGAGGTGTGGCTGGGGGCGAGGCCTCAGACCCTGAGTCGGCTGCCTCCTCACTCAGCTGCGCATCTGAAGAAGGCAGTAACGTCGACAGGAAGAGGCAGAAACAGAAGGGAGGCACTGGTCGGAGGCGCTTTGGGAAGCCCAAGGCCCGGGAGAGGCAGCGGGGTGAGCCCCGGGGGGTGGGGAGGGGGGGAAGGGGACATGCAGGGGGACAGGGTCTGAGCTGAGTCTTGCATGTCACTGCCCCCTCCTCTTCAGTAATACAGGAGACCAGCCTCTACGTTTTGGTCTGCCCTCCCTGACCTAGCCAGCATCAGCAGTGGGAAGCGGCAACAGCTCAGGCAGTTGGGAAATCATCTCTTCCGCTCTTGCGGTCGTTATTTCCTCATCCTCCCCTCTGGGCCTCCCTCCCACCAGTCTAACTCTTTTCGTCTCCATTCCTTTGTTCTGTGTGGGTACCTCACCCCATTTCTGTCTCTTGTCCACATTTCTGCCCTATTTCTGTCCCACAACTCCATGTTTGCCTTCCCCACATGGATTTGTCTCCCTATCTCTTATCTACTCCCCCATGTCTGCCTCTCTATTCTTTCTCCTTGGCCCTGCAGTGAAGGATGCAGACGGTGTCCTCTGCCGCTACAAGAAGATCCTGGGCACCTTCCAGAAGCTGAAGAGCATGTCACGGGCCTTCGAGCACCACCGCGTGGACCGCAACACCGTGGCACTGACCACGCCTATCGCGGAGCTGCTAATCGTAGCCCCTGAGAAGTTGGCAGAGGTAGGCGAGTTCGACCCCTCCAAAGAACGTCTGCTGGAGTACTCGCGCCGCTGCTTTTTGGCCCTGGACGATGAGACCCTCAAGAAGGTGCAGGCCCTCAAGAAGAGCAAGCTGCTGCTCCCCATCACCTATCGCTTCAAGCGGTGATCCCGCTCTACCTGGCCCGGGACAAGATCTCTGGCTCCTACTTCCCTACCCCACCTGGCACAGGGGCAAGCGTGTGCATGAGTGCTGTGTCCCTCGCCAGGGCCCGGGGGTGGACAGTGTGTTTCTGCGTGTGCCTCCTGCAGACTCCCCCACTCCCTCCCCCTCTCGTTTTCCCACATTCCCAGGGTTGGAGGCGCATCACTTGACTGTCCTTTCCCACTCACTCACACCACTCCTGCCCTCACTGAGCCCTTTCTCCTGGGAAGACCGCGGGACTCTGCGGGGCAGGGGCACTGTACATACCCATTCTTCGCCCTCAGCCCCGAATCCTGCCCTCCCACCCTCCCAGTCCACGTGAGACAGAGAATTATTCAGAGAATTTAAATTAAAAACGATAAAATTTGGAATAAACTAGGCTCCGGCATCTTCCTGGAAGGGGGGGCCGTTGCCGCGGAGACAGTGACCGGGGACCCTGGTACGGGGGTTCCAGGGAGCGGCCAGTCAGGTAGGAAACGGTGAGGTTGTGGAGGCAGGGTGTAACTAACACACCCAGAGTTAACGATAGGAGGGAGAGAAGCAGTTGTGCCCCGGGAACTCTGAGTGGCAGAGCTCTGGGAAAGAGGCGTGAACACCACCCACGGAGCTGTCTGAAGTAGATGTGCGACGGTAGGAGGCGGGACTCAATAACCTCTAGCGGAGTGGGTACCGGGTATCTCCGGAAGGCTTTCGCCCGCCGGGAGGCGGTAACGTTAGATCCAGTCTCTCCGAAGGGTCCACGACGTTGCCTGCAGCGCCTGCGCGGCGGAGGGAGGCGGGCGCGCTCATGCGGTTGCTACGCCAACCAGGCAAGGGCAGCCTTAACGGTCGGGAATGCAATGCTTTCCCCGGAGGAAGGGAAAGTCTCGCGCACGCGCGCTGGAGGCTCTGGAATCGATCCTCCCCGAGTGGTAAGAAACCGCGCCTCACACCGACCTCCACGCAGGCGCAGAAGTACAATTCGTCTCCCTCCGCTTCTATCCTGCGCAGGCGCATAGAGCTGTGCTGCCAACCTCCGCAGCGGCTGCGCGCACCCTCCACCCGCTGGCCGCTTTGGTCTCACGCAGCCTTCCTAAGCTTTCCACGAGATCGGTCTTTCTTTTCTTCCACTCTCCCCACCCGGGGAGGCAGGTGCCGGGAACCGGGACCCCGCCCCTTTTTCGTATCCCTTCCCTTGACCCACCTCATCTTCATCCGCCCTCCCTTTTCGGTTCCCGGAGCCGGAAGGAGTCGAAGCACAGACGGAAAGAGCCGAAGCCTTCTTCGTGAGTAAGGCCTTCCGGAAGCGGTTGCGGAAGGAACCGAAGTTTTGCGTGGGGGAGGGGGCAGGAGTGAGCGAGCGGAATCTCCGGAAAGAGCCGAAGCTTGGATCGAGCATAATCTGTGGCGGGGCCCGAGGGCGAGCGCCGGAAACCTTCGGGAAGTGCCGAAGACTGGGACGGTTGGACTTGTTGGGAAGAGCGGATTGTTCAGATAGGACGGGCAGAGCAAGACGGGGAGTCCTTGCGGAGGCAGCCAAAGACTGGGACGCTTTGACTTGTCGGAAGCCGAACCCTTGGCGGGACGGTGCGTGGCTGGGTGCCGAGGAAGACGAGGACCTACGGAAACGACGGAAGGTTGAGCGAATTTCCGAAAAGTGACGACAACCTGGGAACCCAGGGGAACCCTCACTTTGGGTGTTTCGGAGGCATCCGACGCCGCCGCGCCCGTCTCCTTTCTCTACGGTCCGGATACAGACGACGCGCTTCGGGAGCAAGCTTGGGAGGAGGGTTATCTTGCGGGCGGGCGGGGAGAGGGGCGGAACCGGGGCGGGGCAGGCGGGCCGGGCTTGATTAGTCAGGAGGCAGAGGCGCGCCGGCGGCGCCCGGAAGTAGCCGAAGCAAGCGGCGGAAGTAGCCGAAGCGTCCGGAGCGGGCGGGCGGCAAGGCGAGGCGAGAGCTGCACAGGGCCCTACGCGGCCACCTCAGCATGTCGGACTTCGACGAGTTCGAGCGGCAGCTCAATGAGAATAAGCAAGGTGAGGGCGTGGGGAGCGCAGGGCGGCGGGCGGGACGGCTCTTGGTTTCCCTCCGCGCCCCCCGCCATTTTCCCGTCGCTTCTCCCTCTCCGGGCCGCGCGGTGCCCCCCCCATCAGGCGCGCGCTACTAGCTCACGTGACCGCCCGGCGTGTGTCCGCGTGCAGGAGGGGTGGGGACAATGGGCGCGGGCCTATACGCATGCGCACCGCGCTTGTTTCTGCGCCCCACGTAGTTCTGGCGGAGATTGTGTAGACTGGAGGCATTGCTTGGTGTTTCGTTGTGGACTTTTATTTTTGCTAGCCTAGGAATGTATGTAAACATAGTGGGTTCGCGTTCCCCCTTTTCTCCCACCGCCTCGGCACTTCCGCTTCCGGCTGGCCCGTGGCCTGGTTCTCCACGCCCCCTTTGTTCCAAAATGGCGGTTGGGAGACCTTCCTCCCCACGTGGGCGCTGGCAGGGCTGTGTCGTGGGCCGGTTCTAGTTTCGCGGCTGCCTTTTGCGCCGTGTCCTTCCGACTCGCCTGCCATAGGGTCCTCCGCCCCGGCCGCTGGTTTTTACCTTGAGTAATCGCGTATTACGCGGCTTTTCTCGTAAAAGGGGCGGCCTGTGCCTTAACGTCTTTCTGCTACTCGCGTTATGTCTTGCGTACACGCGGTTTTGGCATTGGCGATGATCGCAAATGTGGGATGTATGTCTCTTATCTCTTCCAAGCTGGATACAAAAGCCTCGTCTTATCCGAACCCAAACTCGAGGCACCTAGAGTCAGTCTCAAATCGTCTTAACGTAGGGATGGGGAAGCTGAGGCTCAGAGTAGGGGGACCTGGGCTGCTTGGATACCGTAGGTGAGGTTGGGCGGCAAGGACCCTCAGGTGATGCCGAGCTAAGCCGGAGCCCTGCGGGTGCTTATCGGTTTAGGGACTAAGAATTCTGGAATTGGGAGTCGGACATTTAAAAATTTCCTGCCTTATTTAGGTTTGAGAGCGAAGAAATTTAGGTGTAGGGAAGTTGGGGGACTTGAGGCTTAAGCTGCCCGTGTTTGAAGGGGCTGAATGAGGGCTCAGAACTTCCCTTTTGAACCCAGTCTAGAGTTGGGTAAGGGGTGGCTGGATTAGGAGACAGTGCCTGGGGTAGAAATCCTGTTTACTGAGTGCCCACGGAGTGTCTTGTCTTTGCGTTGTGTCTTATTAAGCACAGGCTTGGGAGTTGATGGAATCCAGCTTCTGATAACTGACTGCTTTGTTGCTTAGCTTGGGCTACTGATACTTGTGTTTGTTTTCATCTGTAGATTGGCCAGTATCCTTTTGTCAGGAGTTTTAGGAACTAAGGGTGGTGGTAAAGAAGGTGTTAATTAAACTCTGAGCGCCTGCCGCAAGCCAGGCACTTTGCTAAGGTCTTGGTGCAGTTATACTGAGTGGATCCTTGTAATAGCTCCATGAGGCTGAAATGATTTTCTTGTTTTAGCAAAGTAGGAAACAGGCTCAGAAAGCTTAAAGGCTTTCTCAGGTTTGGTCAGAGGCAGAGCTGGGATTAGATGGGGTAAAGTGTGTGAGGTGTGTGGTATGTGGCTTGGCATGCCTGATGAGCAGTGCCTTTCCTGTGGAACCTTCCTGTGCCTAGGACACTCTCAGTTGGAGGAGGACTAGAAGCAGGTTTCCAGCTCACTCACAGGTGGTATCAGTTGGGGAAGGTGACTTCCAAATTTCATTCTGCCAAGTTCTTGCACACCTGGGGGTAGATGTGACACTTATTCAAAGAAAATCGAGTTTAAAAAATTTAGTTGTTTTTGTGTGGTTTTTTATTTACATGCTGTAAGCAAAAAAGTTGTGGCTGACCCTGAGTTCTGGCTGCTGGGCCACAAGGTGGAGTTGGTTGAGCCCTATCTTGGGGCTCCTTCCTGTACATGTGCTGCCTGAGTGCTTGGCCCTTGCAGGTCTCCTGGTTTGGTGACACTGTTCCCACTAGATGGTGACAGCATTTTGAACAACCGACTTTTCTGTTGTCATCTGTGCAGGATCTGTGTATTGGCGGGGGGGACTCTTGCCACTCGTGTGTCCCCTTGCTTGTGGGGCTTTGTCTCTGAGCCAGCCTCCTCTTGACTTGAGCCCCTGCCTATTGCACCTGTGTCTCCAGAAAATTAATTGCCTGGTCAGTGTCCCAGGCACCCAGCAGGGATCACTGCTTCCTGTGTCTGTCTGACCTCAGCCTGCTGTCCGTTGCAACAGGAAAGGCTCCTTGGGCTTGTGGCTTGCCTATATCTCTTGAGCATGGAGCTAGAGGCCCACAGCCGCCGGTTTTAGGAAGCGTCCTTACTGCGTGTCTTTCCCCTTCTTAGGTGTTTGTTTTTCCTGAGTTTTAATGGTTCTGGAATTTTGATGTGTTTGTAAAAAGTTCATGTTTGGTTATGTCAGAAAAGTAAAAGGGTGCAGATCAGGCTGGAGTCCACTCTGAGGCTCTCTCCTTATTGCCCCAGTTGCTTCTTGTCCTCAGGAGTGTGGTGATGTTTGTGAGCAGGAGAATGGTGCCTGATGGGTAGTTCAGGAATTGGGGGTGTCTCTGAACCCAGGAAGTAAAAAGTAGAAGGCAGAGTTCAAGCTCCCTGTGCGTGGGGTTTAGCCTGCACCTCCTCCTGTGGCTGAGAGCCCTGTTGGGAGCACAGGTTTCTGTGGCTTTGCTGGCAGGGCATGCCCAGCCAGCCAGTAGTGTACTGTGTGCTTGGCTTTTAGGCAGGATGGGGTGTCCTGGGGTTCAGGTCTTTGTGGAGCGAAAAGGGGCCTCAGGGTGGGTGTCCTGGTTGGGAAGGGACGGCTGGGGTTTCCCTGCTTCCTGCCCGGCTCCCAACCCTGGGCCTGACAGTGGGACTGTGGGCACATCTGGTTGATTGAGGAGGTCTTTCCTGAGGGGCCGTGGGTCCTTTCAGGAAAACATCATTGGGTCTCTTGGTTCCCCAGCCTCTAGCCCTGCCCCTCTCAGGGACGACCCTGGGGTCAGGCCCCTCAGCCCTCGAGGGGGACCAGGAGCCAGCCTCCTCTGTCTTCTCTGGCTCCCCAGCTCCTCCTGAGCAGCCTCAGGTATCTTGTACCCCGGGGGCATTTCCAGGCCCTGTCCCCTCAGGTAACCAGCTCCCATCCCATGGTCTCCCAGGGTCCCAGGACTGACTTGTGGACCCAGGCAGCCTGCTCTCCCATCTCCACTGAGTCCCATCCCCTGGGGGTGGCCTCCCCAGGGCTGGGGCAAGGCCACCAGTGTGGGTGGGCTGGGTTGCACCCTCCCTGAGCTCACCCCTTCCCCTTTGCCCAGAGCGGGACAAGGAGAACCGGCACCGGAAGCGCAGCCACAGTCGCTCTCGCAGCCGGGACCGGAAGCGCCGCAGCCGGAGCCGCGATCGGCGCAACCGGGACCAGCGCAGCGCCTCCCGGGACAGGCGGCGACGCAGGTACCCCACGCAGTGTGGTGAGCCAGCCGGAGGGGACAGGGGTGGTCCTGTGCAGACCGTGTGCCCGTTGAGGCTGCTCTGTCTGGGGCGGAGTCTGCTTCTTAGCTGTTGCCATTTTATTTTCCTTGTATTGTGGGTTCCCACAGTTTCTAGGGGGGTTTTTCTATCTGGGAGACCAGCCTGGAGACAGGGTATGGATTGTCCTTTCTTTCTAAGGGGCTACCCTGCTTCCAGTCTCAAGTGGGAGAGGGAGGCTTGGGGGCAGGGTAGCATCTCATTGTGTGTTTGGGCTCTAGTGCTTCTGCTCTTTTGTCGTCTTTGCCCCCTTAGGTGAGGAGGGGGGTGGGTGGAGGTCCTGCCTTTTTCTCTTCAAACTCCCCCAGTGGATAGTGTCTGGCTCTTTCGCTGTCCTTACTTTTTTTTTCCTGGTTGAGGCTTGGAAGAAAGGGCAGGGCTGAGGGGGCCTGCTAGCCCCATGTTCCTCTCGGCCCTGTCCCCAGCCCTGGGCTCAGTGCCCTTGGGGGGGTGTGGCATGTGGGGAAGATAAGGGTCCCCAGTCACCCCTCCCCACGCCTCTCCCTCCTGCCCCCAGCAAACCTTTGACCAGAGGCGCTAAAGAGGAGCACGGTGGACTGATGTGAGCTGCTCTTCCTGCCCCTACCCTGACATCCACCCTGCCTCTCCCACCCTGGCACCCCTTCCTTCCCTTCCTATCCAGCCCTGGCCCAAGCACCTGCCTTCAAGCCAGCCTCCTGCCCCCATCCCCCAGGCCTGGGCACGGCTGACCCAGACGCTCTCCCTGTGGAGAGAGTGGGCTATTACTGGGAGCCAGGGGGACCCACATGTCTCACAGGCCCGCTGAGGGCCAGACTGAGGTGGCCCTGCCCGCTCTCCCCTCCGCCCTCCCCCAGTCGTTCCCCCCGCCATGAGAAGAAAAAGAAGGTCCGCAAGTACTGGGACGTGCCACCACCTGGCTTCGAGCACATCACCCCTATGCAGTATAAGGCCATGCAGGGTAGGTGCTGTGGGTCAGCAGGCCGACCCCCAGTCTGGGTTGAAGTTTGTACCCTGGGCTTTCCTGTCTCTGCCCTTTTGAAGCCCCTATGGTGGAGTGGGGAATGAGGGCTCCCCAAAGGCCATAATCAGGGGACCTGATTTCTCAGAGGCAGTAGGTCTATTGGGGGCCACTTTCCCCCAAAGGCTGAGAAAGGGGGCTTTGGGTATGGGGGTAGTCTTGTAGCACAGGTCCAGTGGTGCCCTGATGCCACTTGATTTTTTCTTTCCCTCTTGAAGCTGCGGGTCAGATTCCAGCCACTGCCCTCCTGCCCACCATGACTCCGGATGGTCTGGCTGTGACCCCGACGCCAGTGCCCGTGGTCGGGAGCCAGATGACCAGACAGGCCCGGCGTCTCTATGTGGGCAACATCCCCTTTGGCATCACTGAGGTACTGCCCTTCCCACCCTCCTTTACCCCCCCTCCCACCCTCCCTTCCCTCCCTTTATTCCCTCCCTCCCCAACCTGCACGGGTCAGACTCTGCTCCTGCAAGACCCCCCGGCCCCCTCCCAGACGGATGATGGAGTTGAGCCAGCCAGGGGCCGGGCTGGGGGTGGCCCTCCCTCCCCTCTCTATCCTCTTCCATCTCCTCTCCCCCAATCTCCTCTAGCAACCCAGGGATCAAAGCACACACATAACTTAACTCCGAATCTGAATCAGTGTGGAGAAAGACAGAGAGGGAGACTCGACACACACACAGACGCACGTCCCTCAGTTTCTGACACGCCTCTTGTTCTTTGCCCTGCCCCCACCCTCTCCCCACAGCCCTCCCTTGGCCGCTGCTCTTTTATTTTTGATGGCCCTGACCTCCCCACCTTCCCCACGCTCCTCCCCCCATCCCCACCCCTTCCCGTGGCACCCCTGAGAATCCCGAGATCAAAGAGTTGTTTCCATTTCTCTTTAAAGTGAAATATTGTGGGGCTGAGATCCCTCGTAGCAACAAAAAGTTTGCTACCGTCGGCGAAGGCAAGTAAGGTCCATTCTGACTTTCTCAACCTGCACTTTGCTACATTTGATGAACCAGCCCCCGACTCCAGGGCCAGATCCCTCCACATCACTCTTCTCTCCTCCCCTCCTGCCCGCCCCCTCCCCTGCCCCTGCTCTCCCTCCTCTCCCCCATCTATTATTCTTCTCTCCTGTCTCTTTCTCTCTGATTCTGGGTCTCTGTCTTGCTTGCTGCTGCTTTATTTTCCTACTGTGTTCCTCTTCGCTTCATGGGATGTTTCTCTCGTGTGTCATGTCTCCTTGTTCTGTTCTGTGTTTTTCTTCTCTTCCTGTGCTTTCCCACATTTTTCCACACCTCCTGTCTGTCTCCTGGTCTTCTCTGCTGCGGCCTCCTCTCTTTTCTCTCGTGATCCTCCTATGTTTGTCTCTGCTGTTGATCTCTGTGCCCCCACCCGTATTCCACTGTCCCTTCCCCTCCCACCTTCTCCCTTCCTATCCCTCTCCCCTTACACCCAAACCCTCTGTGTCTCCCTCTCTCACCCTTCCCCTCCTCTCTCCACCTCCCTTCCCCGCCCCTCCCTGTCTCTTGTTCCCTCTGCAGGAGGCCATGATGGACTTCTTCAATGCCCAGATGCGCCTGGGGGGGTTGACTCAGGCCCCCGGCAACCCTGTCCTGGCTGTGCAGATTAACCAGGACAAGAACTTTGCCTTCCTGGAGGTAAGCTGGCGCCACTGTTGGCCCATGCACTCTGGCTCCAGCACCTTTGCAGCAACACATTCGCTCTGAGCCTGCTGCCATCCCCGGCACCCCTGGCGCTGGGCTGGACTGGCCATGCTCCCCTGCCTCTCAATACCCCATTCTATTTCCTGCAGTTCCGCTCAGTGGACGAGACCACCCAGGCCATGGCCTTCGATGGCATCATCTTCCAGGGCCAGTCGCTAAAGATCCGCAGGCCCCATGACTACCAGCCCCTGCCCGGCATGTCAGAGAATCCCTCTGTCTATGTGCCTGGTGAGTGGGGATCTCGCCCATCCTTCCCCTCCAGCCCAGCTGCCTTGGGAGCATTTTGAGTACTTAGGAACAGACTCATGTTCTTAACGAATCCCCCAAACCTTTGGGAGCTGGTTGTCTTCCTGCTTGGCACAATTGGCGCCTGGAACTGTTGAGGGTGACATGTGGTCTGTTGGAGACAAGCAGCTTATTGGTGTCAGGGCTAGGGCCGGAGCGCAGGTGTTATGGGAAGTGGGGGCAGTGTGTGCTGGGTCAGCAGCTCATCACCACATTGCTGAGCAGGGACTCGTCTGACATCAGCTTTTGAGAAAGGGTTTTTTGTGAGGTCCCCCAACAAGGAGGCAGAGGCAAGGCTCAAGCCTGTTCTGATGGAGGGCTAGGGGTAGGGTTGGTGGGGCAGGTGGGTGGGGGCTCCAGTGGCAGGTGCATGGACTATAAGCCTTCTCTTCTGAGTGGATCCTGGTTGTCCAGTGTCTGTCAAACCCCAGTTCTGGTTCCAGGTGTCACCTAAGGTCAGAGTTTTGTTTAGTGTGTGATGTCGTGGTGTGGCTTATGTCATGACCAGTTTTTTTTTTTTTTTTTTTTGTACTGGACAACGCTTCAGTGTCTTGTTAGAAGCATTAGAAAGCCTGTTTGAGTTGATTCTCGATTGCAGCAGGGCCAACACCTGGGTATTCCTGTGGACTCTGTGCACTGGCCCTGCCTCATTGGGTGTTCCCTGCCATCCATGCTGGGAGCTCAGGGTGGATGGGGCGGCGGGGGGGCACTTGCATCTGTCTGCAGGGGGCCAGAGGACAGATAGTTGGTCTTTGCTGACCATAAGGTCCCCTTGGAAACGAGACTAATCTGTGGTCTTGGTGTGAGAGTTGCAGAAGACTCTTTAGCAGGTGGACGTGGCTGTGTCCTATCTACCTTAAAATTGGGGACTGATGTTTGAGCTTTGTACAATATACATGAGTCATGGTGACCTTTCAGAGGGCTTGCCAGATGGGGGTGCACATTAGGACTCAGGCCTGGGAGAGGCGTTATTAAGGCACAGGAGGTACTGTGGCATTGGAGGAGCCAGTGTTCTGTGAACTGAGTTGGGAGCCGGGCTCAGGCCCTGGAGATGCTATGGTGGAGGTGGTGGTGCTGGGGGTGCTGATGTGCTCAGTGCGGGTAACCAAGCCCTCAGGTTTGGAGATTGGGGGTTTCTGTGCACTGAGGCTTTGAACCAAAGGACACCTTTTAGAAGCTGAGTCAGCTTTTCACTTTGCAGAGCAGCAAGGATGTGGTGTCCCAGAGGGGGCCCTGGGCCTGGATGCTGGCTCATCTCCTGCGTTTTAATTCTTGAGAAAATGGGTAGAGCTTACTCGTCTTCTAAGCATAGAGCTGGTGTGTTTTGATGTGTGCACATGTCTGGGGGACCAGCTCCCATGTCTAGCTACGGATTGTCCCTCTGTGCCCTTTCAGTAAGTCTGGCCTATTTCGGTCATTTATTATGTGAGGAGCCCCCACTGCCCCGGTTTTGGGCACCATCCTAAATGTGCTCTCCAGGTCATGTGCTGATTTTTGTGACAGTCCTATAGTGTAAGAGTTGGCGAGTGACAATTAGGACCCAGTGTGGTCCCTCTTGCTTTTTAAATACTGGTCTACAGCTGTGTGCACTTGTGTGCTATTCAGGTTGCTCTCGTGCTGCAGTAGTGACAGACCCCAATGGCCCATAAACCGGTGGATACTGTGATCCCATCGTGGAGGAGGAAAGCCAGTGTGGGTGCCTGCTGACTTGTTCAAGGGCGGGACTTGTGCTCCACCGGCCTCATTTCTCCTATACAGACCAACCAAGATGTAGCTACGGAGCTAGTTGCTTAAGATTGTGTTCACTTAGTCAGAGGCTATATTCTATATGTGGCTGTAGCTGCGATTAAGCAGAAGGGTCACCCACTGGTCTCTTTAGGAGATTGGGTGTCTACACCACGGATCTCTTTCATTCTGGGGGTGGCAGGAAGCAGGATTCTGCCTGTAGGTTGAGCATCTTTAAGTCCTATATTTTTCTATAATAAAGCTAATATTTTGATTTGTTTTCATAAAAAATCAACTTTGTGAATGTAGGAAGAAAGTATTTGACAAATTCTATAGCAAGTATTATTTTTTGGGAAAGACTTGGAGCCTGGCAGGCAGTTTCCTCATCTGGGCAGGAGGGTATGGACCTGAACCTGAATGCATGCTGGGGCGGTGGCATCTTGACCCCGCTGCGGTCTGGCCTGACTGCCCAGCGCTTGTGTGGAGTCCGTAAGATAAGAGGGAGACGAGGGCCTGGAGAGCTGGCACTGCCTCTAGAGGTAGGAAGGCATAGCGACCAAGTGTGGCTCAGCATGGCTCTGAACGCCTACCAGTGCCCGGCTCACCCCCAGCTCGGTGAGTCTGGTGGGGCTCAGGAGGCGCCTGCCTGCACCCACCCTCTTGGCAGGGTTTTACTGTGCCAGGCTTAGCGATGAGTGCTGGGGTCTAGCAATGCGTGAGGCATTATGGTCCTGCTGAAGAACAGGCAGCATTGCAGGCAGAAGAAAAGATTGATGTGTTGTTGGGGGTCCAGGGTGGCCTTCAGAGGGCAGGTGGGAGAAAACAGACATATGAAGCAGTGGGGAGCCATAGCTGGCCTGTTTGAGGGCTTGTCTGTGTGTCAACTGTGTCAGATGTTGTAAGTGTCTTGAGTTTGGGTGCTGAAATCAACCTAGGTTCCCAGTTGGCATCATTCTCTTCTGGCTGTGGGACCTTAAAAGATCATCTTCCTCCCTGCTTCTGGACTGAGTGTCCATGAAGGCCCTGTGGTGACAGCAGCACTGATTCTGCGTGCTCCCTGGGGCTGGTCTGTGGAGCCTACCATCAGACCTGTGTGACATACACAGTTTGTATGAACTGTTATCTTCCCCATGCCCTCAGGTTGGTGCCAGCGTTCTCATGAAGGAAGGGCACAGGGAAACTCGCTTGGTGCTTGCCCCAGACCTGAACACAGGTTGCTTGACTTTAGGTGGTCTTAAGGGCTGCTGCTTCCTCGAGGTGTGTGGCACCATGTGGGCAACAGCCTGGGCCCAAAAGTGGGATTCACCCAGCCCCTCTCACCTGCCCAGGTGATGGGACCACTGTCTGTGTTTTCATCTGCTGTTGGGAAGGTGATGGCCCTTAGCACAAAGCCCTTAGTTTGCTGTGTAGTTGGGTGAGTGGATGCAGAAAGGCCCTTCTTTCTGCCTTGTGATCTCACTGCCTCTGGGTGCCTCAGTTTACCCTTGTGCTGCAGGCAGGGTTTTGGAGAGCACTGAGGTCATGGATTGGGTGAGTTTGACCTGGGTGCCTGGCTTGTGGGGACTGCTCGGTCCAAGGACCCTGCTCCCAGATGCTTCTGCTCCAGCTTGGGAAGGCAGGTCTCATGGTCTGAGGGGCTCAGCTCTGGTGGTCTTGGCATTGGGTTGGTCCTTCACTTCTCCAGGGAGATGGGAGCAGGGGCCTGGGGGGGTCAGGGTGGGTGGTGGGAGGTGAGCACACTCCCAGGGGCGCAGTGGCTCATTCCCCACCTGTGTCACTTTTACAAGGTCAGGAGGAAAGTGGGTTTGGCCTTGGGCCTCTGGGAATGGCATGTTTGTGTGCAAAGAAGCCTGCGGGGTGGGGTGGAACTGTTTGGCAGGCACGTGTCTGAGTCCAGAATGAGAGCAGGGTTGGGGGTGGACACACAATGGTCGCTAAACCCACTTAGCTAAACACACTCAGCTGCTTGACCCTGCTGTGTCAACCCTACTGGATGCTGGGCATGTCGCAGCCCTCAGGGACGTAGCAGAGCCCTTTGAAAGACATCATCCATGCCTGAGTCCGAGAGTGGCTGGGTTTTGTGTGTCTGTGCTAAGCACAGGGAGGACAGGCTAAGAGCCTCTGCTTCCTGGGGACCTGATGTAAGCCCTGGTCACCAGGAAAGGGCTCCAAGCTGAGGCCTAGAGGATGAAGAGAGGGGGTTGTGTGTTCTTGAGATCCCCCACCAATAGGGTGATGTTACCTTTCCGCAGGTGGCAGGTTTGGGTGTTAAACTTGGATCCTTGTGGCCCCAGGGTGGGACTGTTGCTTGCCGCTTTGCCACGTTGGCGTCTGTCACAGTTGTTTTGAGGAACTGTGGCAGCTGGGCAGGTTTGGGAGACACAGTGTTTTCTCTGCCAGCCGTCACCGGGCCGGGAGGAAGGCAGGCCTCCCTGCAGACCCCCAGGGTTCCGGTGACGGTTTGGCTGGGCACCAAAGTCTGTCCCTTCCTCCTTCCCTCAGGAGTTGTGTCCACTGTGGTCCCAGACTCTGCCCACAAGCTGTTCATTGGGGGCCTTCCCAATTATCTGAATGATGACCAGGTAGGTCTCTCACTACCCACCCCACCCCACCTTTGTCCAAATCAATCCTAGTTGCGTCATGATCTCCTTGGCAGGTAAAAGAGCTGCTGACATCATTCGGGCCTCTCAAGGCCTTCAACCTGGTTAAGGACAGCGCAACTGGGCTCTCTAAGGGCTACGCGTTCTGTGAGTACGTGGACATCAACGTCACGGATCAGGTGAGCCCCAGGTCCATGGCGGCGTCGTGTCCGCCCTTGCCTTTACCCTGCTCTGTGTCCACCCAGAGGTCTCCCCTTGGGGTCGGGGGGAGGCGGCCAGCAGTGGCACGGCCTGCCTGGGACTTCCCAGGCTCTTGGCTTTTTGCCTTCCCCTCTTTTCCCTCCAGTGCCCAGCTCTGGGATATTAGGGCTCAGGGGTGGTGTTGAGCTCACGGTCCCTGACCCACACCAATTCCCTGCATTCCCCCATCATCCCTCCAATGCAGGCTATTGCAGGGCTGAATGGGATGCAGCTGGGTGACAAGAAACTGCTGGTCCAGAGGGCGAGTGTGGGAGCCAAGAATGCCACGCTGGTGAGCCCCCCGGCACGTCATCTTCCATTGGCTAGGGGGACGTGGGGTGGGGTGGGTGGGGTGGGACCTCCTCATCTCTGCCTTTGGCTTTCCTGAGCCTGAAGGGCAGGGCAGTCTTCCTGGGATGGCGTCCAAGGGAGACGGGCCTGTGACTCCTCTGCCTGCTTGCTCCACAGAGCACCATCAACCAGACCCCCGTGACCCTGCAAGTGCCTGGCTTGATGAGCTCCCAGGTGCAGATGGGTGGCCACCCGACTGAGGTCCTATGTCTCATGAACATGGTGCTGCCTGAGGAGCTGCTGGACGACGAGGAGTATGAGGAGATCGTGGAGGACGTGCGTGATGAGTGCAGCAAGTATGGGCTGGTCAAGTCCATTGAGATACCCCGGCCTGTGGATGGTGTTGAGGTGCCCGGCTGTGGAAAGGTGTGTGCTTGTGCGCCCCCGACACACACACACACACACACACACATTCTCTCTCTCTCTCTCTCTCTCTCTCTTTTTTTCTCCCCCCCCCCCCACATATCCCCCCACCTTTCTGGCTTTTCAGGAACCAGGGCTGCAGCGAGGCAGTGGGGGTGCAAGGTGGCTGTAGGCAAGGATTTGGGCTCTGTATCGAAGCAGCTTTGGTTCATAGCTTGGCTGTTCTGTGAGCTTGTGCAAGTGGTTTGGCCTTTTCTGTGGTCTGGGGAGAAGTGCTAACAAGAGTCACGGCAGGCACAAACCCACTTGTGTTCCAAAGCCAGGTACTCTGCTGGCTCACCTGTGTTATTCTGAACTCTCTGTAGTTCTTGAACCCCATCCTTGGAGAACATGGCCGCAGGGTCAGGTTTCAGAATCTGCGGCATGATTTTCCAGCCCACTTGAGTCCTGTCACTTCTGGCACTGTGCCTTTGCTTTCCACTTCCCCAGGGAGTTGGTGGGGTTTGCCTTTCTGTCGTCAAGCTGGCGTGGGGGTGGGCTGTGCTGTTACTGTGCTGACCTATAGTGGGGAAGGAAGTGGGCCCTGAGCACTGATTCCAGATAGGAAGGTCAAGAGGTGGCATTAAACAGGCCCGAATGACACACAGTTGTCAGGGTCCTGGGAGGCAGTGCAGAGCCTCTGGGGCAGGAGCTTGAGGATGGGAGTTGGGGCCCAGAGTGGATCCAAGGGAGAATGGGGTGGGGTTCAGGATTTGAGCCAGGTTAGCCTGTTGACTTGGAGATGGATTATGGTTTAGGGAGTGCGGGAGGGAAGGGAGGAGCCAGCTTTCTGGCTTTGATGACTGGGTGGGAACACAGGTGAGAAGCCAGGGGGATTAGTAGTTTTGGGGGAGGGGGATGACAGACATTGTTATGGGGCTGGCTTTGAGGTCCTGTGACATGCCAGCAGAGATGCAAAGGAAGTGGTGAGCTGGACAGAGCTGCATCCCCACTGAGGTTTGATATGAACGTGGAGTCTCTTGCCATCTCAGTAGTGTGGTGGCCAGCCATCCCTGATGTGTCTGTCACTTTCTTTCAGTGTTGTCAGCCAGCACTAGAACAGAGCCTGGAACTGGCCTGTGTTGGAGCTGAGTGAATATTTGTGGGAGGAACAAACGGAAAGATCCAGCCTGGTCTTTGGGATTAGTCGACCTACTTTGTTCTTAAACTATATTCTCAATTTTTTCACACGTGTAAAGGCAGGGAGAAGCCACTGTAGTGGTGGGGCTATGTTATGATATGTTGCTTAAGCCGTATAGAGCACATACAATGGCTTTGCAGTGCCCAGCTTCAAGTTACCGACATCTTGTTCTTAAGTTATGTTCAGCTCCCCACTCACCCCACTCCCTTTATCTGCTGATATAGTTTAAAGCATATATTGTATTTCATCTTTGACACATAATTTTTTTCTGGTATTTTTGGCCTGGTAACTCTTGCTTTAGGGTCTATTCTGCATTGTTAGATGCTTAGCCCCATCCCAAGCCTCTACCCACTAGATGCCAGTAGCACCTCCTGTGTCCCCAACAACCAAAAACGTTCCCAGACATTGTCACATGTTCCCTGGGGACCCATTTGCCTTAGTTGGAAACTGCTTCAAACAAGACTCTTAAAAATTTTAATGGAACTGCAGTATCACTGCCACATTAACAAAAGTATTCTCAGTACCTAGCCAGTTCATGTTCAGGTTTCCCTTACTGTCCTAAGTTTTTTCTAGTTAGTTTGTTTAAGGATCCAGACAAGGAATTGTGCAGTTCGGTTTAAAACTTTCTTATAACTTGTCAATTCTACAATTCTCTACCTTTTTTTTTTCACAAGCCATTACACTGGTTTAAGTAAGAATTCTTATAGAATTGCCCCATGTTCTGAATTAGGGGTTCATGTGATATAGATGTCTGAGTAGTTAGTTCAAGGTTCAACTTTTCTTTTGTGTCAGCCTAGGTTTGAATCCTAATTTTAAAGCTGCTCTTAATTTATCTGGAGAGAACATTACCCTTAGGATTGGTGGCTCGGGACCCACCTGGTGCAGAGGAGGCAACACAATGTTATCTTACCCAGGAAGCTTGCTTCTGTCCACTTGGGTCTGGAGTTGAGCTTGCCTTTGCTTTCTCACCCTCCACAGCTCTGTGTGCCTCTGCTTTGTGTTCTCTTGTTGTTTGATCCTGGGGTTTTAGAGGATGTTTGGGGAAATGCCCCCAAACTTTTTTCCCTCCCTCTCACTCCAGGAGTTCCTAGCTTGGGTGGATGCTGGTGGTTGCTGTGAGTCAGCTCCTTCTTGGGAGTGGAGAGGCCACCTGGCCTTCACAATCTGCCTCTTGTTCCACAGATCTTCGTGGAGTTCACCTCTGTGTTTGACTGCCAGAAAGCCATGCAGGGCCTGACTGGTCGCAAGTTCGCCAACAGAGTGGTTGTCACAAAATACTGTGACCCCGACTCTTACCACCGCAGGGACTTCTGGTAGAGGCGGTGGGGGAGGGTGGGGCCGGGCTGGCGTGTGGCTTCTGCCCTGCCACCCCCCCCTTTTCCCCCTCTGAAGACATGGGCAGAGGAGTGACAGCCGAGTGACAGCCGGCAGCAACTGGAATGGCAGCAATTTAAGGGTGGGGGTGGGGGGTTGGGGCAGGGAGGGGACTGGGGAAGTGCGCACACAGGCCCACACAGACACACGCACCCACAGACACAGGAAGGGGTCGGGATGGGGAGGGGTGCACAGCAAGGTGGGGTATGACCCCCACAGCCCCTCCCCAAAACAGCCTCTCCTTATTTCTCCTTTCTCCTTTCCTTCCCCACTGTAGAAACATAGTGTGTTTATATTTTATGGCCAAACTATTTTGAATTTTGTTGTCCAGCCCGGTGCCCTGCCCTTTCCCTTTCCAGGACCATAGCCCTGACCTCTTGGCCTCTGGTCCTCTCCCTAGTTTCTTACATAGCTGATTCTCTTTAGCCTCCCCTGACCTGTCCAGCCCTGTGTCCCTTGTCCCTCTCCTACTCTGTGGCAGTTTCATATTTGCTAAAACAAATTTGCTCATTAAACATTTTGTTGTATTTTACTTTATGGAGCTGCTCTGTGTCTGGTGTGTGTAACCCGGGTGTGTTCCCTTGGCTCGAGGCCTAGCCTTTGCTCCAGGAGGCCCGGCTGTGCCCAGCCTCTGGCCTTTGGCATTGCCTCCCTGCTGCCCTTGGCTCGCCCTGGGGTATCTCCCAGTCTGCGCGCCGCCGACTCAGGCTGGGCGTGGACCCGGGGAAAAGGATACGACGGCCTGGCCCCCACGTGGGCTCCCGTACCCACACCGGGGACGTGGGAGTGGGGAGGTGGGGGCTGGCCGGAAACAACTCGGGGTTCTCCCTGGGCCTTTGCGGCGGCAAGCGGAATTAAGGGAAGCGGCTGACCATCGGAAGTGACGCAGGCTTGTGGGCGGGTCTGCAAGCAGGGCCGGGAGGGTCTCGCAGCCACTTCCGCTTCCGGTCCGTCGCTTCTTTCGGTTGCTTCCCATCCGCTTGGCGGCTACTCTACTCCTCCCGGCTGTCCGCGCTCTTCTCGGGCGCCGGGGCGGCAGGGCTGTCATCGTGCGGCTCTCCGTGTTTCGCACGTGCGTCGGAACGCGCCTGAGTGTTCGCTGCCCGCGGCTCTCTGCGCGCCCCGTGACACCGAGGCGGAGCGGGGCCAGGGGGCTGCCCGCCATGACCCCTTGGAGCCCGGCGTGAGGGAGCCGAGGTGAGCGCGGGGCCCAGCGTTCGGGCGTCTGCCGGCCCTCGGTCGTCTCCGCGGCCGTCGCACCTATGCGCCCGTCGGCTGTGACCGCCCGCGTCTCTCCGTCTCTGGCGTCTGTTTCTTGCAGCGCCTCCGTCTCCCGCGGGATGCGCCTGGGCCTAAGCCGTGCTAGTGTCCATTCTGCTGTTTGCACAAAGCCTTGTCCGCATGTGTCTGTCCTGGGTCTCGTTTTGCTTCTGCGCGCCGCCACGTCCCGCGTCTGAGGGTCAAGATCAATGTCTCTCTCCGAGTTTGTGAGTCTTCAGTGCTAGGTGCCTCCACTCCCTGCTTCTGGCGCTTCCCTCTGCCGCAGTTTTCTCATTTCTTTTCCCTCCTGTTCTCTCCCCCACCCCGAGCCCCTCTCCGCGGTATGTGCTTAGTCTAGGATCTGCTGCTGCTCCAGGCTCCCGAGCCTGGTGATGGGTGAATAGACTGGGTCTCCAACTAGAGGCCCACCGCTTGCTAGCCTATGATACCTGTCAGGTGATTTATCGCCAGACCTCAGTGTCCTAGCATTTAAAATTAGGGTGTTCGTTGTTCCTGTTGATAGGGCCACTGTGATTTTGACGGAGGTGATACTTGTAAAGTGCTCTCTACACAGGCCAGTGGAAGACGTGTAACGACTAGTAGCTCTAGTTTCCACCATTAACATATGTTCACTTCCACGAATGTTGGCTGTTGGTCATTTGAATGTTCCTTGGAGAATTTTGCCATAACATTTCATCTAACAATTCTCTTGAATCAACTTATTTTGAAAAGCTTAGTCTCATTTTAAGCAGCACTTGTGAAATCTTAGCGTTGGGGAGCTAGTTGTTTATTTTTCTAATGCACACACAGTATTAAGACATTGCATCCTCTGATGGCACTCCTTTGGAAACATTCTGGTTGTTCTCTGATAATAACGGCAGCTAATGTTATTGAGTGCCTACTATCAGTGGGGCTCGGGGCCAAGCACTTCATGTGCCCATCCTGTTCCACCAGCGAGCCTGCCAGGTAGGTCTTCCCTTTGTTTGGTAGTGGAGCTTGCTGTGCTGGGAGCTGATGGATTGGGTGTTCTTTTCATTACTTTCCAGTTTTCTTTTTTTTCTCAGTCTGGTTACTGCCTCTTTTTATTTCAGGGCCTTTTCTCTTTATATTTCTGCTTCGCTATCTCTCCACTTTTCTGTCAGTTTCTGGCTGCATCCTTGTCCCACCACGTCTCTGGGTTGCTCCACTGCCTGGCTTTCTCTATGCTTCTCTTTCCTTATCTCTTTCATACTCTCTCTTCTCACTCCACTGTATTTGTCACATCATTTCTTTGTCTTAGTGTGTCTGGCTGGGCCTGTCTTGGTTGTCTGGCCTTCTCTTTTCCGTTGTCTCCTAGTGCCTGGTTCTCCAGCCTGTGTTCAAGGCAGGGTTTAGCCACTGGCCCCAGGACTCAGGCTGTGAGAGGGCTCAGGAGATCTCTGGCAGTGGTTGTTGGAGAGGCTGGGACAGTGGCAGTCAGATCTTGCCCTGGAACTGGGCTGCTCTGGGACTGAGGCATGTGTCCTGGGGCAAGAGAGTTAGTTTTTCTGTGCCTCATTTCCTCCCCTGGGAGGTGGCCATGGGTCTTGGACTTGTGAGGATTAATCCAGTTGCTACGAGTAAAGTACTGGTGCTAGGTCAGGGCTGCATGATTTCTGCAGTTGTCATCACTTACCTTATTCCTGCTCTTCTGTTTCTTTCCCTGTCATCCTCCTTTAGGCAAAGGTCAATTGAAAAGCATAAATTTTGGAGTCAGGGGAGCCTGGGGTTACGCCTGTGCTGCTAGGCATAGTGATGACCTTGGTTGAATTACTCAGCCTCCCAGGACCTGCTTCCCTGTGAGAAACACCTCGGGCAGTGTTAAATGAAATAGTGATCAGGCAGCCCCAGGCAGGTACCTGGGAAGCAGCCTGTGGCTGTGCTGTTCCTTATCTCTTCTCACCTGGGCCTCTCTTCTCCCCACCCTTGGGACTCTTGTCCCTGGCTCCCTTCCCCCATCACTGTACTCCCTTGTCTCCTTTTTTCTATGTGTCCTTGTTTCAGTCTTGGGTTCTGCTCCTTCCACCCTTGCTCCAGAAGTCTTTCCTGCTCTCCCTCCTTCCCGTCCAGTTTATTGAATAGCTCTTTGGGGCCAATGCTTCTGATGAGAAAAGCCATGTCCAGACACCATGGTCTCTGCTCCCTATGGGGCTGGTGGTATCAGCCTTAGCCACAGAATCAGACAAATGAGTGTCACATCCATAGGCAGTGGTCTACCCAGGAGGCCCCCAGGAATGGGGACCTTGGGATTCAGGAAGCTTAAGTGGCGCCCTTGGAGCAAGTGGGAGTGATCTGGTGAGGAGGGAGAGGAAGAACAGGTGACCCAGTTAGGATGCTGTACTTCCTGTGCCCTGACCTTCAGTTTTCTGGGTTACTGAATGGAGCCCCACTTTACAGAGGAAAGTGAGGTGCAGGAGTTGTCAGCCTGCTCAGGTGGCTGGACCAGGAAGTGCTGCTGGGTGGGGTGTGTCCCCAGGGCCCATGATCTGTCACTGCACACTCTGCCTCACTGAGTAGGGGCCCAAGCAGGAAGGAGCTGGGTACAATTGAGGAACCGAAATGGACAGGATGACAAAGATGGAGGTTGACAAGGGCTAGAGCTTTCTAGGTCACAGCATCCTCAATCTGTCATACAGTGGGGGGCCCATATGTATAGAGGTTTGGACTGAGTGGCCCTAGGGGCCCCTTGTGTTTCCAAGGACCTCTCCTGTTCTCAGATGTGGTGACCCGCCAGTTCCTGCTGTGGCCTCCCTTCTTAAGTTGGCCCCCCTGCCCACGTCCCAGGGGCACAGTCCCTGCACCTCCACCGGCCACCATGTCGACCTCCTCTCTGCGGCGCCAGATGAAGAACATCGTCCACAACTACTCAGAGGCTGAGATCAAGGTCCGCGAGGCCACAAGCAACGACCCCTGGGGCCCGTCCAGCTCGCTCATGTCCGAAATCGCCGACCTTACCTACAATGTTGTCGCCTTCTCAGAGATTATGAGCATGATCTGGAAGCGGCTCAACGACCACGGCAAGAACTGGCGGCACGTCTATAAGGTCAGTGGGCAGGCATGGGCAGGCTGATGCCACCTGGGCTGCCACCACCCTTCTGGTTTTCCAGAGGTGCCTGCGCCTTTTTGTATGTTTTCTCTTGTTTAACGGATGCCACACATGTAATGTATTAAGGTTTTGAACCTGATTATTTAAATTAATTTTGAAGAAGTGGCACTTTCACAGGATGCACCCCCCTGGAAGGCCTAAGTAGGTGCCCAGTTTCTTCCCTCAGGGCAGCCATGTCCCCAGTTTGTATTCCAGGGCCATCTCTCTGTGCATGTCCAGGCTTATGGGTGGCCCTGGCGACTTTGGGAGCCACGAACCTTAAATGCAAGTGGTTTCTGGGCTGTATGCAGGCACAATACGTTGAGAATGGGTTTTACTGTGTGTTGTTTATTCCCTACTTTTAAGTAAGAAAGGGAAGCTAAATCCTAGAGGTTGTTTCCCATCAGGACATGAAAGTTTGGTTGCTTTTCTCTTTTTTTGCGAAGGCATAACAGTCTCCTGTGTAGGGTGTGTGTAACCAGCTATCTGATGATGGATTTTTAATTGAGTTGCAACGCTTTTACAACCAGGGCTGCCACGAATATCCTCGTATCCTCTAAAACTGGAATTTCTGAGTTGAAGGATCCATGCATATGTCATTTTGATAAATGTGACCAAAGAGCCCTCCACAGAAGTGGCCCATTCACTCATAGTGACAAATGCACACACCCTAATTCAGGGTCCAGGGAGACAAACTTCAGGCTCTGGGCACAAGGAGCAAGTCTACAGGCAGCACTCAGTGGCCAGATTCCCATTTGACCTCTGCTCTGGGGGCCTGACATCCCCTCCTTTGGTCAGGAAGTGGCCAAGGGCATGGGCTAGTGCAGGTGGCCAGACCCTACTCCCAGCAGTGTGACCTTGGACCAGTCCCTGGTCCTCCCTTCCTGTGAAGATTGGGCCAGACTAGTATGTCTAGCTCAGGAGTGTTGGCAGGGCCTCTGTGACCGACTCTTCAGTAGAAGTCAGCTGAGGGGGCCTGATCTGTGTGTGCTGGTGGGCGAGGTGGGGAGGCATTGGCCTCAGGGACCCAGCCTGGAGCCCCAGCCTGGAGCCCACACTGGCGGCCTCTCTCCTGTAGAGGTGGTTCCTTTGTCTCCCAGATGAGCAGACTGGGCCTGGAGGGGTGGCCCCGCTCATAGCAGAGGTACAAGGCTGTGTCCTGGCATTCCCTGTGCACCCCAACAAACCCAGGTTGAGTCAGTGACTTGATGGACTTGTTGTTTCTAGGCAAGCTTTTTTGTGGAGGTGACCGAAGGGACAGGGCCTGCTGAGCTAACACCCGGAGAGTAGCTCAGAGCTGGAGAATTGGGTGCATGAGTTGGGTGAGTCCTACAGGCCCTGGATGGCAGGTTCTTTCTGATAGGTGGCTGGGGGGGAGTGTGTTTGTGGGCAGAGCACAGTGGGGGAGCTTTTCTGTCTCTGTTGTGGTGGAGACTGAGGCACAAGGAGGCTCAGGGTACCCAGGATGCAGTGGGACTTGAGGGGAGCCCCAGAGCCCCTCTTGGCTTGGCCATGTCACTTCCTTGTCTGAGGAGTGCAGGGTGGTCTGTGAATTCTGGCCCAGGCTGAAGCTGGCATGCCTGCTTTGTAAGCAAGGCTCTGCCACATGCTGTCAGGCCCCTCCATGTGCTGCCCGCAGTCCACGGTGGGGACCATGACCCCAAAAAGCTTGGGGTTACTCCCTGGGCCTCACAGAGATGCCTATGCTTGCTCTCCTCTGTCTTAAACTGAGACTTGAGTTCTCATGTCCCAGACAGCCTTGACCAAGCTGGTCTAAGAATTAACAGGGACCATTGGGCTGTCTAGTTGTCCCTTTTGCAACATTTTCCACTGAGGTGTGTGTACACCTGTGTGGCCACCACCCAGAGAGAGGACTCTTCCTGTACCCCAGAGGCCCGGACCCTGCCTCCTGTCTGAAATTGTTCTGAAACTTTGTGCCAGGGACGTATGTAGCACATGTCTGTCTGGGTGGTCGGTGCTCAGGAGGGCATCCATGTGTTCCCAGCATGTGAGCACACAGCAGCTCATGTGTGTAAACCCCACCCCCCATAGGTTTTTGGGTTAATTCCGGGTTCACCATTTTTAACTGCAGTTCCAAAGTCCTCAGAGCTCTGAAAATAAAAGTTTTCAGAGTATGTTTGGGGCAGGGCCCGACCTGGACTGAAGTGAGATTGTTTATCTGGTGTTTGTCAGTCCCATGTTGGTGGTTGTGGGTGTGACCTAGGCTGGGAGCAGCAGGGCTGGACTTGAGTTTGGAGCTTACCTTCTATGTGGGTGCAGCTGGTCCTTCTCTTTCTACTCTGACTGCAGAACCCTGGAGGGCCAGTCAAAGACTAACTGCAAATGACAGAACTAGATATCTAGCACGCCTTTGAGAAGCTGGCATATCCAGGTGTGTGTGTGGGGGGGTGTTGGTGAGCCACAGCAGGCACCCAGCAGACATCACAGCGGATCAGAGAGCTTGCTCCAAATGGCCAGTCCCTCCCTCTTTTGTTTCCTGAGTGAGTCTGGGGGCTCCATGAGTCTGTGGAATCATCTGCGAAATCTAAGGTGTGCCTTCTTCCTAGGGTGGCTTCACAGTCTTGTGCAGAGTCTGTAAGAGGCCATTACCCTGCGCTTGGCTCCCCAGACCTGCCTGGAGCCCAGGATCCAAGACCACAGAGGCCTTTCCTGGGCTTTCTTTTCCCATTTAGTTTTAACTTGCCTGAAAGAGAATTTGTTCTAAAATGCTAAAGCCACCAAAGGGTGTTGGTTCCTCCCTGATCCTCCAGCATGCTGTGTGTCCTGCCCCAGGATCCCAGGCCCAGATGGGCCCTGCAGGCCTTTTTCCCAGTGTATTGGGGTAAGATTTCACATGAGAAGCGATGACCCACCCCATAGTGACGGAGCTGTGGAGAGTGTGGCCCTCATGAATCTGGTGTGGCCAACGTTTCCTAGCTGTGCTCCTTTTGATTCGCACATCACAGAAATGGGCAGGGTCTGCATCACTGGTGATGCCCTGGTGGGCCTATGGTGACTGCAGCTGCCACACATCCCCAACCTTTCATGGAGGAGCATGTGGATCATAGGCTGTACCATCCACCCTTCCAAGTGGGCACTTCAGGGGTATCAGGCACATTTACCACTGCAGTCTGGGGCATTCTCATCACCCCAGCAGACTGTGCCCACTGAGAATGATACCTGGCATCCCCAACCCACAGCTGGTATGACTGTTTTTCCTTGGATCTGCCTGTCCTGGCACTTCATGTGAGTGGATCACACGCTGTGCTCCTGGTGCTGCTCTTAGCATGGCGCACTCAGATCCCAACTGAATGGCAGCACATGTCTGTGCATTCCTCCCTTTCAGGGCTATATGATACCCTATTGTGTAGACAGGCTGTGCTTGTTCATCCATCCTCTGATGGCACCTAAGTTGGTGCGGGGAATTCTCAGTGGGTGGCCTTGTGGGTGACCTGCTGCATTCTGCTCTGCAGGCCATGACACTGATGGAGTACCTCATCAAGACGGGCTCGGAGCGTGTGTCGCAGCAGTGCAAGGAGAACATGTATGCTGTGCAGACACTCAAGGACTTCCAGTATGTGGATCGCGATGGCAAGGACCAGGGTGTGAATGTGCGCGAGAAGGCTAAGCAGCTGGTGGCCCTGCTGCGAGATGAGGACCGGCTGCGGGAGGAGCGTGCCCACGCGCTCAAGACCAAGGAGAAGTTGGCACAGACAGCTGCTGGTAAGGCCTGGCTGCGACCCCTTTTCACTGTTCTCTCTTCACTTGGCATAGGCACTCTCTGGCTCTGTCTTTTCCCTCTCGCTGTGGGACTCTGGAGCTGAGACGTGTCATCTTGTTCACACACATTAGCTAGTCACTTCCTTAGGGCCCAGGTGTGCCCTGCCCTCAGCCTGGGTCCTAGAGCTGCCAGGCCAGTGCCCCACAGTCCTTCCAAGAGTGGCCAGTGCCCAAGGGGAGGCGGCTGTGTGGCTGGGACAGCCTTCTGGCGAGGGGACAGGCATGCTGATAACTGAGAGGCTGTCCTCTGCTGGAGGCAGAGCTTGCTTTTAAGTTTTAGGAAGTGATGGGGGTCAGTGAGCTTCATTTGGCAGGTGGCAACTAGCACCTGAAAGAACAAGTTGGAGTAGAGAGATAAGAGGACCCCAGTGTGTCTGTCAGGAATGTGCCCACAGGTTGTGGGGCCTGGGATGTGAAAAAGGTCTCTCCATATAAGCTAGTTCAGAGATGGAGGAGTGCATGCAGTGGGGTGGCCCTGCAGAGTCCCGGCAGGAAGGGATAGATCCAGTTAATGCCTGGGGTTTGCCACAGATCATGAGCCGCAGGGGACACCAGGCGATGAGAGGTGGCATCCTACCAGGTAGTGGTTAGGAAGGGGACAAGTTCAGGGCAGCCTTATGTGGAGGCAGAGTCGTCTGGGCCTGCGGGACAAATCAGGTTTCTGGCATGTCAGGGGTGGCTGGATTTTCTGCTCAGGCCTGTCATGTATGGTCACTGTCTAGTATTCACGAGGACGTTAGGTATGCTTGGGGCCACAGAAGACAGTGTGTTATGCAAGGGGGCACGTGCAGGGAAGAATGGGGTGCTTTTGGAGGGGCTTTGGGCAGGACTCGTGGCGTCCTCTATGGGGCCAGGGGACCCATGTGTCCGCTTTCCCCTCACGGCTGCTCCATTTCTGCCCCTCAGCTGGGCCCTTGTCTGAGCTCTGGGCTTTGTGCTCCTTCAGCTTTATTCCCAGACCCTGAAATTTGAATTTTGTGTAGATCACACATCTTGAGATATTACTTGCTTTTTGTTTCACCCCCTAACTGCTCAAAATTGGGGAACCTTTTCTTGGTTTATGGGCAGGCAGAGCAGGTGTGGCTGCAGCCTAGTTTGCTGTCCCCCAGTCCTAGGGCATAGTTTGGGGCCAGCTGGGAGCACGTCTCTGACACACTGCAAGGGGCTGAAAGGGGTGTGGGGCTCTGAGAGGGACCTGGACAGGTGCCCAAAGGCCTGCCGGTTGCCTTTGTTTCTTCACAAGCAGAGGCCTGGCCACATTCGAAGGAGGTCAGGTGGTGCCTGGTTAGCTCAGCTCACCCCCACTGCCACAGCCTGGCCCATGCCCCTGTCCTCCACCCTTGCAGATAGCCAGCTTCTTCCTTTCCTGTCTCTGTCCTTTCCATGGTCATGACTTGGGCTGCTCACGTGGGATGGAGTTGGGGCATCTCAGAGAGTTGGAGGTGGGATTCATGTCCTGTATTTCCCTAACCCCTGGTCCTGCAGAGGTGCAGGTATTGAGCATCCCTAGACACTAAAGCTCTAGTTTCCGCATCTGGGGCCTGCCCTGCCCCAGGTGGAGCTGGGTAGGCCCAGTGCGCAGTTCCTCTCCCATCCTCCTAGGGAACCTGATGTCTGTCCTGGGTGGGGGGCGTGGTCTTGGGAGTGGCCAGGCTGGGGGGGGTTCCCTCTGCTTCCTCAGTGTCTCACTGTCTCCCTTGCTCTCTTCACAGCCTCCTCGGCAGCTGTGGGCTCTGGGCCCCTGCCTGAGGCAGAGCAGGCCTGGCCACAGAGCAGTGGAGAGGAAGAGCTGCAATTGCAGCTGGCCTTGGCCATGAGCAAGGAGGAGGCTGATCAGGTACTGTGGCCACCTGGGCCCACATGGCAGGGAAGGGTTTTATTTCCATCTGCCATCCCATCTCCATGCCTTACCTGAAGTTCCACCTGCCCCTCCCTCAGGCCCGCTGTGTTTCTCTGTTCCTCTGTTCTTTGTCTCTGCTTGCCTGCTGACCTTGTCTCTCTCTGTCATTTCTAGGACCACTCTTCCCTTTTTCTCTCCCTGGATGCTTGTCCTGTCCTGTCTGGCTCCTGTCCCCTCACCCAAGTTGTCTCCTTGCTCTGTCTCTGCCTGCCCCTCACTGGTTTGGGGACTGTCCCCTTGTGTGTTTTTCTCTGTCTGACCCCTGTTCTCTGTCTCTTTCCTTCTCTTCTGGCCTGGCCCCTGCCCCGGCCCCTCATACTCTCTCTCCCCAGCCCCCGTCCTGCGGCCCTGAGGATGACGTCCAGCTCCAGCTGGCCCTTAGTTTGAGCCGTGAGGAGCACGATAAGGTCAGAGCAGCATCTCCACCCCCCATGCTCCCCTGAGACTCTTCCCTAGGACCCCACCACCTCACCCCTACGGCCCTACTTCACCGCCCCTCTGCAGTTGCCACATGTTCACACCATGGCATTTCTAGCTCTAGCACCTTGTGTAAAGTGGATTGACAACACCCATATATGTGAAGTCAGTGCCTGTGGTGGCTCTGGAGGCGAGGGCCTTCCCTCTCTCCCACTGCAGTCCTAGCCTTCATCACCCACGGCAGTGCAGACAGCATGAAGCAGGCAGGCCCATGCTTCCCTGCCTGTCAGATCACCATCCTTGTCCCCACCCCTGCCTGCGACCCTGTGTCCCACCCCATCTCACATGTCGTCTGCATCCCATTTTAATTTTAGTTGCCTTCTCAGTGGGAGAGGGTACTCGGGCACCCAGTCACTCAGACTGACCCCTGCCTCCTGCCTCTGTGGCCCAAACAGGAGGAGCGGATCCGCCGTGGGGATGACCTGAGGCTGCAGATGGCCATTGAGGAGAGCAGGCGGGAGACGGGGGGCCAGGGGGAGGTGAGTGTGGGGAGGGGACTAGTGGGAAGTAAGTGGGGTGGTGGTGGTAGGCTAGGAGGAGGTATGAAGAGGAGGTAATCTAGGGTCTGAAGGAGGTGAGTGTTGCGGGGAGGTGAGTATGTATGGAGGTGGGTGTGGGGGGAGGTGAGTGTGGGACCATATCTCTCCCACCTCTGCCTTCTGTGCATGTGGCAAACGTCCAAGGTGGTCTTGTCCTCTGGTCTCTTGTTCTGTAAGCTCACATAGTTCACGTGAGTGTCCCAAGGTCTTCACAGCAAAGCCAGCCTCCTGGACAGTAGTTGCAGGTCACGAGGCTAGCGTGATTCCTGGGGTGGGGACCAGACCCCTAATGATGGGGGTAGTAGATGGCGCATGGCTGGCCCTACATGGGGTCTTACAATGCCCCTACATACAGCTCAGCAGGATCTCAGCCCCATACTGCCCCTTTCACCCTGGGGAGGATGGGGGGACCTCACATCCAGAAACATGGGCCTTGGTCATCTGGGTTCCTCAAGACATGGAACTCGTGCACATGCGTGTGTGTGCATGGTGTCTGGGGAGCCAGGCGTGTGCAGTGACCCACATTTGCTGGGTCCCAGCCAGGCCTGCCCAGGGGACCTGGGGTTCCCTGGCCAACAGAGTGTGCTGATCAGCATGGCTACCCAGGGATGTGGGGGCTCCCTAAGTGGCTTTGCTCTCTGTCTTTGTTGGACCATGGTGGACATGAGGCATGGATGGAGGGCTGGCTTGAGACTATGCAGGGAGTCCAGGAACGAGTATGGTTGCTGCTTCCTGAGACTGCTAGCCGGGCCCCTTCCCTGTAGTCCTGTCTGCCCTTCACAGTCTCTCCTCCCCTGCAGTCCTCCCTCATGGATCTTGCGGATGTCTTCACGGCCCCAGCTCCTCCCACAGCTTCAGACCCCTGGGGGGGCCCAGCGCCCATGGGCACTACCTCGGCTGCTCCCACCTCAGACCCATGGGGCGGACCTCCTGTTCCACCAGCTGCTGATCCTTGGGGTGGTCCGGCCCCTACACTGGCCTCTGGGGACCCCTGGAGGCCTGCTGCCCCTGTGGGGCCCCCAGTTGACCCTTGGGGTGGGACCCAGACCCCTGCTGCTGGAGAAGGTCCCACGCCTGACCTATGGGGGAGCTCAGATGGTGAGTGCCAGCCCCTACATTTTTGTCTGGACACATCCCTGGGCCTGCCTGGGTAGGCACTGGTGGGGTTGGAGGTGGGTTGGGATTATGGGGGCTTCATGAGGCTTGGGAGGGCAGGGCTGGAGCACATACGTCCCTTCATCTTGGCTGGGGGCTTTGTGGGGGCATTATAGAGGCCTCAGAACTGAGGACTTAGTTAGGAGGGGACACACAGGCAAAGGCCAGGCTATGTGAACGCCCAGGGCTAGACTATGATAAGGGGAGGGCTGAGCTTGGGGGAACTGGGGATGCTTCTGAGTGGTGGAGGCTGGAGTTTAGGAACTTGTTTAGGAACAGTCAGATTTCAGAGGAGACAGACTGCCACCTGCCAGGCAGGTAGAGCCCAGTGCCTCATGTGCCTCCTCCTTCACCCAGGTGGGGCCCCAACCAGTGGACCCTCGGCCTCCGATCCCTGGGCCCCAGCCTTCTCAGACACCTGGGGGGAGTCACCTGCCAAGCCCAGCACTAATGGCACCACAGGTACTGGGTGGGCACTGAGTCACGAGGGATGTGTCTAGTCTCATGAGTACTGGGTGTTGGGGATGGAGGTGAACCCCTGGAGGAGCTGAGTGGATACCCTGACCACCCCCACCGCAGTGGTCGGGGGCTTTGACACAGAGCCTGACGAGTTCTCTGACTTTGACCGGTTGCGCACAGCCCTACCGACCTCAGGGAGCAGCACAGGTGAGCCTGCCCTGCTTGCTCCCTTCTGGCCCCTACACCGGTGTCCGAAAGACCCCGCTCCACAAGTCCATTGAGCAAGATGAAGGCAGCTCTGGGTTGGGTCCACCTTTTTTTCAAACAACTTTATTGAGTTATAATTGATCACTCCTCATCTTCAGAAAGGAATTTTTAACTTTATTTTGAAATAATTTCAGACAAAGTTGTACAAATAGTACAAAGAATTCACTTGGTTGAGGTTCTCCAGATGCTGACCCCAATCTCTCTGTCATCCTGGAATATTCCTTTGAGCGCATTGCAGACTGCAGATGTTTTTTTGTCTATGCCATGTTACATGTGTCATCCTTGTGCAGGGGCAGTGCTAATCACTCTGTGTCATTCTGATTTTAGTGTGTGCTGCCGAAGTGAGCACATTCCCAGTCCTTTTTGTTCACACAAATTTGTGCTTTTTTTTTTTTTTTTTTACATTAAGAGAGGAGTCTTAAATTAATTTTTTCAAAAATTAGGTCTCAGACTAACAAATGTCACCCAGGCCCTTGGGGTCACTTGTGGTTTCCCCATCGTGCACAGTTGTCTGGACTGTGGGCTGGTGAGGCATGTGGAGCTGGCTGCCCTCCGTAAGCAGGCACATCTGCCCTCCAACTGCTGGGTTCCGTCGGAGTAGTTTCCCCAGTCACTGCTCTGGAGCTTGTCAGTGTTCCTGCAACCTTTGTCCCTTGGCCTTAGGCCCTCCGGGTTTTGGCCCCAGGCTCTGCTACCTGGTACCGCCACTCCTTTCCAAGACCCCACCACCCGTCTTTCCTCTGAGCTCCTCTGCCCCTCCAGGGGAGCTGGAGCTGCTGGCTGGAGAGGTGCTTGCCCGCAGTCCCGGGGCGTTCGACATGAGTGGGGTCGGGGGCTCTCTGGCCGAGGCTGTGGGGAGCCCCCCGCCCGCAGCTGCCCCAGTCCCCACGCCACCCACGCGGAAGACACCTGAGTCGTTCCTGGGGCCTAATGCGGCTCTCGTCGACCTGGATTCGCTGGTGAGCCGGCCGGGCCCCACGCCACAAGGAGCCAAGGCCTCCAACCCTTTCCTGTCAAGTGGTGAGTGTGGCCCGCAGGGCAGGGACACCGGCCCTGCCAGTGATCTCCTTCTGGGCAGACCCCCTGACTGCTCTGTGCATATCTGTCTTCTCTCCGCAGGAGCCCCAGCCACTGGTCCCTCTGTCACCAATCCCTTCCAGCCCGTGCCCCCTGCAACGCTCACCCTCAACCAGCTCCGGCTCAGCCCTGGGCCCCCGGTCCCGGGGGCACCACCAACATACATCTCCCCCCTGGGTGGGGGTCCAGGCCTACCCCCCATGATGCCCCCAGGCCCCCCAGCTCCCAGCACTAACCCCTTTCTCCTATGAGCAGTGGGGGCAGCCCAGCCCAGCTCCCACTGCTACTCCCTGGGAGACCAGTGTCGCGAGTGCATGTGAAGCGGGGACCCCCAGCGCCCTCCCCTCCTGGGCCCACTCACACTACACCACCCCCACATCCCCCACCTGCGTTCCGAGAAACTGGATGTGGGGCTTGGGGAGGGTGTCAGCCAGAGGAGGGCCCCTTCCTGTGGCTTTAGAGCGGGGACAGCTGTGCCCGTCCCCCCACTCCTGACTGGCCCCTCAATCAGTGTTTGAGCCTCTTTCTCCCCCCATCCTCAGTGAATCCTTGGTGATGATTTCGGCAACTGTGGGAATAAATGGCAATTCTCATGGGTGTGGCTCCTCGAGTTCCCATCAGTGACTTACATGGCCCTTCAATGGGGACCTGGGGCGTGGTAGCTGGCACCTCATTCCCAGAAGCCCTCATGTCTTGACCCTCTGGAGCCCTGGTGGGGCTGTGCTGGGTGGAAGGGCCCCTAAGCCCTGGCAGAGTGGCAGCCGTGCAGGCCTAGGCACTGTTACTTGTGAGGGTTGGTCCAGGCACCCAAGATCAGCCAGTTTGTGTTCTGGCCTAGGAGAAACTTTGGGCATGTGTGAGGGCACAGGCAGATGAAGAGCAGTGAGTCACAGCAGGAGCAGCAAAACTGACCAGGATGGCCTATACTACCACACATCCCGCCTTTCATGGAAGTTAGGGCTGACAGCATCTCCTGGGGCAGATGGCCAATGTGAAGGGGATGTGTGAGTCATAAATAGCAGTGGAGACAGTGGTCTCTGGGTGGATGGCAGTGGGCTTGTATTTCCAGAGGCAGCAGTCAAACATTCCTGCCAGGCAGTGTACAGTCTGTGGGCACCCTCTGCAGGCCGGTGATAGGGAGTTTGTCCAAGCCAGCTGTGGGCCACTGTGGGGATGGGCCTGGCACCATGTTGGGTCAGTAGGTTCAGGACTCTCAGTACCTGGAGGGCAGTGGCCAGTGCCCTGTCTGCTGAGTTATGAGGAGTTTGGGGCACAAGGAGGGAGCAAGGGGGGCTATTGCCAGGGCCTGGGGTGCCATCCTTGGGCAGAGCTGGGGCCACACTGGCCTGATGTGGGGGTCCAGCCATGGCAGGTGCGGGGAGAGGGCCCATCCAGACCACGTCACATTCTCGCTCGCTGGATCGAGTACTTATTTTGTTACCTGCTGCCTCAGAAGCTTATACTGTACTTTGTTGTAGTGGAGAGGTGAAAGGTAAGAGGCTTTTTTTAGTTTCCCATTTGTCATAGTGGAGAAGACAGTAATGAAACATCAGACCCCAGCAGCAGCATGCACAGAGTCAGAACCTTCTTTTGGCCTGCCCTAGTGGGCACTACTGCTTGATGTGAGAGCACAGTAGCTCTGAGATCCCATGTCTCCGTTAGCCTTTCCAGAATATTCCAGGCAGCATTTCTCACCAGGAGCTGCCATTTAAGCCTCTTCCACCCCCCATGTGGCCGGAGCACCCAGGTGGCGCGTCACTGGACATTGAAGGAATGACCATTCTTGCCTTGTTGGTTCACTCCTACTGTGTATGTGTCATGTATGTATGTGTCATTTTCTCTCAGATAACAGCTCCAAGGCTTATGGTCAGGTTTTGAGCGCAGGGCCGAGATACCTGGGTCCTATGGGGGTGCTGGGGAGGGCCTTGCAGATGAGGTTCTGACCAGAGCATCTACCCAGACAGCTGAAGTGGACGAGTATCCACTAAGGCAGTTGCCTCCAGTGGGGCTGGGTGGCTGGGCCCCGGGAGAGCATGTGGGTGTGTAGGGTCTCAAGGCAAGGCTTGCTGGCTACACTGGGGAAGTCAGGCCACTAGTGCCGCATGCGCTCACAGGGGACACGCTGGTGCACATTTGCACTTGTTCTCACCTGCACCTTTCCTCTCACACATTCCCTGGAAGGTTCTCTCAACACCCAGCCACAGACACGCACCTTCTCATGTGCGTGTGCACGTTTTTGCAGTGACTTCACCAGGCAACCCACGCTCAGGTTCTCGGTCTCACCCCATCTCAGATTTTCTCACAAGTCCACTCATACATATACTGTGCCTCTCTCAGCCAGCCTCTGCCTTCACCTCACATTTACCTTAAAACAGAAATGCACTTTCTTTCAGACTTGCTCTCTCTGCAGATGCTTCTATGTCCTCTGGTGGGTCCCTGAATGCTATCCATCACATCATTCTCAGCGCCCCTTTCATGCTTGTGATCTGTGTGACACACCCTTCATGGTTCCGGGGATGGAGACCTACCACTGCCCACCACATAATATCCTACCACAGTCAGAAGACCGGCCTGTGGGCTGGCCGCCTGTTTTTGTAAATGAAGTTGTAATGGAACGTAGTCACACCTATTTTCATATTGCCTGTGGAACCTCTTCCACCTGCAAAAGTAGCATTAAGTAGGTGTCACAAATCCTGTGGCCCATGAGCCTGATATATGGACCATCTGGCTCTTTTTAAAAAAGTTGCTCCTGCAAATCCTTGTACTTTGTGGAACTGGTGGTGCCCATGACCCATTCCCAACCCTGCTACAACCACACAGTCCCTGTGGGTTTCCAACAGGCTCTCCATGCAGAAATTGTCTTTTTGCTGTCTTTATTTCATATTATGTCTTAATGTTTTTGTTCTAGTTTTAAAGCTAATTCTTTAGTTTTATATTTCATCCACTTCATTTTATATCTGTTGGAATATTTATTTCAAAGAGCAGTATTCAACACTGGCATCTTAAAATACAAATTTCAATGCATTTTAAATTTCAAGCACAGAACATTAGAGACAATAGTATCACCCCACTCACACCTTGGGAACAGCCTTGTTTTCTACAGCCGTCATTAACCTTGAGCAGGTTTCATCTATATCCCCTAACAGCCCTTCCCCTGGAGAATGATAATTATGTGATTCCTGGCTGGGAAGCATAAAGAAAATCGTGATGATTTGAGCACGTGAATGTAACAGGAATATTAAAAATGGCACCGTTGTGGCACTCAAGTCCCCCCTACCTGGCTGGCATGCTCAGCCCCACTTGCAAGGACAGGTCGCCAGTCCTCTGAGAGCCAGCCTCTGCTGACTGCAGCATTCTACCAAACTACAGAAAGGAGAACATGTTTGTGCATCTTGGAAGGAATCAATATTCAGAATATGTAAAGTACTAAAACCAACAAAAACGAGCCAATACAGACATAGGGAAAGGAATAGGCATTTCCCCAAAGATAAATAAACTGCCAATTAGCGTGTGAGAAGATGTTCAACATCATTAGTCATTGGAGAAATGCAGATCAAGACCACAATGAGACACTACTTCACACCTGCCAGATGGATGTTGGAGAAATGAAAAATAACCAGGTTGGAAGATGTAGACAAACTGGAACTCCTGTGCATGGCTGGTGACAATGTAAAATGATTTAGCAGCTGTAGGAAACAGGTGATTTTTCAACATGTTAAATATACAACTATGGTGTGACAGCAATTTCACTCCTGGGTACATATTCAAAAATTGAAAGGGACTCAACATATTTGTATATCCATATTCACAGCCATGTTATTGACAGTAGTCAAAATGTGGAAACAACCCGTGTTCATCAGTTAATGAACGATTAAAGACAAATGAGTAAACAAATTGTACGTACATAGGCTGGAAGAGTATTCACTCATACAAATGAAATTTTGATACACGCTAGAGTGGAACAACCTTGAAAACATGATGCTTAGATAAGGCAGACACAGAAAAATACTATATGGTTCCATTTAAATGAAGTACCTAGAGCAGGGAAATTTATAGAGACAAGAATTGATGTCGGGCTGGGAGGAGAGACTGGTGAGTTAACTCTTCATGCGTACTGACTTTTTGTTAGGGATGATGAAGTCTTGGGTATAGATAGTGGTGGTGATACCACTTAGTGTGTTTAATGCCACTAGGTTGTACACTTACATGCGGTCAAAATCGAAATGTATACTTTTTTATCACAAAATATAAAAATGAGTAACTGGTAAACAATTACTAGATGTTAGTATTCATGGGTAGTATAGAGGCTGACTTCTATGTGTTTACCAGTTCAACCGTGAGATCAACAATGCAAAAGCAGACCCGGGGGCTCTAGGATCTCTAAGGACCAGCAGAAAGGGGCTGAAAGTGGGAAAATATGTCACTACAGCATGTGTAGTCTGCACTGTTCATAGAAATCTGAGAAGGCAGTGACGTACAATGCAAAACCGAGATTCAGCAGGAGAAAGTGACAAAGGTGACTGCCAGCATCAGAATGTTGTGGGTGGCTCTAATCTCCAGGAGGCATCTGTGGTCGCCATTGGGGGTGTGAACATGTACACTCTGCTGGTGTCAGTGCAGGAGAAGCAACATGGAGCCATTGGGCCAGACTATGAGACTGATGAGTCCCAGGTGCTGGGACTCAAGACTGAACAGAACCAAATCCCTTAGGCATCAGTATCATTTCCCATGTCTTGTGGACCACTGGCTGCCATTGGAATACAGACCTTCATTAAGAACCTGAACACCTAGCAGATGCAGCAAGAAGGACCAATAATCAGGGGCTCCCCCTTGGAGCTTCATCCAGTCTACTCTCATGGGGACGAATGTGAAGAACCGGTAGGTACCCAGGACACAGGTGGAGCACAAGGTGGTGCTGTGAGCCACCCAGTGATTGTAACAGACAAGCTTACACCCAAGGGACTGGACTGGGGAGAGAGATGAGGGGTAGCAGGGATATTTGGAATAATCCCCCAGTTGATTATCCACATAAGCAGGAAGCCCAGAGCACACCAGGTGGGGTGAGTGCCAAACACCACCACCACCCAGGCATGTCATTTCCAAACTACAGGTTATAAAACATGAAGAAAAAATCCTGGAAAAAACCATCTCTATCTACAGAGGAGCAAAGGTGAGAATTATGTTCACCTTTCCTGAGACTACACAAGCAAGAGAAGTAAGTAAGATATTGAAAGCGTAGTGAGAAAAATTCCACCAACTTAGAATTGTTTCCTGCAAGATTCTCCCTTAAAAGTGCAGGAGAAATAGACTTTCCCAACAAAGCAAAACAAAAGGGAGCTGCTGTCAGTCATTCCGCCCTGAAAGAAATGACCAAATAAGTTCCTTAAAGCAGGGGTCCCCAAACTCTGGGCTGTGGGCCAGTACTGGTCCATGTCCTGTTAGGAACCAGGCCGCTCAGCAGGAGGTGAGCAGTGGGAGAGCAAAGCTTCATCTGTATTTGCAGCCACCACTCCCCAGTGCTAGTATCACAGCCTCAGCTTCTCATCATCAGGCATTAGTTCCTCATACGAGCACTGGTCCCTGGTGTCAAAAAGGTTGGGGACCACTGCCTTAGAGAGACAGAAAATGACAGATCAGAAACACGGTTCCACATAGAGAAAGAGAATGTTGGAGAAGGAATAAGTAAAGAAAGGTAAAGTAATAACTTCTATTTTTCTAATTCTCAGTCTTAGAGATAAGTATATTAAAAATGATATCTATATATATCCCCCCATCCGTGATTGATCTAAACAGCAGTACCCCCACCATATTCAGTTTCAACAGAAACTGAAGTTACAAACATCTCCTTTGAGTAACTGTCACCTGGATGGTTCCAGGGTTCCCCATGTGTCATTTTTCCTGTGGCCACAATGAACCCATAGAACCGTGTTGCCACTTGGACCCTCAAAGCACCTATCAACCCCAAGCAGGCCCTACATTGTACCTCCAATCACTCCTTGTGCACGGAGATCCCCCTCATCTCCTTGCACTACTCCTGCTGCAGACATGGCCCAGAGCTCCTTCCTGGGGGCTGACAGCCTACTGAGCTGGGTGACACACCCAAACCAGTGGTTGTCATTCTGTGGGGCACAGAGGTCAACCTCACTGGTGAGATGCCGCACTAGCCCAACAGCCATGAGTCAGAGTTGCACAGGACACACCTGTCCCTGCACAGGTTGACACCCACCAGCCCCATGCAGTCACAAATGAGGACTTCACAGAGAAACAAATGACAGAAGGTGCCCTGTGCTGTCACAGAGTGCAGCTCTTAGACCTGTGGCCTGCTTTCCCCTCAATGTGGAGGGACCAGCATGGGTAGGTCACTCGCCATGTTTTGGACAAGGCATTCTTGGAAAAAACACTCTAAAGACCTAGTTTCCAACGCTTTCCTGATGGCACAGCTGTGCTTTCACTAAAACAACTTGGAGGTGCTTATGTCCCTCTTGTGCCTGAGCCCTTCTGCTCTATTCACTTGCAAATTTCTCCTGGGGTCTTGTAAGTTCTGTGACATTGTGCATACATGGAAGCAGCAGAAATGAATTCAAGCTGATGGCACAGGCTTATGTAACTCAGGTGAGCACAGACTCAACTGGTCCATACCTCCCAGGAGAATGAGAAATTCCTGCTAACATGTCCTGGGCTGAGGGCAAGGGACACAGGAGTTGGCCATAGGTCCCACACAGAGGGACTATCAGAGCCAGTGGAGGGAGGGAGGGCTTTGCTTCCGGTGTGGATTTGCCAAACCCTCTTAGGAATGGCATCTGATGGCACCCTGGTCTTGGCCATAAGGTACCGTTCAGTGTTGGCCTTCCTCCGCCAGCATGGTCACCTTCAGATGGGGCCCTTCCTGGTTCATGGCCACCTTCCCGCAGAGGAAGGGTGAGGGCATCTGCTGATCCCATTCGTTGGCCCCCTTCGTTGCCTGAGCTCCCCACCTCTCAACATTGTCATCTTTAGGGGTTAGAGTCCACTATGAATTTAGGGGGACACAGACAATCAGACCATGGCAGGGCCCAATGTACATCCTCTGTATTTCTGAATATAAAACACACCGTTGCATTACTATAGAGGGTCTCATTTGAATCCCCTATTCCACTTGTGTAAAAAAGCATCTATTACTTAGTCTCCAAATCTCATCGTTCCAAAAATTAACCAGACATTGTCTTGCTGTCTCAGGTTAAGAGAGGACAGATGGGCCTCCCTATTTAGTGAGAGATAAAAATGGGAGCAACACAACAAACACACAGAAGGGTGACATGTGACTTTGGCAGAAATTGCTGAGAAGGCTGCATCACCCTGAGTGGGATTGGAGATGTAAGGAGTGTGCATGTCACCTGTGCAAGCCACTTCTCTGGGTATCTGGGCATGTGTGTCTGGGCATGTGGATCTTATTTCATGTGTCAGAATTTTTAGGGCACAACCCCAAACTCTGCACGTCAATGTTCTCTTGTATTCATGCCCAACCCTCCTCTATGAGGTCTGAGAAAATCAGTAGAGTTCTGTGGGGGGTTGAGGAGCTCAGTGGCTTGCCTTGGCCCCTCAAGGCTTGTCCCAGGTTCCAAGGACCCCCTCTCTCTTCCTCTATGTCAGGGACCCCAGGACACAGGGACCTCAGGATTCTGGTCCCACTTGAATCCCCATCTTCTACTTACCCAGCTGGGGCCTGAATGGGGCAGCTCAGGACAGGGCAGAGTTGGCATTGTCCTGCCCAATGGGACTGCCTACCACAGCTCTGAGCCCGTTCCTATGCAGACTCTCCACCCCTGACATCTGCCCCGAGACTGGACATGAGGATGACCTCACTTGGCTGGTCTCTGCTCCAGAGCTCGTGCAGGGGAGTGACTCAGTGTGGCACCTGACCAGTTATAGAGAGCACATGGGCCTGATTTCCCCACAGAGGTGCCATTATCGTGTCATCTTCAGGATGGGTGACACTGTCTGCATGGGGAGTCTCTAATGCAGCACAAACTGACCCTGTGCAGTCACCCTCGGCCACTTCTGGTGGTTAGGGACAGTATGACAGTTGTTGAGAAGATCTATGTGCATAGTGGGACAGAAGGCAGAGAAAGTCCCCAAGTTCCCTGTGGAGAATCTAAATCTAGAATCAACATTGTCATTGAGGCGCAGGGACCCTCAGTGCCACAGGGGCTCTGTGCACTGGGTTTCCACCATGCACTTCCCCTTACTCTCACTCTTTGCCAAACTCTGTTTCTAACTCCGTTCACACTGGTCACATGTGATCTGGGGGCTGGCCTTCCCTGTGAGCTGTAGTTCCCTATGGCTCTTGCTACTCATGGTCTCAAGTCTGTTCAAGCTAGAAAACACCCCTTGTGAAACCAGTGTTTCCTGCTCAGACCCTGTTGTCTCTCTCTGTCCCCATGACTCAACAAGGAGACTGTCAACTGCTCAGTTACCCAGGGTGCCTCACCCTCGAAGCTCTTGGAACATTAGCCTGTCATATTCTGTCAGTAGCGCTGGAAAGGGGATTTCTTGGTTGTACAGATCAGATTATGAAGTAGAGAGACAGTGTCAGAATTTTTTAAAACCGTTTTAATTCTCATCACTCCAAACCTAAATCTAATTCAACATCACTGACTCTGAACATTATAAGCAATAATAATAATAATAATAATGATTATTGGAGTGCATGAACAAAACAAATGTTAAAAATGATAGTTTTGGAAAGGGGTAGATCTCCATTCAGTTTCCTTCAACCCAGAGGGTCCCATGTGTAGGGACAGACTTAACCAACTCTGGAGAGCTGCCCTGAGTTCCTGCAGCAGACTCCTGTGGAAAGGTTGGCAGGGGGTCCTCTCCATCCTACACTGGATAAAAAGGTGGGGGGCTAATAGTAGACATAGCTAAAGTTCATACATCTTGCTTCAAGGCAGGACAACTGTGGTGCTATTCAGAGACCTGATGGGATCAGGCTGAGATTCAGCATCAGCTGAAAGCAGCTCCTTGATTAAGCTGCTCCTGCAGCCCTCTTGCCTCCTTCAAGTGTTCCCTGAGTGTTCGATGGGTACTTGAAACAATGCGCATTTTTCCATTGCTGAAACTGAATACATACACATCTCTATTTTAACTGTTTAGATAGGTCTGGTTTCCACATCATATTGAAAAGTAACTAGTCTGCTGGGTCACACTCAAATTTTAATTTTTTTACTTTTAATCTCCATTACAACTACCTGAACCTTTCAGATGATGAAAAGGAAAACCTTTAGCAATTGATCTGAAAGTTCAGAACATATTAATTGGACAGAAATATACACAAAGCCCCAAAGGAACTGACTGCAACAGCTCTGAATATTGGAAGTGTAATTTTCCCAAATGTAATTAATTTGTGTTTGGGAATCACACTGTTCCACATTTTTCTGCTATATTTTGGTACCATACTTAACCAGCAGAAAAATGCCCAGCTCTGGTTCTGAGCATGTCAGAAGTTTCTGTAAATGTCTATGCTTGGAAGGTCACTGGCCTTGCCCAGGAGTCACTGGAGGACAGGCAATGCCTGAGTCTATCACAGGACACATTGTCAGGAAGCTTTCATCATCCATGACTGGATTTGCAGTAGCAAAAAATGGACGCAGTGGCTCTGCAGCAGAGATTTTGGGGAACATAAAAATATGGGACCTATTGCCAATGTGATAAAGGGAAATTGTCCCCATATCCGCGTCCAGGAACACACCCACATGGTGTAAGCGGGGGGCCAACTATGAGCACTGTCAAAAGCATGGTGCTGGCCAAGAAGACATCTTTGCTCATTGAACTGACAATCCAGAAGCCAAGTTCTGAGGATAGCACAACTTTGTCCTGCCGAGGGACAGATTCCTTGCAAATGCCCACATTCCATTCTTTGCTCATCCCCACATCCATCTCCCAGTAATGGCGGCCAGAAGTGAACCAAGGGGTTCCTATGACACAGATGGCATAGTTGAAAAGCCCACAGCAGATGTACCTCAGGTCCTCAGAAATAACGAGGTAGTTGTTGGCGATGTCAACATCCAAGGTCGTGTCCACTGTGGACAGAAGCAATCGAGTCAGCAAACACATACACACACTTTATGCCATCTGCATGTCCACCTCCAGGCCCAGATGTCTCACTCACTTTCACATCTCTGACTCTACACATCTAAAGTTTCCTAGGGCAACTCCCTGGCCCCTGATTGGATCAAATTTTATGTAGAGAATGATTATAATTGAAACTAGTTCTTCTTATTTCTAATAGGTAGTCTCTTTCCATTAACTTATTTGATTATTTGACTAAGGAGTTTTCTTCTCAGTCTGGATTACACGTGAAAAAAGAGATCATGACTGTTGTTTGTTCTCAAAATTATTACACAAATTAGCACAGATTCTGTCAAATATAGACCTCAAATGCATATTTCAAATGATGGAAAATATTTAGCTTATTGCAGAATAGCATTGACATTAAAGTTTTTTCTCCTTTTTTTTTTTTTGCAATTACTGTACTCACTGTTGTTAAATAGGCAATTACATGCCAGACCTTTTCTCTCTTAGAGTTGTAATTAAAACAATGAAAAGAGAAATGCTAGGGGTCCTAAGATGAGGGTATATTGGCAACAACCTGGACGTAGGGCTCAACCTGGACCAAGGGCCATTGCTCAGAGGGGAAGAATGACTGTGTGTGGTGGCCACTTCTCCCTCTGACCCCAGTTATGAGAATGGGTGCACAGAGCTGCTTGTCCTGATCTGTCTAGTAGCATCCACATCGCCAGAGCACTTGTCATAAATCCAGGCTCACAGGCCAACTCTGCCAGGACCCAGATTCTGCATTTAAACAAGGCCCTCAGGAAACTCATATATGCTCAACTTTGAGAATCACTGTTCCAGGCCAGGGCTGCCCAAAGAAACAATGTGAGCCCCATGTGCAATTTAAAATTTTCTCATTCCTAAAAAACAAACAAACAAACAAACAAAACTGCCATATGACCCAGCAATTGTACTTCTGGATATTTATCTGAGAAATCCAAAACACTAATTTGAAAGACATATGCATCCCTATGTTCGCAGTACTACTTACAATAGCCAAGATATGGAAGCAACCCAAGTGTTCATCAATAGACAACTGGGTAAAGAGGTGGCATACGTGTATAATAGAATATTACTTAGCCATAAAAAAGAAGGAAATCTTGCCATTGTGACAACATGGATGGACCTAGAGAGTATTATGTTAAGTGGAATAAGTCAGACAAAGACAAATACCATATAATTTCACTTATATGTGGAACCTAAAGAACAATACAAGTGAACAAACAACAGATTCATAGATTCAGAGAACACACTAATGGTTGCCACATGGAAATGGGTTGTAGGGCTGGGTAAAAAAGGGGAAGGGATTAAGAAGTACAAATTGTTAGTTACAAAAGTTATGGGGCTGTAATTGCAATGTAGGAAATATATAGTCAATAATATCATAGTAACAGCGTATGATGTCAGGTAGATACTAGTCTAATTGTGGTGATCACTTTGTAAATTCTATAAATGTCTAACCACTGTGCTGTATACCTTAAATTAATAAAATATTATGTACCAACTATAATTGAAAAAAATGTTAAAAGTATACATTAACAAAAATAAAATTTTCTTACAAATGTATTTAAAAAATGATAAGAATCAGGTAGAATTGATTTTAGAAATACATTTTACGTTATCCAGTATATCCAAAACCTGACTTCTATTGGTGTCAGTCTCTGTTTTCAAGTGGTCAGTAGCTCCCTGTGGCTATCACAGACTTTGGACAGTACAGGCCTGGGGCATGACTAAATATCATAGTCCTTTAAAAACCAATGGACAGTGCTAATCTCTGCTTACAGGTCCCTGGGCAAGAATAAACATTTCAGGTGCCAGAACCCTGCTGATGCCCACGTGTAATGGGGAGCTTTGAAAGTCTCTGCTTCCTGGGCACTGATGGGATGGGCAGGTCCCACAGGTGTTTCACCTTGGAACCTCTGCATCTTTGGATTCATCTGCAGGATAGCTCTCAGCTGGGGCTCCAAGTCCTTGACCTTTGACACCAGCCTGCCAAGCTGGCTATTGGGCCTGATGTCATTCTTCTGAGAGACCGCGGAGCAGGAGGGGCACAAAACCCCATCCCTGCTGGGCTCCTTCATCACTGAGCTGACACACCTGAGACAGCAGATGTATCCACATTTCATGTTCACAGGGTTTTCAAGGTAAGTCAGGCAGACTGGACATCTCAACTCTCCTTTAAAGTGTCCAGCCATGGCTGCTGGATGGGGGAAAATCGCGCATGCTGTTAGAATGTCTGTGAGTGACCTGGCTGCATTGGTCCTGGCACACCACTTTCTTTTCCTGCGTTGTGATTTGCAGTCACCACTCCTAGGCAATGACATGCAGTGCAAGTACAAATACAAATGACTCATGGCCCTGAACTTCTGATGTTTGCTATTGGAGGATGGGATTTCTCCGTGGGCTGTGAGTTAGCTCGTGAGAGAATCTCTCTATGACACCTGAGCTGTCTAGAGTGGCAGCCACCAGCTCTGTGTGGCTATTGAGCAGCTGGAGTGGGGCTTATCCACTCTGTAATGTGTTGTGAGCTTAAGATGCACCCTCAGTTTCAAAGACATTATGAGAAAGAGAATGTAATGATCTCCTTGACATCCTTCAATAATTGATCACATGTTGAAATGACAGACTTCTGCCAGTAACAATAAATTAGATTGGTTTGATTTTACTTTGTTGATGTGGCTAACTAGAAAATGAATTTGCAATGACATATGTAGGTCACCTCATAGTTCCAGCTGGCCTAGATGCAGAAACTCTCTAACTCCCCCAGCTGCCCAATCTGGATGTGGTAAAACTCTTATGGAACTTGAGAGCTGTAATAAAGCCATAGCTGACACCTACTTGCCACCTCACAGAGTTTGCTGAGCTTACTTGACTCAGGATGATGACATGATATTATTTCTCAACTTGGTACTGAAACTCAGTTCTGCCTATTGCTGTCATCAAGGGTCTCGGTGTCCCCGGGTAGACATACCATGCCTGGCCTTGAGTTGGCCTCAGACAGCATTTGCTGGATTCATACATTCCTCCAATCCCAAGACCTTTTGCGAAAATTTGAAAACCAAAATCCCATTAGACTGACTCACCTTCCTTGCACTGGGTGCCCTTCTGGCTCCCAGCTGCCTCCACTGACAGTTCCGTTCTGGAGTGAGGTCAGCCAGCAAACAGCTTTAATTAGGTCTATCTTCTCACCTCACTCACTTCCGGTCCATCCTGCTTGATCCAATCAGGGTTCGATTGAATTTTGGCATTAATGAGAAGTTACCACAAACAAAGGAGTGTGTCATACATGAAAGTTACTTTTCAACTAATATAAACAAAAAAGAGCCATAGTATCATTCTAAATTGATCTTTTATACCTGTCGATGAATTGAAATTAGGATTCAAATTTAAAAATGGCTGTCATTATTAATTGCTCTAAAATGAATGGGGAAGTTTTTTTGGGGGTGGGGAAGATTGATTTTAAATAGTTTTTGATCATGAAAGTGAAATCTCACATTTGGATCAAGAAAATTTCACTAAGCCTACTCAGAAGTCTTTCCTAAAATCATACTTAGTTGATCTCAGTCACTTCTTCAAATGAGTGTTTTCTTCACAAATATGAAGATCTTTGGTTAGAAGTTTAGTAAAGAAATCTCAAACCTCTGTGACACTGGCCAGCCAGAGAAGGTCCAGGCTTTTGTTAGTTATAGAATCAAATATAAAAGATATTTTTTATGGTATTACTACTTCCCTTACATCACAACATATACAGAATGAGGTACATTCCTTTTAAAACATGTTCAAAAAGCGTTTCTCCTGGTGTTCAATGACTCATGGATGAGCCCAGTGTATGGGGTGGAGTCAGATGAGATTTAGGTGTTTGGTCAAGAAGGCTGTTACTCAATCATTTTCACAGGGATAATTTGCTGCTGATTTCTGGACTTCTTATCACATTTCACATGCAAGAGGCTCACCACAGCTCTTGAAGTCATTGTGTCTCCTTAGGGCAAATTGAAACACACTCACATATTTGTATGACATTTAAAAAATTTTTTATTTTTCAATAAGAGTTGACATTCGCTATTGTATTGACATTTTTATTTCTCTTATTATTTTCACAAGCTGAATTCAGTTTATTTCATAGCTTCTACAGCATTGCTATACTTCTGGGAATAGTCATCTCATGCCTGTGGTTCCTTTGACTCTTGTTTGTGGGGGATTATTTTGTACTGAGTTTTTCGCTTATTTATTTTGAGCAGATCATGAGGCAGAGCTCATACCCTCTGGGAATGCCAGATGACCTCTGCGCTGGTTTGATTTTCTCCAAGTATCCTTCATTCTGGAATGGCATTTTTGTTATATCTTTGCTTAGGAATTCTTGGTAAGGAGAAGAAAAGAGAAAAATAGTTTACCTGGTCCCCTGGAGGGGCTATTGGTGATCTATAGTATTTTTTTCCAACTGGAAATTTGGACAGAGAGGATCTGCCTGCCTGCCCCTGGAGACAGTGGCTGGTATACTTTTCTTACACATTGTCATAGGCAGTCCAGTGCCTTGAATCTCCTATGTGTGAGAAAGGCCTTGCCTTTCAATAACCCACTTGGTGAGGATGAATTCTCCACCTCCCATTCTTGCAGATGTGTCCTAGCTTCCAGGACTTCAAGGAACTGAGCTGCTGTCAAGCAGACCCTGTTCAAACAGTCACATCACATCACCCTCCATATTCAGCTCCTTACAGAGTCTGGGACACAGCATCTCCATGGCTTTTCTGAAAGTGTGTTTTTCCATAATTTAAAAACATATGATGTGTTTTCAATAGTTTTATGTGACTCTTCTTAAATAATGTCTTGGTCTTGAATAATAGCTTATCTTCAAATAAAATCTTATCCTCATAATGTTTACGTTAGGTCTTAGCCATCTGAAACTGAGGAAAACTGACAAAAAGCTTGACTTGCTTTCACTCTGACGCAGTTCCTTCCTTGGGAAATAAATATCAAAAATATAAAAAAAATCTCTCAATAGTGAAATCTGATCCTTTTGAGTTTTGGTGACTAATTTGTCTAAATAACTTTTTGAATCATTGAAATATTAATGGCAGCATCACTTGAGAATCACCAGGCTCACATCTCCTTTGTTCTAACAATTGCCCCAAATGTACCTTTTAAATTTCTTTTGTTATGCGCATATAATTTTAAAAATGTTATTTTTAAAAAAACTTTATTTTTGTTTTTTATTTACTTATTTATTTTTAAAATTTTATCTCTTCATTTGAAAAAGTTAACAAAAAACTTCAACACCTTATATTGTTCATATAATAAAGAAATTCAAACTTTCAAGTCATCTATTCTCAGTTACAATCCTTCCAGCAGCCATTTTACTCTGTAGCTAAGAATTTTAAATTGGGTTATGTTTTTACACAAGATTTGATATCAAGTAAAAAATTAATTACATTATTAGAAATTTCATTTTTTGTGGTTTGCATATCTCAGAAAGCTTTTTTTTATAGTTAACATAACACTATATTAGTTTCAGGTGTATAGCACAGTGGTTAGACATTTATATAATTTATGAAGTGATCACCCTGATCACTTTAGTAGCCACCCGGCACTATCCATAGTTATTACAATACTATTGACGATATTCCCTGTGCTGTACTTCACAACCCCATGACTATTTTGTAACTACCAATGTGTGTGCTTCTCAATCCCTTCACTTTTGTCACCCAGTCCCCAACCCCCTTCCATCTGGTGACCACCAATTTGTGATACCTGACATAATCTTGGCTTTTTTCTTAGACTTGTGGGGAAGAAAAAAGTTTTTTTTATAATTCTAATTTGTGGCCAAGTGATTGACTTGGGAAAGTATGATTGGGTGGTACAGAGAAAAAAACAAAGTTCAAAATTTCAAAAATGATTCAGCCTCATAGTTCACATTGCTTTCTTCCGTCTTTTAAAAATGTTTACTAAATAAGCAACTATCCTGAGGCAGGATCTGTTAACATGGGTCATTAATTTGGTCCTAGTTGGGGAGTTCAGAAAAGAATTATATGGGAGAGTTTTTTTTGGCTAAGGAATGAGCAGTAATAAACCAGCTAAAATGAAAAAGGACTGCTTGGGCCATGTCATCTGTCTGTTTGTGAATTATTTCTTTTCCCTCCACAATAGATGGGACCTTGTTTGGATGTGGCACTTCTGATCACCCCAGGAAGATGAGATATGGGTGTATCACACAGATTCAGAAAATCATGCTAAGAGTTTATACACATGAAATTTGAGGTTTAGTTTCAAAAAACATTTTTCTACTTATTTGGCCTTTATTGCCCAAATATCAAAAGCTTGGATAGGATTTGCTTTGTGAGTGACAGCTACATGCACTTCTGACATTTCATAAATGAGGTAATAAAACCTGATTTGGGTCAGCTTGCAGTTGACCGCCAGGTGGCACCCTCGTCCTGTCAGCTCACAGCTGACCCCACCTTAGGTGGCGGTCTTGACCTGTCTGATGCAAGCTTTCTGCCTCTATCCTATTTTCTGAAACACCCTCCAGAGGTCCATACTTATCTCCATATCAGGACTGCTCAGTATAGTAATCACTGATGTCTCTTGATGTCTAAGGACATTATGACCTAACCTGGATTTTTTATATTAAACGACAGAGAATCTGGTACTTTACATCACTTTTAACCTTCTATGCTGGATCCTGGAACAGCAACCAGGTGACCACAAAAAAGGAAACCAAGACACGTTTCTCTAATGTGTGACTGTGGCCCAGCTAGGGATGGGTTAGGAAGGCGGCATGAGGACGTCTGTTAGAATTTCTATAGAGGGTTCTGGTTTAACCAAAAATCAAGATCTCAGGCCTATGGCCATGCTACCCTAAACAAACCTGATCCCGGGTGATCTCAGGAGCTAAGCAGGTTCGGGCCTGGTTGGTACTTGGATGGGAGACCACCTAGGAAGACCAGGTGCTGTAGGCATAAAAAATAAAAAATAAAGGATTATAAGCTGACAAGGTCCTTGCAATCTGTGAGGTCAAACAAAGGTTGCCTCATCTAAAAATATATGTGTGTGTGTGTGTGTGTGTGTGTGTGTGTGTGTGTGTGTGTGTCTGTGTCTGTGTCTGTGTCTGTCTGTCTGTCTATCTATCTATCTATCTATCTATCTATCTCTTGGAGAGGAAAGTCCCACTGAGTCTCTTAGCCCAGTCAGCATGGCAGCATGAAGCCATGGGTGCCGGTTGATCCAATACAGTGAAAAGGTTAAAATTTGGGCTGATCAAGTAGAAATGTTCTCAACTCTAGCCTTCACCCTGATAGGCTCAAGTCCCTTTGAAAAGGGTAATAATACTACCTACTTCATGGGCTGAGGAAAATCAGCTGTAGGGCTCTTAGATCATTAGCGCCCAGTTAACATTAGAGACCATTATGGAGACAATTAAGACATCAGTGGCAGGTGATGGTGATGAGAGTGATAATGGACAGTTCTGTGATAAGAGTAATGGGGTATTAATAGATACCTTTGGTGGAATATTACCCAGCCTTAAAAATGAAGGAAGTCATGCCGTAGGCAACGACTGGGATGAACCTGGAGAACATTACTCTAAGTGAAACAACAAGTCACAGAAGGACAAACCCTGCAAGATTCTGCTTACCTGAAGTATCTAAGAGAATCAATAGAAGCAGAGAGGGGAGGGGGAAGGAGAGAGTGACTTCATCAGGTATAAAATTTTGCTTACACAAGATGAGTAAGTTCTAGAACTCTCCTGTACAGTATCATCACTAATTAACAACACTGTGTCAGACATATAAAAATTTTGGTAAGAATGTAGTTCTCATGTTAAGTGTTCCTATCAATATTAAGAAAAAAAAATTTGCAAATTCTAACTTCAGGCCCTCCTACCCAGAGCTAGTTATCCAAGGATGTGCGTTGGTCTCCTCATCCACAAAGGCTTGGTTCTAGACACTGCTGTGAATGTCGAGAAGATGCAAGAGATCTCTCAGAGGACAGGGAAGTCAGACACTCAGATTAGGCAAGAGGGGTCCCCACTGCCAGTCTCCAAGTCACTGTCAATGGTAGTGGGAGAGGACTACTCACAGAAGCCCAGAGATAGCATCATATTGGGAGGATCCATTACCACCATTTTGGGAAGGGACATCAAGCCATATCTGAAGGAAGATTGTTTACACTGGGGCGGAGGACACAGCCCCGACAGTTTCATATCACTCCCTGAGTCTTGCCAATCAAGAGCCACACCAGCCAATGAGAGGGCAGGCATAGCCTCTTAGCCTTGGTCTCCAAAGCTGCTGTTTGATGGGCACCAGCCTGGAGAACCAGTGGCTGCATCTGGTGAGGTGTCTTCTCCCAGAACTTCTCTTTCTTCTTCATTCCCCCTCTCAGCACTCACTGTAGGTCTTGCATAAAGAGTAAGGCAGAGGGATCCCAACAGCACCTAGTCCTGTTCCTGTGCTGTGGCAAGGGCGTGCTAAAGTGAAAAGCGTTCAAATCCACAGGGAGAAGGTGCATTCAGCACTCCACCTGAAACCTCTGTTTCCAACTCTGTACTAGGTGGAAGAAAGGGACTCTGAATTGGTGACCAAATGAAACAACTCGAGTGTCAAAGGACCAAGGGGACATGATGGAACCCCCACTAGTCAAAGGGCTGCTGTTCTTTAGTCTTGGTTGGCCTCTCAATTCTGATTGTGAGATTCCTATAATTGGGGAGACAAAAGGAAACTGGAATTTGGGCAAGGGATGGTCACGGAAGGGAAGAGCACATAAGTGGGTGGGGGAGTGCAGTTCCAGACTGGTGTTCATGGTAATTGGATTGATTGGCTTCTAAAGACTAAGCTTTTACCTTTCAGAGTTTCTAGGGGGTCCTAATGTTAGGCTAAATCACATGTAAGTAACTTTGTGGTTGATGTTGATTTTGTGTGAGCACAGAAGTCCTAGAGTAGGGAGTGAGCCAGGCGGTATGAGTTTGAGGACGAGGCAAGTTGTGCCACGGACAGGATGGCTATAACAGGGAAGATGCTGGCTGAAGGGCCTAATGCTGCCTGATGAAGAGCCATGAGGAGCTGGGACTCTTTGGTGAGAGCACCCACCTACCTCTGTACCCTGTGGTGCGAGGGGTGCCAGATTCAGCAGCCAGCATTTGGGAGGGCTTCAAAGGACACACACACCAGGTTTAGAAGAAGGTTTCAGGTAGAAAAGGAACAGAAAGGAATGTTTACAGAAAAAGCTCAGGACACAGAAGTTTTTTTTTTTTTTCAATTGTGGTAAAATGTCCGTAAAACAAAGTTTCTATTTTAACCACTTTTAAAATGTATCGAGGTGACATTGGTTAATAAGATTTTATAAATTTCAAGTGTCCCATTCCATAAGATGTTATTTGTATATTGCACTGCGTGCTCACTGCTCAAAGTCTAGTCTCTCTTTGTATTTGACCCTCTTCACTTTCTTGGTCCTCCTCCAATCCTCTTCCCCCTTATTTTAACCATTTTTAAGAGTACAGTGGCATTAAGTATATTTACATTCTTATGTAACTATCACCATCATTTTCTCTAGAATTTTCCCACAATTGACACTCTCCACTGAACAGCTCTCATCCTCCTTCCCAGCACCTCTATTTTCGATTCTTTGTCTCTGTGAATTTGACAATTCTAGGTGTCTTATATAAGAGAAATCACATGAGATTTGTCCTTTTTTTTTTTTTTCTGGCTTATTTCACTTAGCAAAACGTTTTCAAAGCTTCTTGCCATGGTAGCATATGTCAGAATTTCAATCCTTTTTATGGCTGAGCAATATTCCATTGCATGCATATATACCACATTTGCTTTATCTCTTTATCCCTTGACAAACAGTTGGGATGGGTCTATCTTTTGGCTCTTGTGATAACACTGCTATGATCATTGGTGTACAATTAAATTTTTGACATGTGGGGTTTTATTGATGATGGTGACTTGTAGTTCCTTTACAAATATTAACCTACAATAAATCTAATTTCCCACTTATACTCTATAGTAATTAGAAGGCATTCCCCTCAAATAAGGAGAAAACTTAAATTTGCTTTGATGTTCTCTCCCCACTTTTTACTTCCATCTCCTAGAGTAAGATCATGTGTGATTTTAATGTCATTTCCTTATTTTCCATTATCAAAATTAGCTTAGACTTTCTTCTGTATGTGCAGCATGGTAGAGCAAAGAAACTAATAGGCTACTAGTTGTGGGGAGCCATTTTAAGACATGTGAAATGGCACATTAAGGAACAAAGGATGTTTGTGTACTTGGCAACTATGTAAGAAGTTGAGACTGTAAAGTGCTGAGATTATCAGTCCTCAAGGACATGAGAAACTGTGGTATTGTAACCAAGTTTTGCAAAACGCCCTCAGATTGTATAAATATGCTGTGCTAAATAAACTCGGAGAGACAGATGAGGTTCTGTCCTCTCTCCTGCACTCTCTCTGTCTGCTTTCTTTTCTTTAGTCCCCACTCCCCCCTTTCAGGAACCTGATTCGACTTTGTTGGCTGGCTTCCGACAGCTAGTGGAAATGTAAATTATTATATTCATGAGGGAAAGTAGTTGGGCATTATGTCTTAAATATGACAATCCATACAAGCTACAGACTATAAATATAAACCCAATGAGATGTCTGCTTAAATGCACCAACGTGCATGGGGCAGCTTCTCCACAGAAGCATCATTCATGTTATAGAAAAGCTAGAAAAATATGTACATGCTAGTCAACCATAGCATTTAGAAGCTGTAACCATGGATACTATACAACAATACATGGACCACTTAGAGTTTCAGACAGCAACACAGATGAGCCTTACAAAATAGAGGAGGCCAGAGAGAAAATACTTTATCACTTTATTTACTAGAATTAATCATATGACATCAATCTATATTATTTAGAATGCACACGTAAGTTTTAAAATTATATATATTTTCTCATTTATTTTTAAATAACAATATATTGAAATGAATTCTACTTGATTCTTATTACTTTTTTAATGTGTTTGTAAAGAAAACTTTTGTTAAAATATCCTTTTTAAATTTACCTTTTAATTACAGTTGACATTCAATATTAGTTCCAGGTGTACAGCAGTGGTCAGATATTTATACACCTTAGGAAATGATGCCCCCACCTGGCACTACATAGTTATTACAACATTATTGACTATATTCCCTGTGCTGTACTTTATTTCCCTGTGATTGTTTTGTAACTGCTAGTTTGTATTTCTTAATCCCTTCCCCTTTTCACCCAGCCCCAACCACCCACCCACTTGGCAACCATCAGTTTGTTCTCTGTATCTATGAGTCTGTTTTCATTTTGTTTGTTCGTTTATTTTGTTTTTTAGATTCCACATGTAAGTGAGGTCATATGGCATTTGTCTTTCTCTGTCTAATTTATTTCACTCAGCACAGTAAGTGGATGAACCCTAGGTCCATCCATGTTTTGCAAGTGGTTAGATTTCATGCTTTTTTACAGCTAAGTAATATTCCATTGTATATATGTACTTCCATGTAAGCTTTTAAGAAAATAAAATCTTCTTTTGCTGTATCTGGATTTTAAGTCAGAGTTGGGAATTCTTCCTGCGTCCAGGTAACGCAGAAATTCACACACTACTTAAATACTTGCAGGTTTTTCAGTTTTATATTTAGGTCACAGATCTATATGCATTTTATTCTTGTATAGGGATGAGGCTTGAATTTTATTTTCGTTCTTTCTAATTAGCCAATGAGTGGTTTCTGAAATATTTATCACAAAGTCCATCTTTGCATTGGTGGTTTGAAATGCATGCTTTATCAGTTACTAGGTGTCTGTCTGTGATTTGGTTTATTCCACACTTCGTACTCTTCTTGCCTCTTTATTTGTGAGGCCTACTGTGCTTTAATTGTAGATGCATTAAGAGTTTGTTTTAATATCTGCAGACTTTTTCTTTGTATGTTGACTTACATTCAGTATTGTCAGTAAAGATTCACACAAATGGATTCTTATCCTTTTGTCAAAAAGTGATTCTCAGTGCGTTGTTTGGAAATGAATGTGGCAGTTATGAAATATAATGGTATTCAATCATTTGACTGTCATTCCTTCTGGTTAGTAAACTTCATAGATTTCTGAAAGTTTAGACCTTGCACTGTCTAAAATGGTAGCCACTGTAACGGGTCATGAGAACTTATGTATTTAAGATGGCGATGTAAGATCTAAGATGGCGGAATGGAAAATTTTAAATTCCCCCAGCAAGGTAGACTGCAATCCCCTCCAACCAAGGGCCAGAATTCTCCGCCCAGACATCCTGTTTGCTTGCTTAAAGGTCAGGCCATAATCAGGCCATTTGGTTAGCCAGTAAGGAACTGCAACCTGTCCCGTGCGCGTAAAGTTAGCCTGCCATAAACCTAATATAAGGAACCCCATGTTAAGGATCGGGGCTCTCTTGTTCTCGCTGCTGCGTCAGTGGAGGCTTGAGCCCGGATTCGAATTCGTAATAAAGTTTTCTTTTTGGTTCTAATTCGGCTCTGAGGTCATCTTGTCTGGGTGCGCTTCGTAACACCACTAGTAGTCACGTGTGGCAGTCAAGCCCTTGCAAGGTATTCAGTAAGATGGAGGAATTGAATTCCTAATTTTAATTAATGCAAATTTTAATTTTAACACTGACTCCCGATTCAGTTTTCAGGAGGCTTGTATATGTATGAAATACCTTGAATATGAGAATTTCCTTTCCTCACTTGCATATTTTCTGAAATATAAACAGAGATCGAGTATTTCCAATGGTAATTTAACATCTGAATTGAGACAGTATTTAAGTGTGAAATGCACACTGAAATTTTGAAGACAGTATAAAAAACCAGGCAAAATATTTCATCAAATTGAATAGTGCTTACACGTTGAATTGATACTTTAGACATACTGGGTGAAATAATATATTATTAAAATTGATTTCCCTTGTTGGTTTAAATTCTTTAATGTGGCTATTCAAAAGTTTAAAATTATAAATGTGGCTCTTGTTATGTTACAGTTATATAATATACTTAGCTGCCCTAGACTTTTCTTCTTTATCTTTGGAATTATGGAATATGAATATGATGTGAGTTTTTATCTTTTCGATGCTTTAATTGAAAGCATTGAAGCTGTGTATGGAAAGTTTTCTTCTATGAATTATTTCTTTCCCTCTGTTCATTTTTTTTTTTTGGTGGGGGGAGGACTTCAGTGACATAGATGTTGGAATTTCTGGAGCCATTAACACTATCTACACTTTTCATCCCTTCTCTTTGTGCTGTGTGCTGACCAGCCATGTGGTTTGAAGCATATTTCCTTGACCCATCATGAAGATGGAGATCCAGGACCACAAGATATATGCTGGAGTGCCCATGGATAACTCGTTTGGAAATTTGGAACTTTTTTTCTAACCACAGCTCTGTTTTCTACATTTCTGGGAGTCATCAAAACATTCATGCACCAAAGCCATAGCTTTAGGTGTTTGATATTTAAAAAAATTAAATGTATTGGGATAACATTGGTTAATAATTATATAAATTTCAGGTGTACAATTTCTTAATACTTTGTAATCTGTGTACTCTCCATTTGTGCTCACCACCCCAAGTCTAGCCTCTTTCTGTCACCATGTATTTGACCCCCTTTACACTTTGTCATCTTCTCACCCCTTCCCCTCTTCTGGGTATTTACTCCCAAAATTTGAGGACATTTATTTGTAAAAATATCTGCACTCCCATGTTCACTGCATCATTATTTACAATAGCCAGGACATGGAAACCACCTAAGAGTCCTTCAGTGAATGACTGGATCAAGAAGATGTGGTCCATACATACAAAGGTGTTTGATTCTTAAAGGTCTTCATCATTTACTCAGGCTAGACCAGAAACTGTCCTCCTTCAAGGAATGTTAATAACACGGTATTTTTGAACTTTAGACAGAAGCTCCCATAATGACACAAGGTCAATGTTTAAATTAGCTGAGTGATAAACTCTCAATATTTTTTGTTCAGTGGGAGTTGAGTGAATCTTAATGGGTTCTTGAGGAGATGCAAGATACGATAGCAGGAGCAATGCCTTTTGACCTGATTCCTGGCATACCCTCCATACATGGTGGCACTTACAATTCTTTACTTGGGAGGGACCACCCCTACCCCCTTTCAGTCTGGAATGTAATTTTCAAGTGTCCACACTTTTAGTAGCCTGCAAGTCTGAGATAGGCTTCTGGGTTTAGTCAGGATTTCAGAAAGAGTCTAACGAAACTAAGTTAATTAGCCTGGTCATCCATGGATGTACGTCTTTCCTCATGTGTTTAAGTAACTCCATAGGGTTGTTATGAATATGAAAAAATAAGTGCATTTTAAAAAAAGATTAAATGTATTGGGGTAACTTTTGTAAATAACATGTTTCAAGTATACAACTTTATAACATGACATCTGTACACTCCACTGTGTGCTCACCACCTAGTCTAGTGTCCTTCCATTATCCTATATTTGACCTCCTTTACTCTCTTCCTCCTCCCCCAACCCCTGTCCTCTCTAGAAAAACCACTATACTGTTGTGTGTCTATGAGTTAGTTTGTGTGTTTTGTTTGTTGCATTCTGTTTCATATCCCACACATGAGTGAAATCATGTGGTTCTTGTTTTTTTCTGTCTAACTTATTTCACTTAGTACGATACCCTCAAGATTCAACCATGTTGTTGCAAATGGCAGTATTCCATCATATTTTATGGCTGTGTAATATTCCATTGTATATATGTACCACCTCTTTATCCAGTTGTTTCTTGTCTTGGCTATTGTGAATTAATGCGTTTTTAAATTGTCTTGGATTCTGTCCTCATTAACTCAGATAAGCTCAACCCCTATAAGAGCCACATGAAGGACAAATTTCGTCTCATATGGGAAACTTGTCTTCAAGTGCCTGATGATTTCTGCCCTGAAGCCACAAAGGATGAATATGAAGAACTGGGTGCTGCATATACTGCTGGCCAGGCTGGACAGCCCTCCCTCACCAGGTTTTGTAAGGTTTTCAAAGAATTGGAAAAACAACCCTTCTGAAAAAAGTGATGCTGGAGTGGGCAGAGGGAAACCTATGGAAGGAAAAATTCACATTCGTCTTCTTCCTGGATGGCTGTGACATGAACAATATCACGGAGACAAACTTGGTGGGGCTCCTCTCCAGGGATTGGCCTGGGTATGCAGAGCCAATTGAAGACATTTTCTCCCAGTCAGAAAGGGTCCTGTTCATCATAGATGGCTTTGAAGAACTGAAATTTGACCTAGACCTCACCACCAACTAGTGCAGTGATTGGAGGCAGTGGCGGCTAATGCAGGTTATCCTGAGCAGTCTGTTGCAAAAAAAATTGCTTCCAGAGTCTTCTCTGCTGGTCACACTGGGAATGACAGGCATGAAGAAAATATTTTACTTGTTGCAGCATCCAAAGTATGTCGCTCTCCTAAGGCTGAACACAATAGGAAACTATATTTCTCCCATTTCTTTGGGGAGAAGAATAAAGCCTCTAGAGCCTTCGGTTTTGTGAGAGACAATGTTTCACTCTTTGTCTTGTGCCACTATTCCCTTGCCTGCTGTTTGGTCTGTGTGTGTTTGAAATGGCAGTTGGAGAGAGAAGACCTTGGGATTGCCTCTCAAACCATCACTTCTCTGTATGTTTCCTTTTTTACCAGTGTGTTCAAATCAGGACTGGGGAACTGTCCACCAAAGCAGAACAGAGCCCAGTTGAAAAGCTTGTGCACCTTGGTTGCAGATGGCATCTGGACTGACACGTTCATGTTTCACCCTGGGGACCTCAGAAGGAATGGGGTATCAGGACCCGATGCCTCCATGTGGGTAGACTTGCGACTTCTCCAAAGAAGCAGTGATTGTTTCACCTTCATCCACGTGTGTATCTAAGAGTTTTGTGCTGCTATGATGTATTTGCTCAGATGACCCCAAGACAATGCTAACCTGGCCATCGGAAATGAAGCCCAGCTTGTAAAAGCAATTGTGACTCAAGCCCCAACCTACCTATTGCAGATGGAGATCTTCCTGTTTGGGTTTTCCACGGGAAAGATAATGAACATGTTGGAGATGCCCTTTGGTTTTCCACTGTTCAAGGAGATAAAGCAGAAAATAACCAAATGCCTTCAGAGTTTGAGTCAGACAACCCCAACCAGGTTGTAGTGAGTTTCCATGAGTAGTTCAACAGTTTATTTGAGACCTAGGACAAAGAATTTATAATACAATTGATGGATTTCTTTGAAGATGTTAACATTTATATCAATAACACAGATGATTTGGTGGTATCTGCATTCTGCCTCAAACATAGCCAAAATTTGCAGAAACTTCGCCTGTGTATAGAAAACATGTTTTCAGATGACTGTGGAGCCATCTTAAAGTAAGTCCATCTATTAATACCTGCCCTGCCCCATACCATATCTTTAGCTCGTTCTAATCCCCATTAGGTATTTTATGGATCACTATACTTTTGCTCTTAAGAAACATGGCTTTTGTAATAAAATTTGCTAGTTGTGTGACCATGAGCAGTGACATCTGAGGTTTTCCCATCTGTATAAATATGAATAAATGTTTTACCTACTTGGAGCAAAGGGGGAGATTGAAAGAAAGGCGGTTATTATTGTTGCCATGACTATGCCTTTTTTTCTTGCCTTTAGGGCATTTTAGCATATCCTGGTGACTCCGCTAGGAAGGGACTCTTGGGATCTTGAGCCTGATTTCCTCTGGATTTCTTTTCCCTGTGTTTTTTTTTCTCTTTGTTGATTTTAACTTGTATACTTCATCAGGTTTAGGTTACCAGTCCTCACTATGATCTCAAAAACATGCCACTTTTCACAGTCATGTTTTTCTTTTTATAATTTTAATTTAATTGAGGTATAATTGACATGTGACAAATCAGTGTCAGGTATACAACATAATGATTTGATGTTTGTGTATATTGTAAAACAATCACCTCAATAAGTCTAGTTAACACTTGTTACCACACATAGGCACAAAATTTTTTTCTTTTTATGAGAACTTTTGTGATCTATTCTCTTAGCAAGATTTAGATAAGCAAAACAGGATTGTTAACTGTAGTTCCAGGCTGCACATGACATCCCAAGGAATTATTTATTTTATACCTGTGTGGTCATGTTTTTTGATAACGTTCCCTGTTCACTGATAAATCACCCAATACTAATCTTTGTTCAGATATCAACTTATTGCCTAAAAGAGAAAAAAATGGAGGCAGAATACAATCGAATAACTTACCCAGGTCACGTAGCTAATAAGTGGTTTAAATGAGGTTTGATCCCATTGCTGTGACCTCAGGGCCTGCACTGTCAACCACCATGCCATGTTGACTCAGTTTACCTGGCTGCACCTCTCCCTAGGCATCTGTCAGCTTGGAGGGGCTTGGGAAATGGTGTTCTGTCTATTTTGAGCATGTCCTGAGTTGAATGTCACCACTGGAGAAACATGGTGTTTGTTCTCCTATAGTGACACCCCAAAGCTGTGCTTTTGGAGGGCCCTCTGCTCAGTGTTCACCACCAGCAGGAACTTCTAGGTGTTGGATTTGGACAACTGTAGCTTCGACGAGGCTGCCCAAACCATCCTCTGTAAAGCGTTGGCTCAGCCCATTTGCAGACTCCAAAAACTGGTGGAAGTTGGACATCAACCTGTTCTTTAAAGCAGAATTTCATTCTCTCTACTCGGGCTTTTAAAAAAATTTACATAAGTAGAGTTAGTATACAGTATCATTTTAATGCCAGGTATACAATATAGTGATTCAGCTTTTTTATACCTTATAGTGTGATCGCTCCACTAATTCTAGTAATCATTTGTCACCATGAAAACTTAACACAATATTATTGACTATGTTCACCCACCCTCTACCCCTTCTCATCTGGCAACCACCAGTTTGTTCTCCGTATCTATGAGTCTGTTTCTGTTTTGTTTGTTAATTTTGTTCTTTAGATTCCACATATACATGAAATCATATGCTATTTTTTTTTCTTTCTGATTTATTTTGCTCAACATAATACCCTCTAGGTCCATCTATGTTATCGCAAATGGCAAGATTTTCTTTTTAATGGCTGAGTAATATTCTGTTATATATAGGTACCACCTCATCTTTATTCATTTGTCTATTGATGGACATTTAGGTTGCTTCCATATCTTGGCTATTATAAATAATGCTACAGTGAACATAAAGGTGCATATATATTTTCAAATTAGTGCTTCATTTTCTTTGGATAAATACCCAGAAGTGAAATTGTGAGGTTAAAAGGTAGTTCTATTTTTAATTTATCTGAAGAAACTACAAACTCTTTTTTATAGTGGCTCTACCAATTTGCAGTCCCACCAACAGTGTATGAAGGTTCCCTTTTTTCCATATCCTCACCATCACGTATTGTTTGTTGATTTATTGATGATAGCCATTCTGACAGGTGTGAGATGATATCTCACTGTGGTTTTAATTTGCATTTCTCTGGTGATTAGTGATGAACATCTTTTCATATGTCTATTGGCTATCTGTATGTCCTCTTTGAAGAAATGCCTATTCAAGTCATCTGCCCATTTTTCTATTGGATTGTTTATTTTTTGTTATTGAGTTGTATTAGTTTCTTATTTGGGATGTCAACCCATTATCTGATGTATCATTGGTGAATATCTTCTCCCACTCAGTAGGCTGTCTTTTCATTTCGTTGATGGTTTCCTTTGCTGTGCACAAACTTTTTATTTTGATGTTTTATCTTTGAATATGTACAAATATTTTAATAAACTAAAATATTCAATGAACAAGTAAGAATGACTAGAAATAAGAATAATATTAGGTTCTTTTCCAGAAATAATAAGCTATCATTTTTTCATAAGTCTTAATTTCCTCATATTTTCCCTTTTCATTGTAATTCTTTTTAAAATTAAATTTATTTAAAAAAATTTTCAATTATAGTTGACAGTCAATATTAAGCTTTTTGGTTTGATAAATCAGTGTGTCAACACAGAGCTTCAATCTGATATTTAAAAAAAGAGAACTCAGAAAGCATTACTTGATACAACTTCGTAGGAGAAACAGAATATATTACTTGCTTCTACATGTGGTCACAAGAACCATATGTGCCATCTTGTTGGATCAGTTCACCTGTGTGCAGTTGATTAGCTAGGAATCTTCAAGGTCACCTTGACATGAAGAAAGCTTAAGTTTTGTTTAAGATTTTTCCCACATTTCCCTAACACTTCATCTTAGTTTGTCTCCATTCCCTGTGGTTGTTGACCCTTCACTGGTGATGAGTCTTCATTGGTCATCTTCTCACTCTACTGTCCACTGACTCAGGACTTCTTGCTGGCCTGGCGTCCGAGTCCATTGCAGCTGCCTGCCCTGTGAATCACAGTGTTTTTAGTGACACAGTCCTTGGGGGGCCTGACCTTGCTGTCCTAATGTCCTCATTTCTCACAGAGATCTCTGGCTATCAAGGGCATTCCCTGTCTTTCTATGGTAGCATTTCTCCCTGTTAGCAGGCTCAGCCTATCTCATCCTGACTGTGACTGACTCTGTTCCTTTGTTTCCTCAATATCTGGGCTTGAAGTGCCATGTATGTTGCCTATACAATTAGGGAGCCCCTCTTCCCAGAATGGCTACAATGCTTCCAGGCTGCCACTTTCTCATCAGTTCATTCTCCTCTATTTTTTCTTTCTTCCTATTCATAATTTCCACTGCGGTGTTTGAACATGACAGAACATTTACTTGTTTTAGCCTCTGTCATTTCTCAAAGTTGATTGGTTGGGGAGAAGTCAAGGTGTGCTCAAGTCTGCTGTCATGACACTGAGAATCACAGATTGTGTGGCATGTATTTATAAATCATGCAAATAATAAATATATAAATAAAATAGAAAAATATAAATATGTAAAAGCATATATAAATATATAAAAGTATATATAAATATAAATATAAGCACATGTAAATATATAAATTCATAAGAGTATAATTTGGGAAATCACTTTATAAATTATATAACTGTCTAACCACTATGCTGTACATCTGAAACTAATATAAAATAATATTGAATATCAACTTTAATTGAAAAATAAAAATTAAAGTATGTAAAATATATAAATATAAAAAGTATATATAAATATATAATTTCTAAAAATCTTTTAAAAATCCCTTCTCCTTTTTCATCCAATCTTCCAACCCTGTTTTCTTCTGGCAGCCATCACTTTGTTCTCTCAGTCTGTTTCTGCTTTGTTCATTTGTTTATTTTATTTTTTAGTTTCTACATTTAAGTGAGATCATGCACTATTTGTCTTTCTCTGTCTGACTTATTTCGCTTAGCATAAAACCCTCTAGTTCCATCCATGTTGTAAGAAATGTCAAGATTTCATTGTATATACATGCCACATCTTCTTTATCTACTTTTCTATTGTTGAGCACTGAGGTTGCTTCCATATCTTGAGTATTGTGTAAATAGCACTGCAGTAAACATAGGGGTGCATATATCTTTTCAAATTAGTGTTTTGGTTTTCTTTGGATAAATATCCATAAGTGGAATTGATGGATCATAAGATAGTTCTATTTTTAACTTTTTGAGGAACCTTCATACTGTTTTTCATAGTGGCTGCACCAATTTATATTCCCACCAACAGTGCACGAGGGATCCCTTTTCTCCATGTTGGTTCTTTCCTTTGTAACATGATATTGCTTGGGGCATTAATTCAACTTTGTACATCTCTGCTGAATGTGAGGTGCTGTGCTAGCTTAGGGATGCACAGAGGCACAACCATGGTGTCTCTGTCCTGGTGCTGAGAATTCAATACAATGAATTTGAGAGATGACTTTGAGTCCCCTCCATTATAGCATGAGAGGTGGTGGGTAGGATAGGAAGGATTAGGAAGAAACAGGAGAGATTTATGCCATGGAGCCTCTAAGCTTGTCAGTGTCTGAAGATCCCAAAGAGAAAAAATTTATAGGCCAGAGTAACCAGAGATCTAAAAACAGCTTTGTAAGCCTCTGCAGAGATGTAGGAAGAATTTGGTACAAAGTACCTTGCTTTCTGCTTAGGCTTCATCACATAGGTTCCAATATCTCATCTCTTGTAGGTATAACTTTGCTCCCAGCCTTGGGAATGGTTTTGACTTCTTTGAGGCTGTTCTTCACAACCCTCATCTGAAATACCTGAACCTACATGGCACCAGCCTCTCCCTTGTGGAAGTCCGGCAGCTGTGTGAGATGCTGAAACACCCTATGTGCAATGTAGAGCAGCTGATGTAAGTCTTGGGGTTGTCTGTGATGAGTGACAGTGGACTTGGCATTTGAGTAAGCCCATTTCCTTTCCTGTATCAGCCTTTGTCTCCTATATTTTCCCTAATGTCCATCTAGTAAGGTGGGAATAGATTCTAATGGGCAAGGTGTCCTGTCAGTAGAGTTATCCCATTGGTCCCTTCAGTGTTACTCAGTTGACTGACTTCTCATGGACACCTGACCTGACCCTTTTTGCTTCTGCCTTTGACCAACCATGCCAAAACCACAACTCCAAATACTTCCTCCTGGAGATATTTCTATAAATGTAAAATGAGAAAGCATATCAATGACCACAAGTGTGATTGTCTAATGTGCCTGTTGGCAAAATTTGGTCCAAAGGGAAAGTGGTTGGTTGGCCCCCAAATTATTTCTTTCTCTTAAAAGTTACCCAGGGTGACTCCACCATGGTTGGGTGATTTCTGGACAGGCTCAACCCATTTTTTTTTTTTTTTGCAGAAAGAACAAATGGAAGTAATAGAGGTAGAAATTTAAAAAACTAACTCATTAAACCTGCCAATAAAACATGCTCTTCTCTCTCTTGGCTTAGTGCCTCTTTTTTTTGCAGGAACAATTACAAATACAATGGTTGGATTCACACACACCCAGTTAGTTGCACCCATCAAAATGCATCAGGAGAAGGAGGCGGGTTCCTTGCATAAGAGTTGCTTGAACATTTATGTGTGCTGTGAATCCTAGTCATTGTTCAGAGCATTTCCATATCACTACAGTTTCCTCTGTTCTAGCTTTCTCTATTCAGAGGGAACTTACAGAATTCCTGAATATTTTGCCCCATCTCATGTTATGCCATTTGCATAGGGTTTTATATGTTATCCGTTAGCCTCAGAATGGGGTAACAGAACTAGGAAACCAGGAGTCAGTTGCAGACGTTTTATACCTGGAAAGTTTGCCTCTTTGGGGCTGTACTTTTGAGTCCCATTTGGTATTGGGGTGAGAGGCCCTCAAAATCTGGGTCTCTCTAGCTGGTAATTCTCAATGGATGGTAGTTTTGTGCATTGGGAGATGTCAGTGTCCAAAGACATTTTTGATGATTTCAATTGCATGGGGAGCATGCCACAGGCGTCTAGTGAGGGGAGGCCAGGGGTGCTGCAACAGCCAGCCCCAAATGTCAGTAGCACAGAAAGTGAGAGACCTGCTTTAGCCTGTGAGATGCTCTTCTAAGCTGGATTAGGGCTTAGACCGGGGATTTTTCAACCTTAAAACTATTGACAAGTAATCAGATGATCAGACTGATTGAGCCCCCAGATAATGCTTTGTTGTGGAGGGCTGTCCACAACATTGTAGAGTGTTGAGCAGCATCCCTGGCCTCTACCCACTGGATGCTAGGAACACCTTGCTCCCCAGCCATGATCAACACAAATGTTTCCACACACTGCCAAATGTCCCCTCAAGATCAGCAGTCACCTCTGTTGAGGACCATTGGCTCAGACTTTTTCCTAACTTCAGTGAAAAGCAATCAAAGATTTATTATGTTTGTGCTTTTGAAAAGTGTGGAACATAGACATTGGATTGGCAGGTGTGAGATTAAAAACTGGGTGTGGTCCATAGCCAATTAAAAATTTTTTTCAGTAATAGTTGACATACAATGTTATATTAGTTTCAGGTATATAGCATAGTGCTTAGACATTTATATAATTTATGAAGTGATCACCCAGATTAGTCTAGCACTCACCTGGCACCATACACAGTTATTATTACACAGTTATTACAATATTATTGCTATATTCCTTGTGCTATACTTTACCACCCTGTGACTATTTTGTAACTGCCAATTTGTATGTCTTCATCCCTTCCCCTTTGTCATCCAGCCCCCCAAGCCCCCTCCCATCTGGCAACCATCAGTTTGCTCTTAGCGTCTATGAGTCTGTTTCTGTTTGCCAACTTTAGCACAAGCCATTGGATACCTCTGCTCATGTCCCTCAACATGTGCCTAATATGCAAGTTGGGCAAGTGCAACATCACAGTTGAAGCCTGCAGAGAGATCACCTCTGCCTGGTCTGCAACCAGAGGCTCAAGCTTCTCTCCTTGATAGAAAACCCTGTGATGAATGACAGTGTGATGCTGCAGTGTAATGCCCTGAAGCATCCACACTGTGCCCTGGAGAAGCTGTTGTAAGTCAGCGGGAGGGGTGTGTGTGCTCGTGAACTCCCTCAGCTGTCAAGGCAACCACATGCTCATGGGAGAGGCTGAGAAGGTGGAGTGTGCACACAAGAGACAGTGAAATCAAGCGGAGTGATTCAGTGCCTTAAACTGGGAGCAGGTACGAGAACACCTAAGCCTGTGGAAGCAGATGAGTTGTCTGGTAGCAAAACTTCTGTTTGTGTGTACATGCATGTGTGCACACATATGTACATATGCATCATACACATGCACCATGACATTTAAAATAGAACAGAATGAGGATGCTAACTATCACTGAGATGACTTTTCAGATTGTAAAAGAAATTCAAGAGTATAATAAATGCCAGAAACATTAAACACTAATACCAAACTATTTCAAAAAGAAAGGGAAAAAAATCCCCTAAACTCTGAGCTATAAAGATTAGTATGAAACATCTTTAGAGGTACAAAAGAAGTGACATACTGGAAGATAAAAAATTTAACTATTAACTGATGTTATACAATAAATAGAGTTTAAGTAGGAGTCCCTAACCCCTGGGCTGCATACTGGTACTATCTGTGGCTTGTTAAAAACCCAGGTTGCACAACAGGAGGTGAGTGGTGGGCCAGCAAATGAATTTTCATCTGTATTTGCAGCTGCTCCCCAATGCTAACATCAATACCTCAGCTTTACCTCAGATCATCAGGCATTAGATTCTCATAGGACCACCAGTCCCTGGTGCCAAAAAGGTTAGGGACCGCTGAATTATACTGGATGCAATGACTGGTAATTAAAAAGAGTTGTGTTTATCAAAAGAGCTCTTTAAAATAGATAATTTAACATTATTTTTTTTTACTCTTAAATCTTTATTCATTGAAAGAAAGACTATCAAAGATACAAGAATGTTACTAGTCATTTTTAATTTTTAATTTATATTTATTTTTAAAGAATGTCACTAACACCCTTTTAAACAAATGTGTGCAATTTTAAGATAGACTTCACTTGGCCTGGATTCTGCAAAATGGGCAAATTTATACTATGATTGAAGTTTTAATTTATTAGGTTTTTTGCAACGTAAGTTAGCATATAAACCAAAATGAAACATCTGTTAATAGTAAACCTCAGCACTTCAAATAAAATTTTTTTGATGCAAGATGGTAATTTGGTATAATTTAAAATGGCAGCAAGTGAAAGAATGCATATGGAAATATTCAGGGAATGTGTGATCATATCATAGTGAGCCTTTGGAGATTACAGCATGCAACCATTAAAGTACTGACAAATCTTCAAAATATTGGAAAATTCTTATTTTATTGAGAAAAGTATAAATTAGGTGCCTATTGTCTGATCTCAAAAATGAGAACACTAAAAAGGAAGACCCATCACAAGTGAGTAGTGATTGCTTATCAAGAACTTGTGTATTCTTCCTGTAAGATGTCACATTCTTGGGTATTCCTGAAGGGTAATGGGCAGATAAATGAAGTGAGCAAAGGCTGGGTGGGGGTGACAGTGAGCTGGACACTGCCTGCCCCACCCAAGAGGAAATTTCTGTTTCATTCTCCTGTGTGACCATCTGCTATGAAATTCCAGGTGTCGGGCTTATCTGGTGGTAGCTGGAAAGTGTAGAATTCCATGTAAAATCTCTTGATTTAACATGATGTCAACTAAACCAGCTACATTCAAGATGTCATATTCAGTTGTGGGCTACCAGGTAGAGAAACTTCTCTCTTATGCCTCCCCTTATTTTTCAAATTTCCAATACTGTGTATACAAGCACTCAAAACCACAAATATTGTTAATTTTTAAATAATAGTTAAATAGCATAATTTTTAAATAATATTTTTGAAAGAAAAATCATGTTAAATAGGATGTCATCTAGCCATTGCACCAAATAAATAAGCACACTGTATCTCAAAGAAGGATGACTTTGTCCAAGGTTGTCCAGCTGGTGGCGATCTGATGTGAATCTGAGATTCTGTTTCCCAGTTTGGGACATCATATTCCACATTCTTGCTTCTGTATTTCCACAGGTGTTATGCATTTTAATTTTCTTATTTTTTTTCAATTGACTTTGGAGCATGAAGAATGACAAAGTTTTTGCATGTGGCATTGTGAAAATATTACCATATAGAGTTTAAGCAGGCTGACAGATTGAGTGTATATGTCCTTTTCTCTGCAGGTTAATGTACTGTTGCCTCATCTCTGTTGCTTGTGACTACACCTCCAAAACACTTTTGTGTAACAAATCCCTGTCTCTTCTCAATGTGGGGTCCAACTTCCTAGAAGACAATGGAATGATGTCTCTATGTGAAGCATCGAAGCACACAAGCTGCAACTTACAGCAGCTATGGTAGGTCTGGCTATGATTTGCTTGAATGTCAGGGTTTTTTTTTTTTTTCTGGATATTGTTATCCTGTAAAGGAAATGGGACAGGAGAAGAGCAGGGGATCTGCTGAAAAAATGAGGCTAAATGTTGGCTCCACCTGATACTTCTAGGAAGGTCCAGCAATGTGCTGATGTTTGTGTGTCTTAAAGGACTTGTCATAACTTTTGGGACCTGCTATTCTGTAGAATGGTCTCTGGTCTCAGGAAGACTGGAAATGGAGTTCCCTGTTCTCCTGACTAGACTAGCTAGATGAACTTGTGAGGATGCCTTACCTCTCCTGGAACAGAGATTGAGGATAATTATATTGCCCACCTCAAAAAACTGAGGCAGCTAGCAGGAGTAAGGCACATACGGAACTATTATTATTCATTTGCCTATAGCAAGCACTTGGTAAATGGTGGTAGGAGAGACAGCCGGAGGATCATTTATTCCCCCTAGTAGGTACTGGGAACTCTTCTGGGTAGATGAGATAAACTGGTAAATGAACTGCTCCATGGATGTTGATTTTATGGAGTATCATATATATATACATAGACACACGTACACATAGATGCGTGCACACATGTATAAGTGAGGTTGCAAGAATGTGTGTATAAGTGTATATATCATGACTTCTCAATTTTAGCACTGTTGACATTTTGTCCTAGATCATTCTTTGGTTAGGGGGCGCTGTCTTGTGCTTGGTAGGGTGTTTAGCAGCATCCCTGGATTCTACCCAATGTGGCAACTAAAAATGTCTCCAGGCATTGCCCAAGGTGTCCTGCTAGAGAACCACAGATACACATATCCATATCACACACACTTACCTGATATATATATGTGTGTATATATGTGCCTATATATGTCTGTGACCATATACATGCATATATACATATGTCAAACTTATGCACAGGTGTGTATGTATACACATATATGTGTGCATGTGTATACAGACACATGTTATCTGGTAAGAAGTACTGTGAAGAATCGAGCTTAAATGCAGGAGAGTGACTGGGGACATGATATTATATAAAATATAAAGGGAAGTCCTCACCAAAAGGTGACATTTGTACAAACATTTGAAGGTAGTGAGGGGTAGCCCTGTTGGTATTTGGGCCAGGAGCATTCCAACCAATGAAAACAATAAGGGCAGAGGCCTTGGGATGGAGAGAACACACAGGGTAGGAGGATTGCAGGGAGCCCAGAGTGTTAGGCTGAAAAGGAGGAACTGAGAAGTTTATGGATCTTTACCACCATCATCTTCATTATTATCAGTCTTCATCACCACCACCACCACCATCATCATTATTATCATCACCACTAACATCACCATCATTATCATCATCACAATCATCATCACCATCGTCATCAATCATCATCACCATTACACCATCATCTTCATCATCTCAGAAGTACACAGGAATGTTGTTCTTCATATCAATAAATGAAATAAGGTAAGCCATTAAGTCTTCAATCTCATGACTATATCTATTTGTGTGTATTTTTACCCCAGGATGGAGGTTGTTCCCTCACTCCTGTTTGCTGTAAGGAACTCTCTACTGTTCTTAGTAGCAATAAAAAGCCAAAGACTCTGAAACTAGGGGACAATAAAATACAAGATTCTGGTGTCAAACAGTTATGTGAAGCTTTGAAGCACCCTAACTGTAAACTAGAGAATCTTGGGTGAATGTCCACAGATTATCTTTATGGGAAGGCTTCCCTATTTCAAGAATATAAAAATCTGAAGGATTAATGGGACTGAAGGGGAGCAGTTTAAAAGCCAGGGTCTCTGGAGCAATTTGATAAGTAAAATGCTGTCCTGTAAGACCAGGGTTCTCAACCTTGGCACTATTGACATTTGGACTGGGTGATTTTTTGCTGTGATGGGGAGCAGGGACTGACCTGTGCATTGTAAATGTCTATTGGCATCCCTGTCCTCTTTCTACTCATGAGATGTGGTAGCTCTCTCCTGTTGTGTCAGACGTCTCCAGACATTGTCGCATGTCCCCCAGGAAAGACGTGGCCCCAGTTGAGAACCACTGCTCTAGAACATATAGTCTCCTGCTCAGAGGCATGGAATTGGCATCTCACAATGGTGTGCCATCCAGCCCATCCAAAGCTGGGAGTGGCTTCGCATATGTTTCCCTATTGCAGGCTGGAAATATGTCAGCTCACCTCTGCCTGTTGTAAGGACCTGGCCTCAGCTCTCACTGTCTGAAAATCACTGAGAGGCCTGAACCTGGTCTGGAATAGCTTGGACTATGATGTGTTGGTGGTGCTATGTGAAGCCTTGAGCCACCCACTCGGACTGTGCCCTACAGCTGCTTGGGTGAATGGTGAGGGACCTCAGAGTGAGGTTAATCTACTATAGGTAGGTTTGCCTAGCCTCCATATTATCAACATGTGGGCTACAGAGTTCTTTGCTGTGAGTGGCTGTCCTGTGCATTGAAGGATGTTGAGTGGCATCCCTGGCTTCCACCTGCACATTATGTGACCGTAGCACCTCCTTCCAATCACGATGATCAAAAATAGAAACTTTAAAGTTGCTGAGAGACTACATCTTAATTGTTTTCACCATGAAAAAGAAATTATTAAGAGACACGATAGAAGTCATTTTATTGTAATACATGGATGTGTCAAACAAACACATTGTACACTTTAAACTTATACAATGTTATATGTCAATCACACCTCAATAAAAAATTAAAGAACAACTATCACACTTATTCCCTGAAATTAAAAAAAATGTCTTCAGGTATTGTCAAATGTCTCCTGAGAGGCATGGTTGCTCCAGGTGAGAACCATTTGTTTACCAGCAACACCACTTCTACTTACATTGACCATAAATATGTAATCTCAGCTCTGAGGTGGGAGGGATTCTATAAAGGGTTGAGCGGAACATTGACCCAAAGTACATCCCTGGCACAGTTGCAGTTAATATTGTTCTAAACATTGTGTTTGCATCATCAAATGTTTGTATATATTTGACACCTGTAGAATGAATATTTGAATGCCTTTTAGATGCCAGGCCTCTGGCTGACATGCTGAGGGTGAACAAAATGGTTCATGTTCCTATTCCTCACATTCCTGTTCTATAGGAAAGACTCATGCTTTCTCTTTACTTTCAATGCAACCCTTCCAGTTTTTTCTAAGGAAGAATGGAGAGGAAAGTATAGGCATTGTGCTGTATGGAGGCCAAATATTTCTATCTTCCCAGGCTGGACAAATCTGCATTTGATGAGGAAACTCAGCTTCTGCTGACAACCATGGAAGAGAAAAGTCCCCATCTGACCATTTTATATCAACCCTGGGACAAGGATGAGTACATGATCAAAGGTGTTCTTCTCTGATGGGGAATACCCTGAAGTAATCTTCATTTTTGATATCTATATACTCTATTAATAATCAAAACTAGATGCAATGTCTAGTTTCCTTCTGTCACCATATGTTTGACTCCCTTTATCAAATTTGCCCTCCCCCCCACTCACTTCCCCTCTGGTAACCACCATTCTATTATCTGTATCTATTACTTTGTTTTTGTTTTACTGATTCATTTGTTACTTTTTTTGTTTTATATTTCACATATAACTGAAATCATAAGGTTTTTGTCCTTTTCCATCTGACTTATTTTACTTAGTATGATATTCTCAAGATCTATCTATGTTCTAACAAATGGCAATATTTTATTTTTTATATCTGAATAATAGTCCATCATGTGTTCATATATGTATGTATGTGTGTATGTATATCATACATCACGTCTTCTTTATCCAGTCATCCATCGATGGGTTGTTTCCATGTCTTGGCTATTGTAAATAAAGCTGCAATGAACATAGGGGTGCATGTAATTTTATGAATTTTTTAGTACCCAGACATGGAATTTCTGGTTCATGTAGTAGTTCTATTTTTAATTTTTTAAGGAACCTCCATACAGTTTTCCATAGTGGCTGTACCAATTTGCAATCCCACCAATAGTGCATGAGAGTTCCTTTTTCTCCATGTCCTCACCAACACTTATTTGTTGGTTTATTGATGACAGCCATTCTGACAGGTGTGAGATGATATCTCATTGTGGTTTTGATTTGTATTTCTCTGATTATTAGTGATAATGAACACCTTTTTCTATGTCTATTGACCATTTGTATGTCCTCTTTGAAGAAATGTCAATTCAGACTCTGCCCATTTTTTAATTTGGATTTTTTTATATTGAGTTGTACATATTTTAAAATATATTTTGAATATTAACTCCTTATTAAATATATCATTTGGAAATATTTTCTCCCATTCAGTAGGTTGCCTCTTCATCTTGTTGATGGTTTCCTTTGCTGAGCAAAAACCTTTTAGTTTTATGTAGTTCCAGTTGTTTATTTTTGTTTTTGTTGCCTTTGCCCAAAGAGACATATCTAAAAAACTATTGCTAGGGTTTGGCCTGGTTAGTACTTGAATGGGAGACCACCTAGGAAGACCAGGTGCTGTAGGCATAGATATATATTGCTAAAGCTAATGTCAGAGGGTTTACTGCTCATGTTGTCTTCTAGGTTTCAGGTCTTACATTTACGTTTTTAATCCATTCTGAGTTTATTTTTGTATATGGTGTAAAAAACGGTCTACTTTTATTATTTTTTTTGCATGTATCTGTCCAGTTTTTTCAATACCATATATTGGGAAGATTATCTTTACCCTATTCTTGCCTCATTTGTCATAGATTAAATGACCATATAATCATGGATTATTTCTGGGCTATTTTGATCCATTGATCCATGTGTCTGTTTTTATGCCATGCTGTTTTGATAACAACAGCTTTTATTTTTATTTTTTGAGAATTATTATATGAGTTTATTTGAGCCAAACTGATGACCTATGTATGCCAGGGACCAGGATCTCAAATGCTCCTGAGAATAACAGTTTCACAATTTTTTGATTACTATGTATAGTATGGAATCAGGGAGAATGACACCTTCAACTTTGTTCTTCTTTCTCAAGATTGCTTTAGATATTCAGGGTATTTTTGTGGTTCCATATTGATTTTAGAATTTTTGCCATCTGCAAATAGTGAAAATTTTACTTCTTCCTTTCCAATTTGGTTACCTTTAATTTCCCTTTTCTGATGGCTGTGGCTAGGACATCTAATAAGGTGTTGAATAAGAGTAGTTAGAGTGAACATCCTTGTTTCTAATCTTAGAGAAAAAGCTTTCAGCTTTTCACCATTGAATATGATGTTAGCTGTGTATTTTAAAGTTATTTTTTCATGTTTCCTCCTTTGATCTTTATGTTATAATTGTGTTTAATACCCCATTCTGAAATAGATTCACAATTGCTTGCTTCAGTCTGTCACCTTACTCAAAGTTTTGTACACTTTTGTTTCTTTGCTTCAGGTAGAATAGTTCCTTTTAACATTTCTTGTAATGCAGGTCCTGTGGTGGTAAATTCCCTAGCTTTTATTTGTCTGGGAAAGCCTTATTTCTCCTTCTTAGCTAAATGATAGCTGCCAAATTATTATTATTATTGGCTGGTGGTTTTTCTTTCAATATTTTGAATATATTATTCCACTTTCTCCTGGCCTATGTTTTTGTTTGTTTGTTTGTTTGTTTGTTTGTTTTTTACTGATAACCTTATTTGTAGATTACTGTCTTTTTCCCCGCTGGCTGCCTTGAGAATTCTTTCTTTCTTATTAACATTTTCCCATTTTGTTTTTTACTTTCAGTCTGTGTGTGTCTTTTAATCTGAAGTGGATCTCTTATATGCAGCATATGCAAGGGTCTTGTTTTCTTATTTATTCAGCCACCCTATATCTTTTGATTGAAGCATTTAACCCATTTACATTTAAAGTGATTATTGCTAGGTACAGAGTTATTGCCATTTTATCATTCATATTTATGTTATTTTTTACTCCCCCCCCCTTTTTTGAGAAATCTCTTTAACAGTTCTTATAATACTGGTTTTGTAATGATTTTAGCTTTTTTTTGTTTGGGATATCATTAACTTTTGACAGCTTTAATATGTATTTTGGAGAGGACTTTTTGTGTCAAGATAATAGCTTTTAGTTAGCTTTTTGCACTCAAATGTCTAATTCTTTTCCTAGGTTTGGGTAGTTTTTGTCAATTATTTCTTTGAGTAGGCTCTCTGTTCCCATCTCCTCTTCTCCTTCCAGGAATCCATACCCTTATTTTGTTCTTTCTAATGGAGTCAGATAGTTCTCTTAGAGTCATTTAATATATTTTTAAACTCTTCTCTCTTTTGTTCCACCTGGGTCATTTCTAGATTTCTATCTTCAAGCTCACTAATTCTGTCTTTCAATTGGCCTGTTCTATTTCCAGTGCTTTCTAAAGTTTTCTTCATCTCATTTATTGAGTTCTTCAGCTCCAGAATTTGTTTGATTCTCTCCTAGTTTCTATGTCTTTGATGAAGTACTCCTTCTGTTCACTTATTTTATTTCTGAGCTCATTGAACTGCCTTTTGAAGTTTTCTTGTATTTCAGTGAGTTTTCTTCAAGACAGCAATCTTTAATTCTGTCATTTAGATTACACTCTTCCATGACTTTGAGTTTGGTGTCATTTTCTTTCTCTGTTACCATGTTAACTTGGTTGTTCATGGTACTTGATGGATTGTTCTCCTATGCATTTGAGGTAGTGAACTCTTTTCTTGTTTAGATGCTATTTTTATCTTAACACTTTAGCAGGTTGGTAAGTAAAGGCATTTCTCTGATTTTCCAGTAGATTTAGCTCAGTTTTTGTTTTCTCTCATCTTCTGTACTTGCTCCTCTGGAAGTTGTGTGGGGGAGTTTGTCACTGTGATCATGGAAATTGATGTCTGGGTAACTGAGATGATGGGTTTTTCTGCTATGTCTGTGTTACCTCAGTGTCTTGGAGCACCACAATCATGGTGGGGGAATGTGGCAGGTGGGAAGGAGCTGGGTTCACAAGCTCACAGTGCTGCTTCCTTGTTTCTTACAGCAAACTGCACTGCTGTGCTATAGCAGGTGTCCTCAGACACATTTCCACCGCAGTGGGATTGGGAGGATGGAGTGAGATTCTTGGGCACTGACCTTGCTTCTGTCCCTCTTACCCTTCACTGGACCATAGTGTGGGGGCTGCACACCAACTCCTCCACTGCTACTGCATTAGTTGGAGCTGCAGTGGCCACCAACCTGCATCTGAGGACACTATCCCTGTCATTCCCCTTTCTGGTCTTTCCTATGCATTCCAATAGTCCTGCCTTCAGATATCCTGATGAGTGAATCTCTTGGATGTGTCTGTGTGTTGAGCAGAGGAACCTTTGTTGCATTTATAGATGCCTAATTTGTTGTAAATGTAATGGGAGACAGAATGGGGTCCTCTCACTCTGTCATGATGTTAACATCACTCTCCCAAATTTAGATTTGAACTGTTTTCTGACCTAATTAAAAAATATATCTCCAAATATCCACTTATCCTTTAGCATATACTACTCTAATGATGTTTTAAATATTCAATATTATCCTTTTCAAATGTATCTACATAGTTTAATTCAACATTTTATTTTTCAAAATACATAAATATTTCACTGTCATAATTAAACATTGCTTGGTTCTCTATTGCCTGTATGACAAATTATTCCTGCCTTACTGACCCTATATAAAAATTTATTTTTGAGTATAATTTCAACATTTTGAAAAGAAACTTTAGTTTTGGGGCAGTTTTAGGCTGACATGCTGGAGCCAGCTGGCTAAGATTGAACAGTTCCCGAGAGGGGGAGTGAGGGTTGAGAAAGAAAGAGAGACAGAGAGACAGAAGATAGAGTCAGGAGGGCTAACAGTGAATACTGAGCCCCGAGTTTATTTAGCACAGCATATATATATATATACACCCTTGGATGTGCATGAGAAGCAACACCCACACATATGCAAATGATTGCTGACCTTTACATAAGTTCTCTCAAAACATCCTTGTTCCTATTTTCGTCTCTTATTCCCTGGGGCAAGGAATGTTCAACTCTTTCCATTAAGCCAAACTTCCATTTTCAGTAACGAGCTTATCCATTAATGAGCCCACCTGCCCTGCAAACTTCTAGCTTGCAGGCAACTTTAACCCTGTCTGTAGGGCATTTGGCAAGAATGTCTCCCAACACTTACAGCAGAATTGAGAGAAAGGCACTAAGATTTATTTCCTATGTACCCTCTGTCCCTACACAAGTCCCTAGTTAATCTGAACAATTAACATATCTTAATCAGGGTCCTATCCTGTTAGTGTTGTCATCATTGTTGCCCTTGTTGGCACTGGCACGCTTACTTTAAAAATAGTACTAACTGCAAATAATATAGACTCTCCAAATCAGTCTCGATAAACCACAAGTTGAATGACTTATCATACTTAACATTCCTATGATTCAGGGTCATCTTTTCATCAATTCTGTGAATTTAAAAAATATTTTGCTCAAATTTCTATTTGTTTTTTGGCCTTTTTCTCAATTTAAAGAATTCTGATGCCATTCCTCTTTCTGTCCAATGTTTTACTTTCCCCTGAATTCTGTCTGTATGTCAGGAATTCTTCACAGGGAACACCCTCAAAGGACAGCTAGTTGGTTGTCCAATGAGGAACAAGAGAGCAGGATTCTGAGGGTGATTAGGAAGCATATCACCATCTCCTGCAGCATCATGTGGACATCAGGGATACCCAGGGATTCTGAGGTAGGTTAGATGAGCTTCCAATGGGATGTTTTACAGGCTTAAAATACCTTGGCACCATGAGTAGCAAGAATTAAAACATTTAAATCAAAGGAGAGACCAGATGACAGATCAAATGGAGAGATTTTGGAAACACAAGGGCATTGAAGACAGTGCCATTTGTGAATATTGTATAATTGCCTAATAAGCAGTAAAAGGAATGCTTGACCCAGCCTTGAGTTTCAGATCTACCACAGATTATAGCTTCAATTCTGAGCTTAGATTCTTCCATGGGGAACATAGAAAACTTCTGCTACCTGTGGTTCACTTGATCACTGGGGCCTTCTCATTAATTGCACAAATTAATAAAGTTTTCGTTAATCCCCAGAGGGACTGGTAGTGATTAGCAGTGGGGATAAAATTTGCTCCTCACTGGATATGCCCCAGCCTTCCATGCAGACAGTGTCACTAACGCTATGGGTGATGTGATAATGATATCTGTGGGGAGATTAGATCCAGGAACCCTGCCCTATCACTATGGCCTCACCTACCTTGGGCTGATCCTGACTGACACTTCCTTTCTCAAGCTCTGGAGCAAAGACCAGCCAGGTGAGGTTGTCCTTATGTCCTATCTTGGGGCAGACATCAGGAGAGGAGGAGTCTCTTTGGGAGAGGACTCAGAACTGGATTGTGCAGCACCACTAGACAGGATGGGTGCTAAGCCCATCTGGGTCTGAGCAATCCCTCTGTGCTCTGGCTGGGCTGGTGGATGGGGGGCTTGTGCTGGAAACCATCACTGGGTGAAACCCCAATTGTGAGATTCACTGCAAATCTGTGCACCCTAGAGTTTCAAACAATGGAAGAACAAAGCATGGAGGTTTCTTTGGAATCTGAGCTAGGCCTTGGATGCCCAGTGCCATGAGATCCTCAAGCAGGTGTGCGACAGTTTTCTAATTATCTCAAACTTGACAGATTGTTAGGCTTGGGGTTGAATACAAGTGGAAACCTGGTGTGCAGTGTTTGGATTGCAACTTCAAAATTCTGACATGTAAAATGAGGTCCCTTGACTCACACATGTACAGACAGATATTCACAGAGAAGAACAGTCTGTGGTGAAATATATGATATAATGACCATTTTTTTTTTCTTTCTGAAAACCTGCAGTGGGATGCATTGGTCTCAGTATACCTCCAAAGATTTTGGGGGTCATTATTATGTATTATGTGTATGTTGTTTTTAGATGTGAGGCAGCAAAGGAGAGAGAAACAAATGTTAGCGAGATGACTTCTATTTCATTGTCAAGTCTCAGAAATAGTTTGGTGGAACATACCTGATTTCTTCTTCTCATTTTATGTTTTAATATCCTTTCCTCACATCCTAGGTAGCAATAGATAATCAAAACAAGGAAATGAGTGGTAAATACCATCAACTGTAGTCTCTACTATGACTATTACTGCTGCCTCTGTGACATCCTTGGGAACCAACTTTATTTGGTCATTGTGACCAATGGTTAATGTGAAAAGCACACTGTGTGTTTGTACCAGGCTTTGAACCTATGCTCTTTATTAGTGACTACTTTACTTTTTAAAAAGAGAAAGCAGAGGGACAGAGTGGTAAGCAAAATTCCCCAGGGTGAACTAAACTATTACGTGTGTGATTTGATTCAGAGTGAGAGCTGTCTGGTGCATAGGTTGAAATTTTAACAACCTACCTCATGGCTTTCACCCATAGTCCTGTTATCATCCCATATTATAATGAGGAAACAAGGTTTTGAGAACTTAAGGGAGAGGAGTTCTAATGCTCCACTCCAGTGAGTGGGGAGTTAAGAAAAAAAATAGGTCTGGTGATTTCCAAGCTGGGAGTTATCAGCTTACATGTTCATGGTACTACTTCCTGTGTTCTCTGCACAGTAGTTTCATATGGTGGACCAAATTTTCCCAAAGAAAAAGGAATTTTGGTAATTCTAGGCTTATCATTTCAAATTACATTCCCTCTCCTGTACCTGACAGTGGCTTCAGAGTCCTACAGGAATAGTAAAGATGATTGCCTCCGAGAGACATGACCACTTTAACCAGAATATGTCACTCTTTGTGTTGCTTCTAACAGAACCTTGTCATTCGCTCATGAAGGCTCTGATGAAACTTTACTGTGTTACCACATGGTCTTCAGGTGATCTGGAGCTGAGACAGCTAGCCCAACACTTGTTTGTGAAATCCAGAGCTAAGAAAAGAGTCAGATAAGACACAGGAGCCCCAAAGAAAATGAAGATGTAGGACAATCTGCTGTGCCGTGGGTGTGACAATCATTTTTTCATGCAAACTGAGTGGGGTGGAGGCCACTCAGAAAAAGCTCTATAGAACCTCACTTCTCAGTGAGTTTAGACAAGTAGAATTGCTAATAATTAAATGCTCTGGTCCCTGGAGAGTTTATTCTCTATACTGAGTAGAATATCAGAAGATATTTTAGGGTCATCTTTTATATTGAGAAAATAACTTTTGTTAATTTTTTATTTATTTCAATCAGAGTTGACATTCAATATTATATTGGTTTCAGGTAAACAGCATTGATGTTAGACATTTATATAACTTATAAGTGATCACTCTGAGTATTCTATTTCCTATCTGGCACCGTACATAGTTATTACAATATTATTGACTATATTCTTGGTGCTTCATTTTATATCCCTGTGACTATTTTGTAACTGCCAATTTGCACTTCTTAACGCAGTCATCATTCTTACCCAACATTCCCTGCTGATGAACCTATAAGATTACTGATTTTTTTCCTGGAAGGTATTTTATATCCAGGCACACTGATGAAGAACATTGAGTTCTCAAAGTTGACAGTTGATTCCCTTGCAATTCTAATGAGTCAGATAATCTTATACTTTGAACATTCATTTGCATTTTTTCATTTTATAATGTTACAATAAATTGTGATAACAGATAATTGTTATTTCTAAGAGGAGTATGGTGTACCTGTCTCACTGATTCACTTACAAAATACATATTTATTTGATACCCTTTATGTGTTCATCATAGTTTTGACTGACAGGCATTGTCCTAAGTTTATAGTACCTTACATTCTGTTGGGAAGTCAGAATGTCAAAATTAATACAAACAAATACAGAGCAATAAGGTAAAATGTGAAGTTAATTCCAGGTGTGTGTTCTCCAGGTTAAATCTCTCCAGTGGAAGATGACACAGACTTCCTCTTCAGGAGAAAAGCAGGCCCAGACCCCTTTTTCAAGGTCACATTGCTGAGAAGCACCTCCTACTCACACTGTAGACCTGCTCTCCAGTCCAGGCCACTCAAAAGCCCCTACCATGTCTTCTCAGAAGAGTGCTCTAAGGACCATGGTGGAGGTGGCTCTGAAAACCATTTTACTTCTACAGGTGGGGACTGGGGCTCCAGCCAATGTCACTCTCTTCTGCCATAACATGTCCCCACTCTTGGCCACAGTCAGAGGCCGACATACATGATTCTCAACCACATGGTGCTGGCCAATCTCTTGGTGCTTCTGTCTGCTGTGATTCCCCACATGATGGCAGCTTTTGAGGAACCCCCTGTCCAGTCTTGGGTATAAGCTTGCCTATTACATACACTGGATGGCTTGCAGCACCATCTTGTGCTCCACCTGTGTCCTGAATATCTACCAGTTCTTCATGCTTGTCCCTGGGAAGTTGGACTGGATAAAGCTCTGAGGAGGAGTCCCCAAGGTCATTGGTCCTTTCTGCTGCATCTGGTGGGTGTTCAGTGTCTTAATGTCTTTATTCCCATGACATTAAATGGTCCACAGGATACAGGAAATGATACTGATGCCCAAGGGAATTGGTTCTTTTCAGGCTTGAGTCCCAGTGCTGACATCATCTTGCACTCCATCTCTGATGCCATGTTCATTGGCCACATGATCTGGTCCAGTGGCTCCATGGTGCTTCTCCTGAACTGACACCAACAGAGAGTGCAGCTAGTGGCCACAATAGATGTCCCCCAGAGACCAGAGCCACCCATACCATCCAGATGCTGGTGGTTACCTTTGTCACCTTCTACATGCTGAATTCCAGGTTTGCATTTTATATCACTGCCTTCTTGGATTCCTGTCTTTGATGCAGACCACACATGTTGTGCCTTCATGTTTCCCACTTTTAGCTCCTTTTTTTCTGGTCCTTATGGATCCTCAAGCCCCCGAGTCTGCTCTTGAGTTGTTGATCTCACAGATGAAATACTAAATATGTAGAAGACAGCTTCAATAATAATCATCATTACTCTATTCAGTAATCATTTACTCAGCACTATTTTTTTTGAGATAGACATGACATGTAACATATTTATTCTAGATATATAGCATTGTGGTTCAATATTTATATATATTACAAAATAGTCATCGCAGTAAGTCACCATTCATTACCACATTCAGTTACAATTTTTTTTCCTTTGATGAGAACTTTTAAGATCTATTCTTTTAGCAACTTTCAAATATATGGTGCATTATTTTTAACTAAAGTCTCCAGGCTGTATATCACATCCCAAGGGCTCATTGACTTATAACTAGAAGTTTTACCTTTGGCTGTTTGTACTCAGTACCAACCTTTTCCATAAAATCCAATGATCCCAGGTCGATTCAATGCTGATGCTGCATTGGGAGATCTAAAAGTCACGCCATCAAATGATCATCTCAAAAAAGATACATACAATCACTGAGGAAACCAGTTTCTTCCTTGATCAGTGTAGCTTTCTGAAAGAATTCTCCTTCCTTCAGGACTATTTAAAGTATTTCTACAGAATTTCTTTTAATGTGGGTATGGGTGATACCTGGCATATACTGACACATATCCCAATATTAAGGAGATTTAATTTTATAGACAAAGATAAGAAACTTGGCAGATGGAAGATATTTTTCTATGTTATTTTGTGTCTTTATCTCATTTGCACTTCTCCAATATTCTGTAGAGTTACTCAGAACACTGAGGTCGTCCCTTTAAGCCTGGATTTTCTTTACATGCTTGACCCTCTGGAAGGTTTACTGATTGGGTGGGTGAAGTCAGATGAAGGAGGGCCTTGGAGCTCTGGCCAATGTCACTCTCTTCTGCCATAATGTGTCTCTACTCTTGCTTGGCCACAGCCAGAGGCCAACACACATAATTCTTACCCACATGGCACTGGCAAATCTCTTGGTGCTTCTGTCCACTGTGATTCCCCATACACTGGCAGCTTTGTGGTGGAGAGCCCCCTGTCCAGTCTTGGGTATAAGTTTGTTATATTTATTCAGTTTCTACTGTCTTTTGGCAGTAGAAGCTGCCATATTTGTCACTTGAATGTTCACTTTTCATCATTGAAATATGGAAACTGGGGACTTACTTTTCTATTTGTCCAATTGGCTTTTTTTCTTTATTTCTGCTGCCCTTTGGGATAGTCTGCTATTTGTAATATTCCATTTAAGAAATTACTAGTGTGGAGGTATAACTTTTTATTGATTGTTGCAGCCAGACTCTTATATTCTGGTTAGAACTACTGTTGCTGGTGGGAATGCATCATGCTCCAAAAACCAGTTTATTAATTTCTCAAAAGAACAAAAACCCAACCCAATTAAACATATGTTAGCATATGATCTAGTAGTTGTTCTCCTGAGCTTTTATCTCAGAGAAATTAAAATACATGTCCACACAAATATCTGTACACAATTGTGAATAGCAGCTTTATTTGTCATAGCAAAAAAATAAAAATGTAAATACTCCAAATGTCTTTCTTTGCATTCTTATCTTTTTAAAATTTTATAAAATGTATGTATTGGGGTCACAATGATTAATAACTTTATATAAGTTTCAGGTGTACAACTTTATAATATGACATCTTTAAAGTCCATTGTGTGTTCCTACCCCAAGTCTAGTCTCCTTCTGTGACCTTGTATCTGACTCCCTTAATCCACTTCCGCCTCCACCACCCCCTTTCCCTCTGATAATCACTAAACTGTTGTCTCTGTCTGTGAGCTTGTATATTTTTTGTGTGCTTGTTTGTTTGTTACTTTCATTTTTATATCCCACATGTGAGTGAAATCACATGGTTCTCAACTTTTTCTGTCTGACTTTTCTTGCTTAGCATGATAATTTCAAGATTCATTGAAGTTGCCACAAATGGCAATATTTCATCCTTTCTTATGGCTGAGTAATATTCTATTGTGTATATGTACCACCTCTTCTTTATCTAATCATCTATCAAAGAACACATTGGTTGTGCCCATGTTTTGGCCACCATGAATAATGCTGCTGTGAACATCATATATCTTTACAAATAAATGTTTTCAATTTTGGGGGGTAGATACCCAGAAGAGGAATTACTGGGTCATGTGGTAATTCTAGTCTTAGTTTCTTGAGGAGCCTCCATACTATTTTCCATAGTGGCTGCACCAATTTACATTCCTGCCAGCAGTGTATGAGGGTTCTTTTCTCCCCCCACAACCTTTCCAACACTTGTTATTATTTGTCCTGTCAATGACGGCCATTCTAACAGGTGTGAGGTGGTATCTCGTTGAGGTTTTGATTTGCATTTCCATAATAGCTAGTAAAGTTGAGCATCTTTTCATATGTCTGTTGGCTGTTTGTATATCTTCTTGGGAGAAGTGTCTGTTCAGATCCTCTGCCCATTTTTTAATTGGGTTGTTTGTTTTTAGTTGTTGAGTTGTATGAATTTTTATATATTTTCATTTGCAAGTATCTCCTCCAATTCAGTTGGTTGCTTTTTGTTTTGTTGATGGTTTCTTTTGCTGTGCAGAAGCTTTTTAGCTTGATGTAGTCCCATTAATTTATTATTATTATTTTTTTACTTCCCTTGCCTTTGGGGTCAAGTTTATAAAAACCCCTGTAATACCAAGGTCCATAAGTTTAGAGCCTATGGCTTCTTCTGTGTATTTTATTGTCTTGAGACTTATATTCAAGTCTTTAATGTGTTTTGAGTTAATTTTTGTATATGGTATCAGACAGCAGTCTATATTATAATATTCTTTACTATATTAGTCTCAGGTGCACAACATACTGATTCAACATTAATGTATTTTTTGAAGCAATCACCAAACAACATCTGTCACCATGCAGAATTATCACACTATTATTAACTATATTCCCCTTTACCTTTTCACCCATCCCTCTACCCGTGTCCCCTCTGGCAACCATCTTGTTTGTTCTTTATTCCTGTGAGTCTGTTTTTGTTTTGTTTGCTCAGCCTTTTTCATTTCTTGCAGTACTTTGAATATATCATTCTGGTCTCTTGTAGCCTACAAGATTTCTGCTGACAGTTCACTGATAGTTGTATTGGGGTTCCCTTTGAATGTAACAAGTTGCTTTTGTCCTGCTACCATTAACATTATCTTTGTCTATAACTTTTGACACTTTGATTATCATGTGTCCCTTGAGTATTTTAAGATAGGCAGAGCAGAAGCCAGTCCCTTGGGAAGCTTGTAGAGAAGTGAAAATGCTAATTATGCCATCTGGTGCTTCCTTTCCCAGAGAAAAGTCGGGAGTTTCTGTGCTGAGCTGGAGGTAGGGTCTGTAGTGAATGTTAGACTCTTGTTCAAGCCACTGTTTTGTTCTCTGCACTCCCAAGGGAATAGCATTTGTACCAGCCTCCACTAGTTTGCTGGGCAGGAGAGAGAAGCCAGTCCCTTGAGTGAAACTTGGAAAAGCTGAGATGCTAGTTGCGTGGTCTAGATCTTTTGTGGTTAGGGAGAGGCTGGGCATCCTTCCCAATAGTGTTTTTCTGTACCATGGGTGGGGATTATGACAAGAAGGATGGATGTATACGCTCTCCCTACTAGTTCTGCTGTGGCTGGTGTCACACTCAGCTGTGTGCAGCAACCTCACCACTAGTTTTTGGATTTCTTGTAGAGGGAATTGATTACGCGTGCTGCTATTGAATCACTGTGAATGAGAGTCCAGGATGAAGCCTCATATGTTCCTGATGTCACTCTTCAGTGGATTTTAAATAATAAAATGGATTCATAAGATTCTGTTCACTCTGTATTTCGAGGTGTCAATATACAGGAGTTGCAAAATGAGCACAGAGAAGTCTTGTGTGCCCTTCATCAAGTTTCTTCCAAAGTTTCATCTTAAGTCTAGTGCAATGTCAAGACTAGAAAATTGACAGCAGTACAAGGTGTGTGTATAGATCTGTGCTATTTGATTCCAGGTGTATATTCATGTAAGTGAGTGCATTCAAGGTGAAAAATATACTTTATTGCCACAAAGATCTCTCTTGTGTTCCTATTCTCTGTTTATACCTAAACCTCCACCCCACAGTCATAATCCCTGACAGTGACAAATCTGTTCTCCATCTCTACACATTTATTATAACATTTTTATGATATGTTTTTATCATGGTATGTGACACATGGGCAACAGTGTGGCCACCAGCTGTCACATATGGGTTATCTCTGAATCCACAAAACTCTGAGGTAGGGACTGTTCTGACCGGGACCAAGTCAACCTTGGTTTCCTGTGGACTTGAACAAGTTTGCACAGAGACCAACAGGCAGTGCTCACATGAGAACACAGACTTCCTTAATTCCACATGCTGGCCTTTGCATTATTCTCTGTTGCTTCTCAGCGATGTAGGGATTCATGAGAGACCTTACATAGGGGTCGGATCTATAAGACGCTGCCCCAGTGGATACTCTCTGTAACATCTTGAATAAATGATTGGTATTTTCAAACATCCTTTGTGGTGGAGTTTGTTATCTATAATGTCAGGGGCCCTTTCCCAAAGCTGGACAGGTTTTGTTGTTGAAAAAATCTTTCTCCAATTTACAGAAAATATCTGAGTGCATATGCGGATTCATAGTCTTTGTTGGACCTCCAAGAAATTGTTTATGGGAGATGCCCTTCTGCTACACAACTCCTTTTTGGAGGTCAAATGACTGCATGACTAAGGCTAACTTTTTGAAGTTCATTTCCAGGATTCCCTAAGTTTTGTGTTCAGCAAGTGAGATATGAGACATTTATTGTTTAGTCTACAGCAACTGAGATAAAAGAACGTGCAGGTCTGCTCTCTCCACTGAAAGCTACATGGGGGTAGGGTGGGAGCTTGGCTTCTTCTAGAGCTGCATTATGGGCTTCACAGAGATTTGTAAGATAAGAACAACTGCTTTCAAAGTGTGGCCTGTAACTTAAGGGATGTCATAGGTAGATTTACCTGTCTGACCGCACAATTCCTAATTTGCTTCATTTTTTCTTTTTAAAAATTAAAAAATTAATAAAGTAAAATTACTGTTGACATTCAGTATTATTTTATATTAGTTTTATATCAGTTTCAGGTGTACAATAGAGTTGCCAGACATTTATATAATTTACAAAGTGATACCCTAATTAATCTAGTCCCCACCTAGCACCACACATAGTTATTATAATATTATTAACTATATTCTTTGTGCTGTACTTCACATCCCCATGACTTATTTTTTATAGCTGAGAAATATTACTCAGCTATAAAAAATTTCATTGTATATATGTACCACATCTATATTTTTCATTATAGTACATATATATATTTCATTATACCTCATATATATTTTTCATTATACCACATATATATTTCATTACACCACATATCTATATTTCATTGTATATATGTACCACATCTTCTCTATTTATTCGTCTGTTAATGGACACTTAGGTTGCCTCCATATCTTGGCTATTGTAAATAGTGCTAAAGTGAACATAGGGGTGCATATATCTTTTCGAATTAATGTTTTGGTTTTCTGTGGATAAAAACCCAAAAGTGGAATTGCTGGGTAATAAGGTAGTTATATTTTTAATATTTTGAGGAATATGATAATTTTAAATTGCATATGAGACTCATATTTTTTCTTTGGGCAGCACTGGCCTGGAATAATGATTCTCAGAATTGAGTGTATATGAGTACCCTGAGGATCTTGTTTAAATGCAGATTCTTGGCCCTGGCAAGGGGCTGGCCTGTGAGTCTGGATTTGTGATAAGAGTAAGGCAGATAGTTGCATTGATTTGTTTAGGGAGCACGTGGTTGGACCTAAATGAAGATGGCACTGGGCCAGCTAAGTACCTATGTCCAGCCCCAATCTGGCCACTAACTGAGCACATATTTCTTGAGCTTGGTTCTGAGTCTGGAACTGGGAGCAGCAGCAATGGTCCTGCCTGCCTCCTGCAGTGGCATGGGTCCCACCAAGACCACGTGTGCTAATGCTGTAGACGTGAGGGGGTACTGATGAGGGGGTGATGCAGTGACCATTCTTGCACAAATAGGTGGTTGGAGAGAGCCACCCATAGTGCTGTGGCTCCCTGTCTTTCAGGACTATTCCAGAGCAGGTGAGGTGCCTCAAAGATGAATTGCCGAGTAGTGTTCTGAGAAACTTACCTATTCTCAAAGGTATCTCAATTCATGAGGAGCCAAGGAGCACCATGTACCACACCCTAGCGTCCATGTGAACTGGAGGGAGGAACACCAAACCCAGACAGAGCCACATTCCCGGGGTACAAGGACCCAAACAAACTGATTTAGTCCCAAGGGCTAGAAATAAAGGCAGGGGTGACATGCTTGGACATGACCTGTACAGATGTGTACATCACCAGGTGCCAGTGTATTTGCTTGATAAGGAGAATTTGCCTTTATTCATGTGACATTGAGGTCAAACCTTAAAATGAATGTGCAGAAAAACTGGAGCCATACAGCCAATGACCACTCTGAAGAGCTTGGATTTTGTAACATGCACATTTCAAAGGGACCTGACTGGTGACTCCTCATTGATGTGAACAGGTGTCTGTCTCCTTTGGCCAGACTGCAATTTCTCCAGAAAGCGTTACTCTGAGGGTGTTTTAGAATACTTGCGAGAAGATCATTCTAAGGGACTGTTCTGCATCAACCAAAGGCAAGAGAAGGAGTCCATTCAAAACCGAGAACTATGGCTGTGTGAAGGTGCCTCCTTTAGAGTTTAGAAGGTACTGAAACTGAACATAGAAGAATGGATTACGTCACAAGCGGTCCATCCTGGGAATCAAACCATGCTAGTCTGGTTGATTTCACAAAGTGACTGAGAATGACAAAGATGTTCATGGTTCTGGCCTCTTTGTGAGGTGTGAGGGGCTTGCTCTTCCCCGGGGATGTTTTTCTAATACGTGTGACCTGTTCCAACAAAAACAAGGTGTCTTTAAACAAAGACTTTGTTATGTAATCTCAGGCCCTGGGAGCCCTTTCTTTCTGGCTTCATTTGGTGGGTGCATCATCTGTTACCCCAATAATAAATCAAATGCTTGTGACCAAATGAATGAGAAACAAAAAATAATCTGAGTTCTTCAATTTGTTTTCTGTTCTATGTTTTGCTCTATGATACAACTTTATGAATCTGATAAAACAGTAGAAAATTCAAGTTGGAAAATATGACTCAGGCTTTAGAAGTAAACCCAGGCACTTCTTAAATGTGGCAGAATTTTTATTCACATCAACTCTATAGTGCCACATTGAATTCTCCTGGCATAAGGAGAAAAGCGATGGCACCAAAGAAAAAATACATTTGATGGAATAGTATCTTACGTAGGTAGTTAGTAGCTGCATGATTCCCTGCCTGCCCTCACTAGGTTCCTCACTAGGAGGCAGGCAGGCTACTAATTAAGTAGGAACTTAGTGAGGACAGGCAGGCAGGAGACTAATTATCTAAGTAGGAACCTAGTGAGGGCAGGCAGGAAGGCTGTCAGGCTACTAAATACCTACGTAGGAACCTAGTAAGGGCAGGCAAGTTATTAACTACCTAAGTGAAGACCTAGTAAGGGCAAGCAGGGAGTCATGCAGACCACTAACTTTGTGAAAACTCAGTGAGGAACTGTGAGACAGAACAGGTTAGTGGAGGTGGGCTGTAGGTAGGACTACTTTTATTTTCATTTAATATAGTTACTGTAGAAAAATATTTAATGGATAGTAGATATCTGTCTTCTTAATTGTCTTTGAGTATTAATTTTCTCCCTGAAATCTTGAGCAGATACTGAATTCTCTTATTCTTTCATGTCTTGCTAAAAGTGCAAATTTACTTTTACCTTATCTTTTCTTCTCAATTGGGTGTCTCACTATGAATCCTGTCCTTTTCTCCACAGCCCAGCAAGCTGATGACTTGACATAAACTGCAGAGAATTCCTTATGGCAGCTCACTCATGGACAGCCCTCAGTTTCTACCAGAAACCCCAGGTGCATCCCATGCCACCACCAAAGCCAGTGGAACCTTAATCCCAGAAATTTATCTCATCAACTGCCACCCTCATGCCTCCAGTGAACATCTTTATGCTCAAATCTAGAAATCTTAATTACTGCCCTGTGGGATCAAAAACCAAATTACTTGGTTTGTTCTAATCATTAAACTGTTTGTCTTGTTTTCATAGAAATGCTTCTTACTAAATACCCAATTGCTTGTATCCTTGGATAATTGTGTTGTATCAATTTTTAAATGTTAATCTATTATCATCCCATGATGCTTATGAAATATGTTAACATTTGCCCACCTGGATGTTCCATCACCAGTTTTTGTAAGCCTGAAAGTATTCCATAAAAATAAGAGGTAAAAAGAAAGTTTTAAAACACTAACAAATTAACTGGGCCTAAGGTGAAATCCACATGCTACCAAAAAAGCTAAAACACCTTACTGGCATCAGGGCTGGTGGTCTGTTTGGAGTTCCTAGACTGATTACAAAAAAGAACTGTGTCATTAGTGAACAAAGAAACACTGGTCATTCATGCTGCAGGACTCACTAGTACGGGCGGCATGGGATACAGAAGAGTCATACTGAATTTTTGAACTCCCCATCAGAGAAATGGGCTATGGACCAATCAAGGCTAATGACCCTTTGTGAAACTTCTGAGACATAGCACTTACCTTTCAAAACACACCTTCCAGTCTCTTATAGAAACCTCCCGATGATAGCCACATGACAAAAAAGCCCCTCACTATCCAAAATTGTCAATCTCCCCCAAAACACACACACACACACACATTTATGCATGAACACACACATGCACACAACCATCATAGGAACTACACAGTTATCCAAACTAGGAAGGAAAGCAGAGAGCCATGGAATAATGAATGGTCTATGACAACTTATCCACAGAAATAAGATACCAAAGAGAAGGGCAAATTTTTGTCAGTCTTGAATATAAACATGATTTTTTTAAAGCAATTACATTTACCAAGCAGAAGTTCAACTCAGGGATATAAGAAGTCATGGGAAAGATGATTAGACAACAAAGGGATTGAATAATCTAGAAATAAAGCATATATGATCATTAGGCATGTAAAAAATGTCTTTCACATATCGATTCTCTGAATAAAAATTAATAGAATGAGAATGAGATTATCTCTGCCTTCCTACTAAACCCTATGACATTGGGAAAATTTTTTAAAATAATTTTTGATTTTTTTATGTTCATTTTTTTCAACTTTACTTTTTAAATTAAATTTATTGGAGTGATATTGGTTAATAAAGTTTATAGATTTCCAATGTACAATTCCATAAGACATCATCTGTATGTTGCATTGTGTCTTCACCCCTCAGTCTCCTTTTGTCACTATATATTTCATCCTTGGAAAATTTAAAACTATTATGAGTCACAGACTTACTCCTTTTTAAAAAATGCAGAGATGGTCATATCTTTGACATTACTCTGATTATCGTTTCAAAATATAAAATGGGAGGTCTAGGTCCCACTCACCAGTGCGTGTATTCATCAAGATCCTTTGATGTTCTTTGAATGAGAAACCTTTAATGATAAATGACTAAGTGATATAATGACATCTCTTGGATTTTTTGTAATACAGATTATGGGGAAATGTGATGTCATGATATGTGGTCCATTATGGTCCACACCAAGATGTGGACTCATGGGGACCTGGAGTAATTTGGGACAGTTTGGACCCCACTACCCTACCCTATGGAGTTGATCCATAACACTCTTAAGCAACCAGTGTGTTCCTGGTTGTGCCATAAAGAGGGCAACCACATTTTTTATGTTCCATTAATATTATGGAAAAATGTTTTATGGATTGAGTGTCAGGTATTCTTTAATCTTACATGAGCCATCACAATCTTGGCCATAGATTTTATACTATGGTCTCTCAGTTCTCTCACTGCACACTTTCCCAGTGATGCTCAGTTTTTAGCTGAAAATTACACCAGAAAGTTGAAGAATTTAAAATCTATTATCCCTAGGCTGGGCACTTCCTGTGCTTTAGTTTTCTAAGTATAACTTAGATTCCTAGTATTTTTTCATTAGGGGGTCCCATGAATTAAGTCCCCATGCATAAAACCCAAATCAGCTCCCTCACTCCAACACCTACTCCTTCTTCTGGAGTCAGAAAATAAATCCAGCTCTTATCAGAGTAATGCGGGAATTGTCTTCACCTCCTCTGAACTCTCTAAGGTTTACAGAATGTATGCTCTATCAATGTCTCACATCAGTCACCTCTCGTTTAATCCATCTTCTCACTTCTGATCTAAATATGGCAAGATTAATGTGGCATGTCCTGTCTTTGAGGTTCTGATTTTCATAACAAGAAAAAAATCTTCTTTTTTTCTTCATATTTGTTCCATGAGCAATCATATTTACTTTGATTGATTTCATTAATATATGCAACATCTGTATTCCAGACACTGAAGTTTGTTGTTAATCTTCAGTATCAGGCACTTAAACTACTGTGTCCTGAAAGGCAAACTGAAAATTATTATGTGAGAAATAATATTGTACTATTGTTTTAATTCTGATGTACTTGATTATTGTAATATTAAACAATTGCCATTATATAAATTCATGACTGCCATTCTCCTGTTTGAAAACAGTTTCTTGGAGTTATAGTCTTCTTTTCTTATTTACTTGAGGAAAATTTTTATAATTTCATAAATTAAAGGCAAATAATATTTTTATTATGTTTGTTAGTATAATCATAGAACATTCTTGTTAACTTTCCATAATTTAGAAAAAAATATTAATTTTCTTGTTTTAGCTTTTTTCTCTTAGTTTATTATCAATTATTTCACCCATTTCACATGAGGATTAAATTAGATAAAGCATATAAAACCTTTGAAAAAATACTATATATGTTTTAAGTGTCATCTGTTATTATTTATTATTAGAGATAATATCATCATCATCATCATTACTATTATATTCTGAACTCTGAAGGAAGACATTGTCTGCATGAAATACATGAGGTCTTCCTATTAAGAGAGGCCTCACCTGAAGAACCTCCACAGGTATGCATAGGCGCATTTCCTCACACATGCACACTCTCCTTACCTGGCCTGAAACAGCTCAATATGACATCATCTCTCACCACAAGCTCCTCCAAGGCAAAGCACAAGGATCTATGGTGGTCTAAATATAATGTACTGGGAGCCCCTCAAACAACAGTTGACTAGGCACTTTGACACAGTCCTGGCAGAGTGAGGTGTGATCTACTGCAGCTCAGAAAGAACAGATTTAAGAGTGGGAATCAAGGTAGGTGGAGCTTGGCAGGGAGTCAAGGACTTGAACAAGCCTTGAGAAATGAAAGAGGGAACATGTAACTGGATGAGGGATGGGGGTGAGCCATAGGAGGACAGTCAGTCAGTGTTTCCCAGTGGAAGAAAATTAGATTCTCTCCTGGAGAGATGCCCTTGAGTCTCTCTGAAGGTCAGTGGCACTGCTAGAGCCTCACTGAGTTCCTGCCCCTCACATGCCTGTTCCTTTGTGGTCTTGCTTCCCCACAGCCCTCCTGGTGGGGTGTTTCTGGTACAGTAAGGGGAGAGCCCAGTAATGCCTGTTGCATCACATGACAAGGTGTCCTGACACCCTAGCTTCAATTCTGTCTTGCAGAAGGCTGGAAAGAGCACTACTTCTGTCTCACCTTTATAGTGAAAAATGAACTTGGCTAGCTTCAAATTCCATTTTTTGAGGAACCCATCAAGGAGCTGGGGTTTCAGAGTAAACAGCTCACCTAAAATCTGAGGAAAGACCATGCCTGAAGGGAAGAGGGGACATGAACATGCACTCCTCTGAGTGAACACAACTGGATACCTGCTAGGGGATTCACACTGGAATAGCTGTCACTCTGGCAGCAAAGGCAGAGTACAGGCTGATGGGGAAGTGTGAAAACCCTGAGGGTTGCAGACATTGACTAAGTGTTCACCCAAGTTCAGGTACATTCTCCATGAATCCTACCAGACACCCATGGAAAAGATCTTAGAGTTGTCACCACCAAATGCTATTGGTTCCTAAATTACATATGCAGATGGGTTTTTCTCTCCAAAGATAAAAGGCATTTGTTTCCTTTGATCTTTAGGTATTCCCAGTGGATGTCTGGACTCATTGTCTGAGAGGTCCAGTGACCTCATAGAGGAGAAAACCCCTAAAACTATGAGGGTGATTTTCACTTTAAAGACAAAGAGTCACTCTCTTAAATAACAGGAAGTCAAAACTTCAAACTGTCCCTGGCTCCCTTCTTCAAGAATACCAACTGACATTATATATTTGAAATATGACATTATATATATTTGAAATATCACACACTTCAATTTTGTCAACATTAAGATGGAAAAATATCAAGTAAGTATCTCATGCATTTGTCAGTTTCCATTTATAGTAGGTATAGAAAAATACCTGTGTGTCCCCACCAGCAGTTGGTTTTATAGAAAGCACCAATGGAAGGGTGGAAAAGCTTTGAATCCATACAACTGAGTTTGGCTTTCTTTTTCTTCATGAACATGCTGCATATTCTCATATAAAAGATTTAACTTTATTCCAAGTCATTCATAAGGTTGCAGCATAGATAAATTCTGTGCCTGCCTCCTTCCAAGACCACATCAAAATTGCAACTAAATTATAGATCAATCACCCTTGAGAACCACCAGAAGACTAGCTGAACAGAAATCTTATAACTAAGGCTATAAAGAAGGAGTCACTGGTAGGGCAGGTGGAGATGCAGAATGGGCGTGTCCCACATCCATGTGTAGCAATGAAGAATCAGGAGGGATAACTCAGCTGCAGTAGCCCCATGAGGAGTGAGGTGTCCCAGCCCAGAGCTCCAGTGATAGGAAGAGGAGTCATAATTTCTGGCTATAAAAACCAGTGGCGATGACAGCTGAGTGAGCAGGAGGGGCTTCTTGAGTTTAGTGCCTGTGTTTTCTTCTATGCATTTTATTGTTTTGGGTCTTATATTTAGGTCCTTAATCCATTTTTGAGTTAATTTTGGTGTGTGGTGATAGACAACAGTCTAGTTTCATTCTTTTGCAGGTGGTCAGGCTCTTTTTAATGTGTGCTAGGATGCAGAGTGCTGAGCACCAGAGGTGATGCACAAGGTCAAGGTTGTGGGAGGCCTTGGGTGGTCTGCTATCTCCTGGATCATGGAGGTCAGTGTCAGAATCCAGATATTCCTCTCTAGTCCTGTAGCCCCAGGCAGAGCACTTGTCTTCTCTGATTATTTGTCTCCTACCTGCAAAACAGGGGAAATTATCTGACATGGTAGTTATGAAAAGACAAATTGGATAATATGATAAAAACGAGGGAACCAATTAGTGAGCTTGCATTTCCTCTGTACCCTCCCCCTCACCCTCCACAAACTGTTAAGATGAAAGTTGTATGAAGAACAGTACTTGAACAATAAGATAAACCTACTTGGGGACTGTTGCAAATAAACAGAGACCAGCAGAGACAGCAGACATTTACACCCACAGAAGAAAAAAAGATGTAATGACTCTCAGCCCTCTGGTTTTATTTGAAGCAACAACAGAACACCCGTGTAAGAGCAGGGTCTCCAGGATCAAATCTCTGTGTCCTGTACCCTGATTTGACCACCTGATGGCGTACGACCTTGGGCCTCTGTGTCTTCATCACAAATTGGGTCAATAATGGCATCTCATAGGGTTATGAAATTTTAATGAGAGTTGCATCCAAACCCTTCGCAGAGGGCCAGGACCAGGCAATCAGAGAGTGGGAACCATTACTATTTTATCTTTGTGAAAGAAAAATGGTTTTAGTCTTGCTCCTGAGCCTCCACTGACTTCCTGTTCCAAACCCTGATGTTTGTGGAACCCTGGCTTGCTCTCACATGGGACATCTGTTCGGTCCAGTGGTTTGCTAAAGCCAGCTCCTATCAGCTAAGAGAATCTTGTGTGTGCCTCTCTTCCCAAGGCCGTGTTTAGTGCCATCAAGTTGGAGCTTCATATCAACCACAGTGGGAGAATTCACACCACAGAAAGATGCAGCTTTAGAGTCTGGGCTTTTCTGTGTGTAAGAGCTGGGTGCCAAATATTTGTCAATGCACCACTGCCTAGTCAGGATGTCTCTTCTCTCAGAGGCACCACCAGATTCTCCTGGGCTTGCCTGGGGAAGAAAGATGGAGAAAGATGAGATGCAGAGAATGAAAAAAAAAAAAGAGGTATGGATTAAATAGATTCCTTTATGTTTTACCTGGCTAAAAAAAGCTGAATTTGATGAGGAAACTCAGAGACTTCTGATAGCTGAGGAAGAGAGAAATCCCTCCTTGACAATCATAGATGGCTGATGGGACAGACACAGGGCCAGATAGGCATGAATTGTCTTGTGAATTAGCTAGGCATTCTGACTCAAGAGCAGTGACAATAGATAAGGTTGGAGCCCTGAGTTGAACCTCTTCTGTGCCCAGGAACTAAAATCACTGACCCTGATGTGAGCCTTGGTTTTCTGGCACCCTGTCCAGACGTGTTTCATAAATTGTGCTTTTATGTGGTTTTTGCTCTGAGGGTTCCAGTAAGCCTCAAAGACATCTTCCTGATAAATGTTCCATCCTATCTCACAATGACATTTTAAACCCTCAATAAAGTTTGACAGCTGAAAACCAGTTGTGAAATCTTGAACTGGGTTTTGTTACTAGTGACTGCCATGAGTGAACATATAAGTCAAAGAAACTGAGGTCCTTTGTCCGCGTGGACTTGGAAAGCCACTGACCACGCTGAGAACACTCTGGAGGCAGGTCTGATTCGACTGCTCCTTTCTCTGGGCTCTATCAGCATTCTAGTTCAAGCCCCTCCTCTTTTCTTGCCTGTGATTGTATTTTTTAAAAAATTTCTATTTTTCAGTGACAGTTGACACACAATCCTATGTCAGTTTCAGGTGTACAACGTAGTGGTTAGACATTTATACACCTTGCGAGGTGAACCCTCGATTAATCTAGTCCCCACCTGACACTATCCACAGTTATTACAATATTATTGACTGTATCCCTATGCTAAACTTTACATTCCTGAGATTATTTTTATAACTGGCAGTTTGCATGATGGTGTTTTAAAAGCACATTTTTAAAAATCAGAAAAGTACAGAGTACCATAAGAGTACAGATAAAGAACGGTGAAGACACTTTTGACCACTGGCCCTGTCTAGTTCCCTTCTCCTGAAACCCATAAGCCACTGTCACACGAGGTTCACATGTAGCCCTCCAATTCTGTGCCTACACTTCCATATGCTTGAGTGCAATGTATCACTAAGGGATATTTTTTAATTACATAAGAGATACCACCCTAAATACATGATTCTGCAAGTTTTTTCATTGTTAGTCTATCCATGGTGATATACACAAGGTTGAGATATATGTATATCATACTTGAACTCTGTGTATATCTATAGTCTATATATCTATACCTTTTTTAATCTCACACATATAATGGCATTATATATATGTACTTCATTTGATTTACCTATTCCTGGATTGATGGCATTCAGCTTGTTTCTAATATTTGACATTATACAAATTGTTACAATGTACGACCCTGCATTCAAGTCTCTTGAGTCGGAGTCCTTTTTAAAGGTAGTTACCTGGAGACATAAGGGTAGCAAGTGCAGTTACAAAGGCAACTGACAGAAGGGTCAGAGTAACTCTAAGAGGAGGGAGGCAGGTAGCAGTGAGCTAGACTGATGAGGTGACACGCTAGCACACAATGCATTAACTATACAATGTATCAGAAGGCGAGCTACTGGTATCAAGGGACATGCAGGGGTGGAGAACCCCCCAGATGACCTCGAGATAGATTTGTCTTTATCAGCATACCTTCAAACGGGAGCTTCCTCCTTGATGGGTAGGCTGTGTGAGGCCCAGGAAGGCCAGTTTTGAGCACCCCCGCCAGGCAACTCTGTTCCAGGTGAGGTGCACCTAGTATTAATCCACCAAGTCCTACCAGGTCGCTTTGGTATTACAGTGAAGTGACTTTGAAATCACCTCTGAGAATTCTTAAAATGTGGTTTTGAACTACATGGGTGTAATAGAAGTGACTTTCTGACAAATTCAGAAAGTCTACAATAACAAAAAAACTCTGAAAACGTGATGAAAATAGTAATTGAGAATTTGTGGATCTGGCACTAACAGAATATTCCTGTGTCGTTTTTTAAAGAAACAATTAATAAATTGGGGGATAGTCTTGGATATGGGGTTAACAAGTGCCATAGCTTGTCAGATTAACAGAAAGAACACGATCCCATTTTGAAAACTAGTCACCTAAAGTGATGAATTGATGACATGGAGATTAGATTAAGGCAGATCTAAACCTTTGTTTTAAAGTCTCTACCTTGACAGGACTTTCTAAATTAGTTCATATACCTGTCCTCACTCTCACTTTATCTCAGTGTGCACCTACAGTGAACAACAGAGGTGAAGGAGGAAGGGACTGTGGGTTTCACTTATGTTTACTAGTGAGAGTACATGGGTGCATCGAAGGATCATGGCATTTGACGTATCAGAAGAGCTCAATGGCCTTGTGAGACATGTTGGCTCTTAATAGAGAATTACATTTAAAGGCCAATTATTTGACTTATATCTGTAATCTGCTGCAAAGCATTTTCTCTAAGTATCTCTGTTTTTAAATCAGTAAAGTAGGGAGGTTCCTACCTATAGGGGGTTGGGTTTTGATAACTATTGAGACACACCATAAAGATGTTTTATAAATGATGATTGAAAAATAAAATGAATATCCAACTGTGCCCTGATAGCTTTTGCTTATTGAGTAAATGGTACAAGAAAGAATTTTGGTGTTAGGGCAAGGGAGAGAAAATTATAATTTAATGAGCTTCTGTTTCTCATACAGTCCCATGCATGGCATCATTGATTTCACCTTGTATCATGTGTGGGATCCATGCTCCTCAACATTTTCAGGTGGGTGAAATATGTTTCAGCTATAACACAGCCATGGATCACTCAAAGGTAGAAGCAAAAGCCAAACTTGGGTGTATTTGCATATTAAGAGTGGTTCTGGATGTCTGTCTGGCTTATTTAATCACAGTATAACAACCATGGAATTACAATCACTTCTATTACCACCTCTCAATCCACAAGAAATGGCTGCCTCAAAGTATTTTTATATCCTTCATTTTATTGAATCTTCATAAACACCTAAGAATTAACATTATACACACACACACACAAAGACCAAAAACAAAAACAAAACACACACAAAAAAACTCTTAAAGCCAATGTAGGCTCTTGGGGCCAAATAGTCTGAGAGTCAAATTCTGGAGGTTGGGTATTTAGTGTGCTGCCTACAACCAATTGTGGAAAAACAATGGAGGTAACAGCTCACTTCTCCTGTGAATAATGACACCTGACCAACACAGTCACAACCTCCTGGTGGTTGTGCTCCAAGAAACTTTCATGGGAATGTGATGGCATCTCATCCGTGGGTCACCACCATAATTTGTCTTCAAGGTTATTAAAATCCCACTTACACATGATTCTCCCTTCTGTAATTCCTCCAATTCCCCTTTTACTATATTGTATAAGTCCTTTTTCAGCCTGCAAGAGAGAGAGAGAGAGGGAAAGAGAGAGAGAGAGAGAGAGAGAGAGAGAGAGAGAGAGAGAGAGAGAGAGAGAGAGAGAGAGAGAAGAATTAGAATGAGAAGAGGGGGATGAGACTGAGAAGGAGATATGAAGGTCCAAGTACCCCTTTCCATAAAGGAAAGGCACAGCCAGGAAGAAAAAAGATGGCAAATCCTTGTGAAAGATGACAGAATAGATATAGGACAGGGTAACTTGAGTCATTGTCATCATGTGTATGAATCTGATTTCTCTCATTTGTATTATTGGTCTATGTTTAGCAGACCCTTGAAAAGTGATATCCTCACATTATCTTCTTTGAGAAGAGGTGAGAATCTTGGCAGCTGGTTGGAAGTCCCCTCTGCAATCTGAATCACGTGCATACAGAATTGGAAGGGGAGACACCCATCTCTGGTGGTCACCAACCCAGAACTCTTGTAAAAATGCATCATGTAGATGCCAAATTGGTAATATAAAAGTCTCAATGTACAGATTTCTATCAACTTTCAAGTAGGCAAGTTTAATCTCTTTCTCCAGAAAAAAAAGCCATTGCTTATCTTTCTAACATTATCTCCAGAAAACTAAAGTATAGAGTGTTCTGAATAAGTGCTCTTCTTTTGATGCCTTGAAGGGGCAACACAAAGCTGAGTCCGACCTCAGGACCTTTGCACATGATACTGCTGCTTCCTTAGGACCCTCCACTCTTAATTCCAGTCACTTTCCATATCCCCCTCCTGATACATGGAGTCCTCCTTTTAGCCTCAGTGGGACTCAGGGTCAATGACACCACCTCATGCATGCCTTTCCTTACTACCTTGACTACCCTTGTTTTCTGTCCCATGACTCAGAGTTACCTTCACACATACATAACTAACACTGTTTTTAAAGCTCTCAGATTTGCCATCTTCCTGGGGAGAATATAGCCTCATGAGAACAAAGCTCACAACCATTTGTATCCCACTGTCTATTATGCCACCATGCTGGACCCACAGTCAGCACTGAAAAGGAAGTTGTTGAATAAACATTTGTTGACCAAGATAGAGTAGGCACTAGAGAATGGGAGAAATAAGGCAACTCCCCAAATACTCAAATGTCTATAGGACTATGCCATCCAGTATGGTTGTCACAAGCCACATGTGGCTATTTAAGTCAATTCACATTAAATAAAGTGAAAAATTCAGTCTCTCAGGTGTAGTAACTACATTGTAAGTGCCCAGTTACCACCTGTAGCTGGTAGCTACTCTATTGGATGATGCAGATAGAGACTATTTTCATCATTACTGAATGCTCTACTGACCAGCAGTGCCCCAGGAAATTGAACTCAGGGCAAACTTGATGCTTGCTGTAAAACATGAGCCCATCCATCCCCTATTTCAGCAGGTGCTTCTCTGGTCAAAGTCAGTGGGGGTTATCCTGTAGTTTGCACATTGATTTTTTTCAAGGACTTCCACAGTGTGTTGACCCCATCGGGCCCAAAGTCATTTCACAAAAGGTTCAGATGAACCAGACTTTTACCAATTTTGAGAGCAGAGAAGAGATGCTGGCAGCAGGCAGATATCAGGTTGTGTTTCTCCAACCTAAGTGGTGGGGTGGGAAGAAACATTAAAGACAGTCTACCAAGATTAAAACATTAGAAATAAAAGCGAAATAAGATCCAGGGGAAAAAACTATTGAAAAAGACTGGCTAACAGCAGAGTGTTTAGCACACACCAGACACTTCCCAAATGCTTGCTCACAACTCATTTAATTCATATACCAATTCTATAAAGGTAGATAATACCTTAAAACCACTTGGCAGATGGGGACGCACATTTTGCCTGCCTTAACATGAAGGAAATAATTTTAGTGTTGAAATGGATGTGAGTTTATTTATAAGGCCCTTGAAAGGCATAAGATAGCATCACAACTCTTTCATTACACAATTTTCATCTTCTTTCTAAATTCAGCAGCACAGAACCTGAACATATGGTTGGCTGGCTACTAGGAATACAAAGACGAAAGTGAATGTGTATTCTATCAGTTTATTATAGCAGAAATTTCTACTTAAGTCTATAAAGGAATGTGATACATGGCTGTACATGCAAAATTCAATGCATGAAAAGCAGAGGGAAGGAATAGATTTCCTTAGGTTAGAAGAGCCTGGGTAGTATCCAGAAGATTCTTGGAAGTAAAGGTACCATTTGATGGATAGGAATAGCATGGGACAAGAAAAACATGGTGGGTTCCAACATCTCAGGTCTAATGCCACTAGCTATATTACATATCCTTGACCTTGAACATGTACCTTTAATAGTATTCCTTCAGTCTTCTAGGTGAGTGTTTCTCAATCAGGGGTGATTTTGCCTCACAGGGGAGATTTGGGAATGTTAGAGGACTGGAGAGGTGCTGTTGGCGGCATCTGGTAGGGAGACCAGGGATGCTGCTTAATACCCTATGATGCATAGGACAGTCCTGACAGCAATGAGTTACCCAGTCCTAAATGTCAATAGTGCTGAGATTGAGTGCCCTGCTCTAAATGAACCCCTTTGCATACAAATATGGATATGCAGGTACCTGCTCTCAGGTGTCAACAGTGGAGGATGAGGCTGGATGGAAGCAAACTGAATGCCGGGAAGGGATTCACCATTAAAGACAATGCAATAATTGTTGCAAATGCTTTCCTCAGTTCTGCTACTGGGGAGAAGTACCCAGAGAGTGAGGGCTTAAAATTAGACTCTGGATTACTTGTTGGTAAAGGCTTTCCCTTTACCAAAGAATATTGCACCTGCACATGGCAAGGTTTCCATAGAGAAAGAAAAGTACAGTGTCATCTCACTTATGTGTGGAATCTAGAAAAGCCAAACTCATAGAGAGTAGAATGGTGGTTTCCAGGGGTCAGGATGGGGAAATGGGGAGATGTTGGTCAAAGGTACAAGCTTTCAGTTATCAAATGAGTAAGTCCTGGGGGTCTCATGTCTAGCACAGTGACTAAAGCTAAGAACTATTATATACTTGAAAGTTGCTGAGAGTAGATCATAAAGGTTCTCACCACAAAAAAAAGAAGTGGTAACTAGGTGACATGGTGGAGGAATCATATTGCAATACATCAGCATATCAAGTCAAGGGTAAGGTGGTATCATATTGCAATAATCAAGAGTATACAATCAGCATGCTGGAAACTTAAAAATCTCACGTTATATGTTCATTATCTCTCAATAAAGATTGGGGCAAGGGGAGAATTGGTTTCTGAGTCAGACTTAGATTGAGTCTCTGTTTTATCATTATTTAGCTAAGTGACCTCCTTGCCTCAGTTTTCCTGTTTTTAACATGGGTATAAAGGTATTGACCTCCTGGGGTCTCCCTGCTTGAGGACAGAGTGGTAAGTATCATGAGTTCTCCATTTCCATGCACATAGAAGCACTCAAACCATAGATCGCCCTACAGAATTTTCTCCTACATGGTCTCCCAACTCTCTTCCAATCATATGTGGTGAAATCTTTCTGCAGGGATTCCTCTGGGCCTTTGGAGATGCCCAGTACTTTCTTCCCTACCTTTCTTTTGTTGATTCAGGGACAGAGACAAAGACTCATGTTACAAGGTTTATCTCAAAACCCAACTGAGTGCAGTCCTTTCTGAGCACCTAAGTGGTTTATAAGAACAACAAACCATTACCTATATGAAAAGAGGCTACATTTGAGCCACCTTTGACCAAAATTCCTAATACTTGGCACTAAACCATCTTAGTTTGCTGAGCAACAAAATCAAATTGTGGTTAAAATCTGTCTTGCCTTATAAAGTGATCACACTGTTAGTCTAGTCCCCACCTAACACCACATATAGTTATCACAATATTATTGATGATATTCCCTGTGCTGTACTTCACATCCCTGTGACTGTTTTGTAATTGCCAATTTGAGCTCTTAATGTGGACTCACTCTATTGTATAGCTAAAACTAATATATATGTCAACAACTGAAAAATAAGATTTCAAAGATAACCCCAAAATTTTGAAAATAAAAATCCATCTTCCCATTAGAGTAAAGATTCACTGGGCAGAGAGTATATCTAGAACCTTTTATCCAAAATGTACTAATTGAAAATATCTACTAATAAAGAATTTTAAAAGAAAACCCTGTCCTTCACCATGTCTCTCTTTCTTACCCCTCACATGACCACATATCACTCTGTTCCCACCAAAGAGGAGATGGGGGCACTTCCTGCACAAGGACAGTGTTGACTCACCTAAGTGTGTTCAGTGCACAATGTGAATGTTTGAGAATCTCATACAGTTGCTTTGCTCCATCATCCTGAATACAGTTTTCCCCAATATCCAAAGCTTTCACTTTATGATTGTGCTTGAGAGAGTCAGTCAGCTTCCAACAGCTGTCTGCTATAAAAGAACAGTAGAACAAACTACAAAATAAAAATATAGCAGAGGGTGTAAAACCATCTTGAGTCCTGTCTTTATAAACCCACCTCATTCGCCCCCGAGGAAGAGCTGGCTTTTTATCCTGAGCCCCAGGATGAAGTAGTGCAAGTTGGGAGGCCCCTCCCCGGTCTGCCATCTCCCTGTGAGACAGAGACGAGGGACCACAAGGCAGGGGCTCCTGTCCATGGGAAGGGCTACTTCTCCATGATACTCATGATCCAGACCCCACCCTGCTATCACAGAACAAATGTTTCAGCTTCTGAGCTCAACATCTGAACTGAAAAACATACTGCAATCTCATGTGAGAGCAGATCTCAATTCCCAATAAGCTCAAGATGAGAAATGCAGGTAAATATTTGGAGAGAGGGAGAGGTCCAGAGTGTTGAGAGGGAATGAGGGGACAGATGCAGAAACAGAGGAAGAAGGGAGGAGGGAAGAGGGAAGTGAAACAATGGAAGATGCCTTAAGGTGGAGAAGGCAAACGTAGCAAAACCCTTTAGCCATATAGGAAGAATTTTGACTACATAAAAATATCCACATCATTAAAACTGTCAAGGGCCAAGTCTAAGGGAGTTGCTAACTAGATAAACATGGATGCACATCACACCCATTGTGGCTAAATTTCCTAGTGAAGTATGCCAACAGGTTATAAGGGGGAAAAAAAACAATCCTCAAGTTTTATCGACAGGTTTCTCAGTTGGAATTTCACACAAATGTCTTTCAACATTTGAAAACTGCCCAACTCCATTCTTAGTCACAGAGACAAATATATAAGAACTCTGAGTCTACAAATTAGGATTAGAATCGCTGGGACTGACCTTAAAATAATCATGGATGGAAAGTGCTGTTGAGGGTTTCCATGAAAGCAGGTTGGCTATGAATCAGCAATTGTTAGATAACAGAGTAGATTATATACTGTTCTCTCTACTCTTGCATAAGTTTCAATGTTTCCATGGAAAAAATAAAAAAGTAGATTGAGCTACCATTATTCCACCTCTCAAACTGATGAAGGTCAAAGAGATTTCCTAACATCGTACATGAGGGTGTGAATAATGGATACTTGTGGCTAGCAGCAGTGTTAGTTAACAAAGGACGATTGAGCAAGATATGTTAAAAATTTTGACTGCAAAGACCCAGCTGTTCTATGACTAGAAACTAATTCTACAAGTAAATTAACACACGCCTAAAATATTACAGGCATAGAGAAAATTTTAATTCCTTTTCTCGAAGGCTTATGACAAACAGAATGCTTATTATATAACTAGTATACTCATTCAACAAGTTACTACATCCCCATCAAAGAGTTAAGGTTGTTACATACTGCTATTCAATGTTCTCAGGTATGTTGTTTTAGGGTGGATATTTCATGGTAATATGCTGAGTAAAAACACATGCTCACTGGTATATATGCACAGGACACCTCTGAGAAGGTGAAAAAGAAAACTCTGAAAACATTGGTGGCCCCCAAGGAAGTGAACTGAGTGGTGAGATGTGGTTTCATCTGAGTCAGCAAAATCCAATAGAAATTTCCACCATGATGATGAAAATATTCTATATCTGCCCTGTCCACTACAATAGCACTAGATACAAGTGACCACCAAGCACTTCAAATGTACTTAGTGTAACTGAGGCACTGAATTTTTAATTCTATTTCATCTTAATTAATTTTATTCCAAGTTTAGGCACATGTGGGTGACATATTGGACAAAATAGTCATTTTTAATACTGTGAATTTACTTACCTAGATGATCAATACAAAATATTTTATTATATTTAATTATGAATTGGATACCTGTTAGGCCATTAAAATATGTCTGGTATTACTAATGTCAATAAAAAATTTATAGACAAATGTTTCCAAATCCCTTAGCAGCCTATTCTGTGATTATCTAGATGGCTTCCACTGCCACCTATATTCATACTAGGGATATGGAGCCTTTTTGAAACTGATATGGATTCCATGTTTAAAAACATGCACAGATGTAAATAATATACAAAATCATTTATCTGATGACTGTAAACCAGGGAGACTCGAAGCTCCTTTGACTTTATCAGACATGTTGTGCAGTGGAAAGCTAGCAGAAGCATACCTGACCATTCTCCTCAGAAAGGTCCACTGGCAAGGCTAGCCCTTGGCTGGCATCTGAGACATGGATTTCAAGAGAGCTCCCAGTCCCCTAAGAAAAGGGGCTCACTGTGCCTAAACTGTTGCAAACGTGGTTTACACTAAACCCCTGCTTTCCTTGTGGCCAGAAGGCATGCTCAGGACCAATGCTTAGAAATCTAGGGCCCTGAGTCTGTGGTGATCAACCCTGGTGGCAAGCATTTCACATGTGTTGTTATAGCATATCACTGGGGGCATTAAGCATGTCCTGGGTGATTCCACTGGGAGAGAATTGCCTGGAACTGGCACCTGGCTTCCTGTAGACTTTTCCCAGTGTGCCTTCCTCCTTTGCTGATGTTGCTTTGTCCCCTTTATCTGTAATGAATCATAGCCACCAATATGACTGCAGCTTTCTGAGTCCTCCCAGTGACTCATCAAATACCACCCCAGACATGCATTGTGGTGGGTCCTTAAGTCACCCCAGTTTTCCCCTCATGGGCACCACTACCTACCACAAGCACTCCCACCTCCCACAAAACCTAAAGCTTCTCTCTGCCAAGAATCACACCTACATCCAGGACACAAACCCTGCCTAGAGTTCAGGCATTTGCAGGTCTAGTTGAGAGGCTCCTCTCACCATCAAACGTGAGGGAGGTGGGATACTCACTTGAGATTTTATAGGCTGCGGTCTGGATGGCTTAGGGCCTCACACAGAAACCTCAGCCCCATGTCCCCCAGGGGGTTCTTCCTCAGGTCCAGGTGTGTCAGTGTCGTGTTCTGGAGGAGGGTGTCTGATAGGGACCTGCAGCTGAGTGCACCAAGTTGGCAGAACCAGAGCATGTGGGTTGAAAGCCACGGAGAGAGGTACTAAGGAAAATGGTCCAAATGAGAAGCACCAGCCACCAGAACCCGAGTGTACCACTGTGTCAACTTGGATCCCACCCAGGATGTACTGAGTGTCTGTGTAGGCATCCTTATCCTGCCCTACTCCAGACTGGAAAACAAGCATTGCAGAAATGGTTCAGTCTGCTCAGTGGCTGGTTTCAAAAAAAAAAGGAACGACAGTCACACAGTACAAAGTTTCAGTTACGCAAGGTAAATCCGTCTGGAGATGCACGCTGTGCCAATAGCTGACTACACTGCAGTTAAGCGTAAAACATGCTGAGAGGGTAGATCCTGTGTTAAATGTGACAATAATAATAATAATAATAATAATAATAATAATAATAATAATAATAATAATTGAAAGAAACTTTGGAGGTGATAGATATGCCCATGGCCTTGATAGTGGTGAGGGCTTCATGGGTGTACGCATACCCCCAAATTCACTGAATTGTATACATTACATAGATACAGCATTTTACATGTTAAAAAATAAATTTAAAAAATTCTCACATGAAACTTTAAATAAAAATTAAAAGAAACACATTTTCAGTGGTCCCAGGCTCTGGAGCCAGTGAAACATGGGTTCAGATGCCATCAGCTATTAGTAACTGTTGTTGGCAAGCTGCATCACTCAAGCTGTGTCACTCCTTCAGGTACTCTAAAGAGGAGGTTATAATGGCCTGCAACCCAGGAGACAATGCTCCAATGAGCCATGCCTATAAAGTGCTCAGGACAGTACTTGGCAAGCATGTGATACAAGCTATGGAAGATATATAATACGCAGAGGTTTTATATATACATATATATATATATATATTTTATAGCAGAGATACATGTGATATACTGTTGTTAATGTTGCATAACAAATCTTACATGTTATACATTATATATATAATAGTATAATAATATACATTTATGTATACATATGTGACATATAGGTTTTAGATAACCGATATATAATAACATATAATAATAATAAATCTTATATGTTAAAGTATGTAATAGTAATGTAATTATTATAGCACATATTACATCAGACTATATTATAAATATAACAAATAGTTGCACACGTATAATATTAGCTCACATTATATCTGTGCCAACCACTCTAACACCCTGGTCCTCTGAGACCCCGTGTAGTAAGAGCCACCCATGGGCTCCAAGCCTCAGACCCCATGGCCGTCCACTATAACCACACCCAGATGCACCTCCACACCCTCAGCCTTCTCCATACTCACCTGTCATACCCATCTGCACCATATCTGGTCCCAGGAAAACTCAACCCTCTGTTGGTTCCACACCTGCACCAGAGAAGCAGACATGGCTGAATAGGGAAAGACCTGAAAAATCACACTGCAGATGGCCTTTCATCCCTGCCTGGAGCCCCTGGACCCTGCAGCCCTTCAACCACCTGCTCACCTAGCATCTCCCACTCCATGTCCCCTTACGCCAGAACCTGCTCTCTATCCCATCCACCCCCAGCTGCCCATGCCTGTCACCTGCAGAGTTCTGGGTGCCTCTTCCTCTTAAACCATCTCAAACTCCCTGCCAAGTTTCTTGGCTCTACCTTTCTATTTGCCCTGACGACTCTCTCACATCCACTTGCCTGGTCCACAGGCACTTGCTTCTGCTCCCACTTTGCCCTTGTGGAGTCCATCCTTCCAGGGCAGCCTTGGTGACTTTTCAAAGGTGTCACTGTCCAACTTCCAATCCTCAGGGGACTTTATGTCTCCCTCAAAACAAAACTCAAATTTCTACACTGCCTGGGGATACTGAGGCATATTCCTGCCTCTTCCTGTTCTTGCATCACATCTCACATCACTCCTACCCCAACAGCACACCCTCCTATTCCCTCTCTCTGTACATGGTTTCCTCCTCTCCTCCTTCCTCCTTCCCTTCCCTCCTCCCTTCCTTTCTCCCTTCCAGCCTCTGCTTTAGCATCACCTCCTCAGACAAGTTAGTGAGAAAAGACCTTTCTGGGATACCAACCCCAACACTTTGTCTCATTCTTTGCTTTTCTTCATATCTAAACTTCATATCTAAACTTCATATCAACTCTTGGTTGAAGGCGGTCCTCCAGTGCATTGCGGGATGGTGATCACACCTGGTTTTTACCCATTAGATGCCAGAAGCATCCTCCCCTCCCAACTGTGGGAACCAGCTGTGTGTCCAGACATTGTCAAGTGTCCCATGAGGGACAAAATTGCTCCCAGTTGAAAACCACTGGACTTAGGGGAGGCTGGCAGAAGCCTGAGGGGTTAAACCAAAGAGCCTGGCAGGCGAGAGGCCCCCAATCGTGGTGAGGGCAAGACTGAGCCCCAAAGAGAAATATAGAAAGAAGGTGACATGTAATGTAGCAACAGGATAAGTAAATACAAGAGGGGGACCGTCAAGGCTCTCCAAAATATACTCCCACTCCCACCCCCGCCATGCCACTCAAACTTCCAAAGAAGACAGTTTGATAAAGCAGGGGGATTTACAACAGCTCCTTCAGGGCACACCTTGACATGTCCAAGGGCTTCTGCAGCTTTTTCACTTCAATGTCAGAGAGATCATTGTCCCCCAGGCCGAGGAAACTAAGACTTGATTTCTTACTGAGTTCTGACTCTCTCTTGTTTCTTCTTGAGCTTGTTTCTTCTTATTTTGAGGATTAAGTGGTAGAACCAAAATGGGGTGGGGAAGAAAAAGTGTGAAAAAGACAACTGTTTAAGCCCATATATTTGATCTAGCTCACTCAATACACTGAGAGCACATAGGGAAACAAATGGTGTTGTGTTACTCATTCCATAGTTTCCTAGTTGAAGGTTGACTCTGTGTGACAGTTGAGATGGCTGACAGAAAGCCTTAGCTTACTTAACCTCTGACAGTGCTTGAGGCAAAATGAAGTAACTCACTTTGGTTCAGAGGCTAGCTCCAGCCCTGTTAGGATACACAAGGCACATCAGTTTTTCATGCTCTTGCTCCGTCACATTGCAGAGGTAAATGTGGTCTTTGGGCCTAGGGGTATTGCCCACATCACAGTATTTTGGCCCTCATCCTCTTTCTGTATATTCTTTTTTTGGACTGAACAGAGAAGTGGGGCCAAACACAACAGTGGTCAGAATGAGTTTCAGCATTAAGGACTGTTTGATAATGAAGTTGCTGCCAATGAGACAACCTCTTCCTTCAAGGGTTTAACTAGTGGGAGGAGAGGTAGGTGTTGTTGTGGAAAGTCACAAAAGGAAGCAAAAGTTAAATAGTTTGAAGATATACACAAATAAAAATCCTAGAATGACACAAGAGAGATGGAGAATGCCTTCAGAAGGCGGAAGAAATCAGCAGACTTCTATGTGAGCATTGACACTTTACTCATAAGAAGCCAGTTCAAGACAGAGAAAGAGATGATTTTGGGCAGGGAACCCACTAGTACAAATGCCCTGGGAGGGGAATAAAGAAATGCCAGAGCATAGTGATGAAGGTACCAGGTGACGAGGGGGCTGGGGGACGAACTCCACTTGGGGAGACTGGATCATGCACACTTTGTTCTGAAGGTCAAGGGCTGGAAAACCAGTTTCCATGTGTGAAAGTTCACTACTTTTTGGAGAAGGGGTTGTGCTTCAACAAAGGAGGTGAGGAGAGCAGATAAGAAAGCTACACCCATTGTTGAAGTAACAGTAGTTCTGCTTGGTCATACAAATCCATAGACAACATAGTGGCAACAACCACAGAGCCCTGGTTCTTTTGTGGGGGAACTTAGAACCCCAGAAGGACTGGATCACAGGATTAGATATGAGAGAAATGGATTTAGGGTCTGTAGTGAATTAAACCAGGAGGGCTGCTAGCAGTTTATAACAAGAGGATGGGGTATGATAAGGAAGATACATTCTAGGGTCTGGGCTAAAATATCTGTGTGGGTGATGATTCCATAGAGCAGGACAAAATTATATATATAATTACATATAAATATGTATTTATTTATATAAATTAAATATATTTTATATACATATCTAGATTATACATAAAATATATTTTATGTACATATCTAAATACAGGTATTAAATACATATTAACCTCTTAATATGCTTTAATATGTCAATTAAGTATATATTTTACATAAATATAAATTAAATATATAAATTAAATATAAATATATAACATATTTAAATATGTAAATATAATTTATATATTATATATCTGTATAGATAAAAATTAGATTTTATGTAAATATCTAAATACATATATTAAACATATTTTAACACATGTATAACACTACATTTTAATATAGAAATTAAATATACTTTACATAAAGGTATAAATTATAAAAATTAAATATAAATATGCAGCATATATTTAAATATATAAATATAATTTATACATTGTATATCTATATAGATATAAGCAAAATATATTTTATGTAAATACCAATATATAAATTAAACATATTTTTACCATATAAAACATATTTTAATATAAAAATATAATTTTACATAAATATATAAACTAAATATAAATAAACATTATATCAATTCAAACATATATTTTCTGGTAGAGAAAGAGTGAGAGTAGGAATATTAAGCCCTGAATATCTTCAAGATTTGGAACTGACTCTTAACAGTGGTGATACTTTGTGGGTACTTTCTGAATCTCAGTTCCCTGGTCTATAAAATCCAAATCAGCAGGAAAGAATGCAAAAGCCTATTTTTTTTTGTCCACCATGAGGGAAATGTCATCTTCTAGAGATGGGTCCCAGATGACATTCTATAGAATTATCAAGGATCAGAGAAGGCTGGCATTTCTCAAATGTCCAACCCTCCAGCGTTTCCCTCAACTTCCAGGAAAGAACTATTGTTCTGGATTGAACAGGTACTAAGATTTGATCAATTGACTTTTAAAAAATAAATCTTATGGACCACAGGCTGACTCCCCTAGGACACGCTCCCTCACAATGAGTTGAGCCAGCTCTTCCTGCTCTCTTCCATTTCTCTTTAATGAAGAAAGACTGGTGAAGTCTAAAACTGTTGGATCAAAACCTCAGGTGGCTGCTCTAGCAGAGGCACCCTGTGACTTAACCAAGTTGGGGATGAGTCTTGCCACCCAGATATTGCAAAGCTGAGCATGAAAGCACCACACAAACTAGAGAGAAAAATTGCCTGAGGAAGAAGACTTACCATCTACATGACAGACTGAGAGGTCATTTTCCACCACAAAGTACTCTGATGTGTCAATAAGAAGAGAATGGGTGCCCACAAGAAAAATAAGGAGGGGCAGAACTGTCATTTTGCAAGAAATAAGAAGGCTAAATGTAATTATGGTTTTCGACTCACCGGTAGAATGAATATAAACCTAATATTAAATTGGGGCACTGTTCCAATCCATTTGGCAATTATTTGAAGGAATCTATGTTGGTAGCAGGACAGAAAAGTAAACACAGTACCATCAGGGATGTGCTTTTAAGCAGCCCTTCAAGGGATCAACTTGGCCACAACAAAGTTTACATCACACATATGCTTTGTGTAGGACTTGGAGCTTGGGGGTGTTTTCTACAAAAACACTTACAGATGTGCAATGTCACAATGTCTATCAAAGTATTTTTTACTATTTTAAAAACCTGGAAGCCTAGATTTGTCAACAGGAGGTTAGATACAGACCAAGATATAGCATACATTAGCGTATTCAGTAGCTGTTAAAGGATGAGGCTAATGAGTTTCTATAAAAATATAATTGAAAGAGAAAAGTAGTGTGGCTCTATCATCTAATTTATGTATAAAAGCTGGGAGAACAAATACATTTTTAAGCGGTTACCTTTGTAAAATTTATTGCTTATATAGGAAGAGAGAGCTTTTAAAAATATTAAATATTTTATACATTAATATTATGAATAATACTATTAAACACATTTACATTGTTTAATCACTTTGACCAGGGAACAGATAACTTGGGGAACCAAAAACTGCCTCAAAGTTATAAAAAATATTTACAGAGATATTCCATTGACTGAAAAAGGGTACTATTAACGAGAAATGGACTTAACAGTTTTGATTTTAAAAATGCTATTGATGGAATAATATGTTTCATGGCAGGTATGATAGACAGTTGAAGTAGTCTTTCAAATTTTTTTTTTAAAGATGAAAGCATGGGACAGGGGTGGGAAGATGCGAAAATTAAATGTCAATCCCAGGAAACACAATACCTAATTGGAATTCTAGAAAAAGGACAGAGAAAGAAAAAATCACTGCCAAAGAGATTTAAAAATGTGAGAACAGGAAATGTTTTTAAATTTAAAGGACCCATTTTGTACCCAACCCAAAGAGGACAGTCAAGCCCAGGACCTAGTAATATATGACATTTCAGAACACGAGGTAAAGGACCCTAAAAGTTTTCATAGTGTAAAAGACAGGTCATACATCATGTAAAAAAATCAAATTGGGCACTGGAGGACACTGGACACCAGGAACATAAAGGGAAACACTGCTCGACCCAGATTGTGACATTTAAATTATTCTTCAAAGGATGCATTAGAAGGATTTTCAACCAGGCCAGCTCTTGAAAATTGTCTCATGTTGACCGATGTCAATGAGTTACTGTAAATGGATCCCTGAAATAGCGGTAGGACAGACAGATAGCTGTGGAATCCACAAAACAAGGGAGTGGCCACATTCCAGAGTAGAAAATGGGATTTGAGATTAAATGAGGTCCCTGGGTCGGAGTTCCATAGCAACCAGTACAGACTGGAGAGGACTGTGGGGCTTCAAGAAACTGTAGAAAAAGTGACAAGCATGTTGATGAGCTCCTTTATGTGTTTGATTGCATTATGCTTCCCAAAGAACTTGGGATAATGTACTAATAATTATACAGAAAGTGTTGATTTATATCTACATAACACTGAATATATTTTTCCTTCAAAAAAAAGAGATAACTTTATTGAAGGATAAAAGAGAGATATTTACCTACCATGACAAGAAGTCAGTAGATAATTGATTGAAAAACTAAGAGATTGCAGTACATGTTAATTATTTCTGAGCAAAGAGACAGATAGCAAAGGTGGCAGCCAATGGTGGCTTGTGGCCACATCTACAGATAAAAGTTAGGAAAAGAACTGACACTTTTCATTATATGTTATGCGGTTCTGTGATTCTTTCTGTATTACACACAGTATATATATTTCTTGGGTGAAACTAAACTTGTTGCATAACTACACGTATTACTTTTCAATGTGAAAATCACCATGGGGACACTGGTACAAAAAAAAATGCAGCTACTTAATAAGGCAGCACAAAGTCTAGGAGTAGATACTGCCATCAAAGAATGTAGAATGGAATCAGAGAGAATGTCCAGCTTATGGTAACTTATTTAATAAGCAGCACTAGAAGAAGAGGTTGGGAGGGGTATCATTTCCAGAATACTATAAATTAAAAAAAATTTCAAGGGAAATGGCAAGTGTGAATCTCGTGAAATGCTCAATCAAACCATTTGTCTGTGATTATTGTAAATAGTGTACAGACCTGATTCTTCTGGCATCTCTGGTTCCTTCTGCTTTGGGTCTTGGGGTTTCTGTGCTTGTGTCATCTCTGAAACAAACAGTGATGACAGGATGTGAGAGTCCCCAGGCTGGACATAAGTAGGCAGTGACAGATGCTCTCAGTAGAACCAACTGTTTCTCTGACAAACTTGGGATCGAAGAGACTGAAGGAGTCCCATCTTCTAGCCCCATCAACCCAAATGCTTCATGTAGAGACTTTAGCACATATTATGTGCATCTCTGCCTCCTGGCCTTGGATCTACTTGTCTCACTCCCTCACCTCCAAGTCTTTGCTCAGTTCTTACCTCCTCAGTGGTGGTTGATGGTCTCAATTAACACTGCGACCAATACCTACATCACATGCCATAGGCCTTCCCCACCCACTTTACTGTCTCTCCTTTCCACTGTGCATGCCACCTTATAACGAATCACACATTGCATTCATTGATCCTATTATCTGCCTACCCCACTAGAAGAGATATGCTTGGCTAGTCTCCATTTACTGATATCTCCCAAGTATGTAGAATAATGCCCAGCACATGGAAGCCACTCTAATATTTTTGGAATAAAAATGATAGAAAGAAAAGTGCCAAGTGTCAGATTGTAAGCTCAGCCCCCCAGTGTCTCATGAAAAACCACTCTGAGTGCCCATTCCCATGAACTGAAGGACCTTTCCATGTCCTGCTCACACAGCGGCCATGAGACATCTGAATATGAAGACTCATGGATCGGACATTTGTGATTCCACTGATTGTCAGGGTTTGCAGGACTGATCTGGGTAGCAAGCTGGGTCCTGGGCTTTCTCCTCAGCTTTCACTTTCCTTTGGACAGCAAGTGTCCATCGTTCTCCACCCACAGTTACTGATTCTGTGCAGCCCCCCAGACTCCACTGGCAGAGCCTGTCGGCTAGCTCTCCTGGCATCAAGGAACCTCAGTGACAATCTTTTCCTGGGTATAGCCCAGTAAGGCTAAGATGGTCCCTCATTATGGGCTCTGTTTATCTGTAAGCCAACTACGTGACACCTTGCATTCCTCTGATGCAAATGGCCCCAATAATGTGAACCTTCCAGGGTATGGCTTTACTATCAAGTATCAGGTGCCATGACCCGCATCATAACACATTAAAGAACTGCAGTTCTGAGCCCCTCTTAGGCCATCCATGAAAACCCATTGAACAGCAGATTTACCTCCCCCAAATTTGTGGAATAGTCCTGGGATAGAGGGTGTGTGTAATGAGATAGCAAATGAATAGCTGGAAACCCCAAGGAAGGTGGTGCTATTAGGAAGAAATCCACCCCCAAGATGAGCAATTGATTGATGCCCAACTCTGGGCCCAAGAACTTCTAGGCATTTCACCCAAGAAACTCACAGGTGCTTATGCCATTAACCCCATTCTCAGAAAGAATGGGGGCCTAGTAGCAAGCCATCTGCCAGGGGTACAGCTGGTTAGTTGGAGGCAGCCTTTGAATCCAGGTGGTTGGATGCGAGAATCTGGGATCTTAATCTGAAGACAGCACACATGTGCCCATTGAGACACACTCATTCACAGACTTACTCACAAATGAACATTCCTTAGCTCCGCTCAAGCAGACATGCTGTGTGCTGTGTGTCCTGGAAGATGGAGCTGATGGGGGCAGCACAAGTGGCCCCGACTTTCCCATCAACCCCACATCATTCATGAGATGTTTGTTTCTTGGCTTCCTTCTGCATGAGAGGTCACCTCCTGAATTCCCACTACCTTCTACCACCCACCAGGAGGTACACGGAACCTGCATTTCTATGACTCAGAACCTCTGACATCCAAACCTCAGATAGGAACACTGTGCTGCCACCTCCTACTGGCTTCTTAGGCCTCACGCCTGCCCTCGGAGGAAGAGAAGCAGGACATGGACCAGTACAGGCCTCTGGACACCCACTGCTTGGGTTCTGCCCCAGCCCTACAACCCTGGGAAATTTACTTGAGCTCTGTGCCTATTTCTTTGTCTGTGAGACATGAGTAACAGGACCTCCTCCTTAAGGGTGTCATGAAAAGTAAATGCCAGTGCATAGAAAGCACTGAGATTAAAGCCTGGCTTGTGGCAGGTAACAGCAAAGTTACAATTCATTCTCCAGGTCTGAGAGGCAGTCATTTCTACCACAGGTGACATGGACACCCCTAAAACTCACCACAGCAGGTGAAGGTGCACAACAAAAAACACATGGGTTTTTATTTGGAAGGGAAATTGGATTGGTGATACATTAAAAATAGAAATTAAAATGGTGCACCTGAAACACATATAACATTGAATATCAACTGTAAAAAACTGAAAAAAAAAACAAGCTAAATTAAAATGGTAGCACAGTATTACACTTGCTAACTGGTTATGACACACAGTACCATTAAACAAATACAACACTACAATAAATACCCTGGCACTACAGTAAATAAATACTGCAATGCTACAATAAATACTACAGTAAGATACTGCAGTATAAATGCTACAACACTACAATAAATGCTACAGTAAATAAATATTGCAATGCCACAAATACACAGTAAGATACTACAATGCTACTATAAATGCTCAACACTACAATAAATACACTATAGTAAACATATTGCAATGCTGCAATATAACAGTAAGATACTACAATGCTGCTGTAAATAATTTAAACACTACATTAAGTACAACAAATTCAGTAAATACTATAATGCTACAATACATGACAACAAAGACTATGATACTAATGTAAATAAATGGTACACTATAATAAATACCACAAAGTTATAATAAATACTGCAATGCTACAATAAATACAACAGTAAAATACTACAATGCTACTGAAATTGAATGCTACAGTACCATACTCTACAATAAATACTGCAAAACTACTGTAAATAAATGCTATGACACTAAATACCACAATGCTACTGTAAATAAATACTATAATGGTACAATAAATATAAGGCTACAGTAAATACTACGATACTACTGAAAATGAATGCTATCACACTAAAATAAGCAAATACTAGAGTCAGGTGCAATTTTGTTTTTTGTTTGGTCTCATTTTGGATTTTCTTTTTGCATTTACCTAGTGTTTCCTTTGGGGAAAAAAAATGTATAAGTAACCATGGAATTAATGCTATGCTCAAAGCATTTTCTAATACAATTGCATCAGGACAAATTTGCCTTTTCAAGAAAAGCTTGTAACAGAACAAATGTGCCTCTTTCAATTCCTTCCCTGGCTAGGGCTCCAAATCCTTATAGCTTTTACACCTTAAAGCTTTAAACCTTCACAGCCCATCAGGGAGATTCTTAGAGGTAACTAGCAATGTGGGACTACTCTATAAAAATCCAGCAGCAGCCTTCTTGCTTCCATGAAGGTGCTGTATTCCTGTCCCCTTATCCCTCTATCCCCTCATCCCCATTGTTCTGCCCCATTCCCGATTCTTCTGTCCCCTCATTCCCGATTCTCCATGCCTCTGCCCACCCCCCGTCCCTGCAACAGGCCCACTCACCATTCATCTTGGCTCTAACTTTCTCACATGGTGAAGTCAGATTATTGATCTTGAAGACCCTGAGGGCCACTTCCTACATCCACGGCTCAGGGGAAGTACTCACTCAACAGACACAATAGGTTTATGGGGTCATTGGCCTTCAGACTGGCCCAGGGGATCTGCTGGAAGTTCTCAGCAGCAGCTGTGGGGATTGGAGGCCAAGCACGAACTCCTCCAGCTAGTACTGATCCAGGGCGAGCAGGTGAGACAGGACCTTATCACAAGAACAGCTGTCCACAGACAGGTGAGCAGAGCTCATCCAGCCTGGTACACAAGACTCCAGCTTCCCCCAGGTCCTGTCAAATCCACTAACAAATGGGACCTGAGAAAGAGTTGAAACCATGATTCATGACATTCATGTCCTCCAAACTGTCTAATCTGTACCTTTGTTGTTTATTTTTCCTCTCTTAGCACTTCCCACTGTTTATGCACATTTATCTCTCTTCCACAAAGGTGTGTCAGCTCCCTTTGAACAGAGACCTGGCTTGCTCTCGGCTGAGTCACCAGGACCTGGCACACATGAAGTCTCAATGTTACTTGTCGTGACTGTGGCAATCATTTCATAATGCATGTGTATATTAAATTATCATGTTGCACATCTTTAAAAATCATGTTATACAACCTAAAATGTATACAACTTGTGTGTTTGTCAATTTTCCTCCAATAAAGCTGGAAATTTTGAAAACTTTCTTAAAGCTGAGAAAATATGTTGCCAGCAGATGTATATCTCACCAAAACAACACGAAAATGGATGGCAATACACAAAGAGATGAAGAGAAGGGGTTAGTGTGTTGTAAAATGTGAAAGAGTTCTGAGCCTTGAAGACAATGATAGCATCTTCTGGAATTTATAACATACGCATTAAAAATGGCAACAAAAAAAGACTGGAGGGAAGGACATGATGCTCAGCTGCTTCAAGTTTCTCACGTTAATCAGAAAGTCATGACATAATCTCAGGTGAACTATAGGTCAAAATGAACACTAAACTCTAGCATAAAAACTGGAAGAACAGTAAAAGAATGGATAACTAAATTAAAAAATTGAATAAAAATATTTTATTAAAAAATAACAATAAAAGAATAGAAAAACATGTTAAGAAACAAATGGCGAGATAATGCACTAAAACCCAAATGCATAAGCAATTGTAGAAATGGGCTAAACACAAAGGATTTGAACACAAACTGGATTAAGACTAAAAGGCACACTTCAAGTATCAGCACAAGACATTTAAAGTAAATTAATGGTAGGACAAATGTGGCATGTATACTCTAACTGGAAGAAAACAGGTATCACTATATTGCTATAAAGTAGATTTTAAGGCAAAATTACCACTGAACACAGAGGAATTTTCATAATAGGATCAGTCCAGCAGGAAGATATAACAAGTCCCCTAACAGTATAACTTTAAAATATATAAATCAAAAATAGAACTAAAATTATTAATTGGAAATTTAAACATACATCTTAATAACTTAGAAAATGAGCAGAAAAAATGTAAGGAGATATAAAGATATAGAATATTTGAACTACATGATTGGTTGATTGACCTAATTTGATGTGTATATATACACACTATACATACGTTGTATTATACATATACATATATATATATATATACATACATACACATATATATATATATATACATAAACATACACACATATATATTCCATCTGCAACTGCAATATAACATCTAATATTACTAATATTACGGTCGGCACACTTCAATCCACTGTACATGGATACCCCCACCTAGTTATTTAATACATCCAACACCTCACAGTCATGCATTTGTGTGTGTGAGGACATTTAAGTTCCACTCTCTTAGCAAATTTCAATCCTACAACACAGCGGTATCATAGTCACCATGCTGGTTCCACAAGACCCTCAGACTTTATTTACCTTATAGCTGAAATTTTGTCCCCTTTCACCACAGTCCCTATTTCCTGACTCCCTGCCCCTGGCAGCATGGATGAACCTGGACATAGGCAGACACAGAAAGACAATCACATACTGCACGTGCCACAGTCATGTGCTGCATAATGATATTTCAATCAGTGACAGACCCATATACGTGGAGGTCCCATATGCTGAGAATTTCCTGTGGCCTAATGACATCCCAGCACAGAGCATCACTGTTTTGCACCTGCCTGTGTCAATCCACAGTGATACTGTCAGCTAGAGATGTCTGGGGCCCTCCCCAGCCTCCGTGAGCTTCCCACAGACACCTCCCCTTTCCCAAACCAGTGTGACAACTGGACAACCCCTATGGTTCTTACTAGGATTGCAAGATCCCCTACAAAGGTAACCTCCAAGACACTTGTAAGGAAAAAGTCTCCTACTTCCAGACCTCACAACTGATGGTCCACCCCCCAGGGCTGGCAAGGAGTCTACCTGAGGCAGTTTTATGCAAGTGGAGGCCTGTGCAACTGAGCCTTATGTCAGGCACCTGTGTTACAGAAAGGAAAAAGTCAGTTGTCAGGACTCACAGCACAAATACTCATGTGTCTGGGGTGATGGTGGCATCAACAAGCCTACCACACTGTCCATCCTAGAGAAACACGCACACACGATTGTAGGAGTGTTATGCCAGCCACTGTAAGACACTCTGTGAGGTTTGCACAACCACAAAATGGCCTGACACATTTCTCAGAACATGTCCCCATTGCTGGTGAAGCGGTACATGGCTGTGTGTAGAAGCTTAGAAAAAACAAAATTCTCAGAATGTTGAAAAGAGGCAGCCTCCCCCTTAAAGTGTTTCCATGGGCAGTTGATTTGGGGGTTACAATTTGGTTTTATCTGGGAATAACGTGGCTTGGCTGTAATTAGTCCCCTGTGTGCTGAGTCTGGGATGGGATTCTGTGTGGTGCCATGAGGTGACCCTGAGGAGGACAGGCGAGACCAGGAAAGTGATATCCAGAAGACTCAAAGGCAGTATGGGATCTAGCAGAGAAGGGTGGGGAGAGGGCCAGGAAACAGTGAAAACAGCATATGCAAAGCCCTGTGAGAGAAGAGACAAGAATGTAGACTTTCAGCTGGAAGATTTTTTAAAAACTGCAGAATGTTCTGGGTGGAGAAAGCCAGAGGCTCCCCACAGACAGACAAGCAACATCTTCCTGCAGATGATGAAGAAAATGCCAATAGCCACAAATGCACATGTGCCCCTGTACCCAGCTCCTGGTAACCAGCCTTCACTTCTCTAGTTCTTAAGTTTGACTGTCCAGGTGCCTCAGGAGTGATGTCATACAGTGTTGGTTCCTCTGAGATCAGCTTACTTCACACTTAGCATGATATACTCCAAGTTCATCTCCCTCACTGCAAACGGCAGAATTTGCTTTGTTTCTAAGGCTGGGCAAAATTCCATGGTACACATATCTCATGGTATAAAGTTACAGTTATGTAAAATGAATTAGTTGTAGAGACCTGCTCTATAGCCAAGCACCCATAGTCGATAATGTTGTGTTGTCACTTAAAATTGTGTAAAGAGGATAGTTCTCATATTAAGTGTTCTTACCCCTCACATGCAACATACACCACACAAAGAAACTTTTGAGGTGATAAACATATGTTTATTACCCTGGTTATGGTGTTGGTCTCACCAGTGTATGCCTGTGTCCAAACTCACCAAGTCCTATACATTCCCCCTGTGTAGTTTTTGTACATCTATAAAGCTCTTTTTAAAAAGGAAAGAAAAGAAGATGCCGGCAGGCTCCAAGAGGGGGAGTTATACCAGGTTTGGGGAAGGTTTGAAGCAGAAGAAAAAGGAGACATAACCTACTAGACTCCTAATCTTGTACAAGTGTCCATGTGCCCTGAATCAGGGTACCCTGGAGAAGTGGTCAATGTCAGTCCCTCTCCAGCTTGTGACTAGCTCCCAGGTCAACTGTCTGGGTGTCATGATTGAGGCCCCTTCCGAAGAAGTTGAGAAGCCACTAAGCCCAGTAACTGCAAATAATCTCTGGCCCCACCTCCTCAAGATATAAATCCTTGCTAGCTGTGGGGAGTGGCAGACCAAGACCAGTTTCTAATGAAAGACTATGCTGCCAATGAATCTCCATTCCATCATGAGGTCATTGACAGTGCCTCTCCCAGTATCTGAGAGGCCTCCTAGAACAAGGAAAGACAATAGGACTAGAGGACTTGTGAGGCCTACCCTAAAGATCACAGAGGTGACCATGTGTCCCCCCAATGCCAGGAAAACCACTCCAAAACCATTCCACCATAAGCATGAAGCCTTTTCCACAGAAGTCAGCAACAAGATGAAATCATCTTAACACCACTACTGTTTAATATAGTGTTTGAGCATTAGCTCATGAAATTGACCATTTTAAAATTGGCAATTACGAAGCCATTAGAGAAAGGCATGAGAATTAGAAAAAATAGGTGACAAAAGGGAAGGGAGTAAGAAGGACAAATTGTCAGATATAAAAACAGTCACAAAGTAAAGTACAGCACAGGGAAAACAGTCAATAGTGTTGTGATACCTATGTGTGGTGCCAGGTAGAGACAAGACTAATTGAGGGTGTCACTTTCAAAGGTGTATAAATGTCTAACCACCATGCTGTACACCTGAAACTAATGTAATATTGACTATCAACTGTGATTAGTTTGCTGTTGTAAGCACATCCCATTCTCATTCATGATAGGCATGTTCGTAAAGTTTTCATGGCTTGTCCAAGAAAAACAAAATTGGATTCTCTCTATTTATTATTAATTAATTAAAAGAAATAGGAACAGGTAAAACCATATGTGCAGATGACTTGTTTGCATATTGCATAACCTAAAAGAAACAGAGGAAAACTACTACCAATAAATGGGCATGTGCATGTGCATGTGTGTGTGTACATGTGTATGCACTTGTGTATGTGTATGCATGTGTATGTGTGTGCACCTGTATATGTCTCCTGCTCACTGCCTCTCTTCCCTCTTTGACAGGGCCTGTTCCATTTGGGTCTCGTGATTCTGAGGCCTCCTTTTGCTCAGTAAAATTGCACTCTGGGAGACGACAGGTGGGCAAGATTATCCAACAAACTGCTCTTGATGTTTCCAAATGGGTGCAGGAGTCTGGATCATTTTGAAAAGTCCCTCATTTTTCTGAATCTGAGAGGCAGGGGGCAACCCTGCACAAACCCAGAAGACCTGTGAGAACAGCCTGTAGTCCTCACCTCTAAGCCAAAGGTTCCTGATGCTTTCAAGTCTGGCAAAGCAGAATGCGCCAGCCAATGCGAAGGGAGGGTGTCAGTGGCCTGAGTGCCAAGAGCAGATATATTAGGGTTGGTGGTGGGACCGAACAGGTGCCTTTTTATTCTGCTTTGGGAGATGTTTTTAACAGGAAACCTAATCCCCTTTCAGGGGTGAGTGCCTGGGGTTTTTTTGTTGTTGTTTTGTTTTTTCTCTTTTCTACCTCCTATTTTCCTCATGGGCTTATTTTCTTCACAGTTACAATGACAGACACTCGAGTCACCAAGTCCAATTGGCCCATAACCAAAATGCAAAGCAAAGGCTAGGAATACACCTTTGGAAAGGATCCACCTTTTCCATTGGTAAAATCCTGACCAGTCTCTGGAACCTAGCCTTCCCGTGCCTGAAGTGAAGCCCTAAATTCCCACTATTTTCCTCCAGATTAGAGGATGTGAAGGCCAAGATACTATCAGAGCTTAGCAAAATTCTAAGACAGAGAGATGTCATAGTATTGAAGGACAGGGAAAATTCCCTGAGTGGAGGGGAACATAAGTCCTGCACTGAGAGAGGAAAGGGTTCTTTGCTGAGCACAAGAAAAAATTCAAATGCCTGCTAAAGTTAGTTCAAAAAGAAAGTTCATTAATTTTATTAAAATATAGCTAACATATAACATTATATTAGTTTCAAGTGTTCATCAGTTATTTAAGGATATTTTAAATGTAAGAGATACTGACATCTGTTTATCACTACAAAAACTATTAGCTTGAGGTAGTTTCGTTCCAATCTCAGATTGTGCTATGTTCCTTTAAGTGATATCATATCTTGGCAAAGCTAGGTTTCAGTGATTGCTATCATGTGAGTGCCTCTCAAAATTTTATGAGGAACAGAATGATATGAGAAAACTACTGAGATGCCAAGGATGACATGAATTGATAACTTTTGGAAGCCTCTGATCTAATGCATCCCTGTTACCCCTAACAGTGGCAATGAACATTATGCCTTTGAGATCAGAATAACATAATGCAACCTGGCTTACTGCTTTAGAAAGTGGGTTGTGTAGCTAACTCAAAGGCAGAGATCAGAAATCAGATAACCTATTGGTGTTCATCTCACTCTATTCTGAATTCTTTTAAATGATTTTCCTTTGGTGTCAGGGTTCTCTTATTATTATTGATATAATTATTCCATTATTATGATTAACAGAAAATAAACTCAAACTGTCTTAAACCATAAAGAAATTTGCTGGCTCAAAACCAGAAACTCAGCTGTGGCACGAAATACCTCCTGAACCCATTGATACTTTTAGCTCCTCCAAAAGAAGCAGGAAATAGTATAGCTTGCTTAGAGAAATGGTCTAGTAGCTCCTCAAAAGAATAAAGATAGATGCACCTATGAGCCAGCAATTACACTCCTAGGCATGTGCACAGGAGAAGTAAAAACATACATCTGTAAAAAAACATACACACAGGTGTTCATGGCAGCGCTATTTATAACAGCCAAAATGTGGACACAACCCAAATACCCATCATCTGGTAAATGGACAAAGAGTGTGGTCTGTCCATATGGTGGGATATTATTCAGTTATGAAAAGGAACAGAGTACTAATACATGCTACAATGCAGATGAATCTTGAAAATATTATGTCCAGTGAAAGAAGCTAGACAGAAAAGGCCACATCGTGTGTAATTCCGTTTATATTAAGTATCCAGAACAGGCAAATCGTCATGCTGCAATGCACATGGTATGCAGCTATATCTTGGAGATCCTGATTTTATTCCCCTTGTTTAAATATCCAGAAAGCAGACTAGGGGCTGCTTAAGCTGGTGTGAGGTGGGGGAAGAAATCGGGAATGGCTAAATGGTACAGGGTTTCCTTTTAGGGGCAAGGAAAATATCCTAAAATTCTAGTAAATGTGCAACTGTAAACTTATTAAAAACCAATGAGTGTGCAATTTCAATGAGTATATTTTATGGCATGTTAGTTAAATCTTGATAAAGCTATTATACAAAAAAAAAAAGGCAGGAAAGACATCTAATCTAAGAGTGCTTGGGTTGATTTCTCTCTTATGCATGTTTCTTTGCAGGTTGTGTTTGTGCCCTAACCTCCAACTGCTGCCAGGATGTGGCCTCTGCTCTCAATCAAAACAAAACCCTGACAAGTGTGGATCTTGGTTTTAACAGCCTGAAAGACAAAGGGGTCTATGAGGGCCTGATCTGCTCTGACTCTGGGCTTCAGATTCCAGAGTGAGTCACCTTGGTTTCTTCTTTCAGATCAGGACAGTGGTCTGTGAAATTCTTTATAGACTATGATATGAAAAGTCTTGTTGCATTTCCAGGTTTTCCCTTCTCCATTCAGTTGCAGACTGGGGAGCTTTAGAACATCAGCTCTCAAAGTGAGTCCTCATCTGGGAGAGGGTTAGAAATGCGAATTCTCGAAGAATTTGTCTTTCTGGGTCTGGCTTATCACACTTAGCATGATGGCCTCAAGGGCCATCTGTGTTGTAGATGGCAAATAGTACCTTGTGTCTAAATACCCCATCTTCTTTATCCATTCATCTGTTGAGGGACACTTGGGCTGTTTCCATAGCTGCTGTGAATAATGCTACAATAAACATTGGGGGGCGGTGGGGAGGCGGTACAGATATATCTAGGAGATTCTGATTTTATTTTCTTTGATTAAATACACAGAAGTGGGATACTGGCCCACTCTAAGGGAGACTGCCAGTCTGTTAGACAAGCTCTTTCCCACTGGCATGTTTGAGTATTCTTCCACTCAATAAAAGATTTTAAAAAAGGATTTATTTGTTGATTTTAGGCTAATAAATGAGATAGCTGGTTTTCTGAAATAGATTGTTGTGCTTAAGGAATCTTTTTAATATGTAATTTCTTTTGTTCCCTTTCTCCAATAGGCCTCTACCCTATTTGCAGAAATGTTGCAAAATCAGACCTGGGAGAAACCAAGCACCACAGAGTTGGAGAATACAGGTTTATTACCCAGCTGACCCAGGTTAGCTAGTGCTCTGAAGATCCAAACTGGGAGCTCAGATGCAACCTTGCTTTGATAGGGCTTATCAGTGTAGTTACATTTTGGCCAGTTGGCATGGGCCAATTGGTTAATTTGTCCTCAGGCAGTTACAAAGCCTGGGAGTAGCTATGGGTTACAGGCAGTTACATTTGTCATTTAGACAGAGCAAGCAAAAAGGAAGGATGTCTCTAGTTAATTTCATGGTCACCCTGCCTTTCTGTCTGTGGCAAGCATATCTAACAGAAGCTGAACAAAGAGCTGATTATAAGGTTAGCCTTTCGAGTGAAAAATTCCTCTTCATGCTAACAGGCATATTAGCCAGTGATTTGACAGGAATCATCCTATTTTTAATGTTTTAGTGGTTTAATGTTTACCTTAAGTATTTGGAAATGCCTATTCTCTGGTAATCAAAGAATGAAACCATTTTTGCTTCTTCTCTACCTACTTTTTCTGTTCTCTATTTATATGATCTGGGTTTTAAATATAGATCATCTAAGTCATTGTTTTATGTTATCTTTAATTTCTAGGGTTAGTCCGATAATAGATTCCATTTTTGTTGATAATTTAGTATTCACTGCAGGTCACAATTTTTTTACTCCAGAAATTTAGTCTTAAGTTTTAAATATTTATCTATCTCTTAGACAGAGTGAAATATATTTCCAAGTAGAAAATAGATTTCCAGATGATTACAAAGCCTTTGCCTGTGAGACTAACTTTTTTAAAAACTACTTTCACCAATGAGCAGTTACTCGGACCTCATTCCTAACCTCTTCATCTAAAACCCCTTAGATTTGGGATCACTTCGTAGTTTATAGAAACATCTACACACTATGCTGTACACCTGAGACTCATATAATATGGGATGTCAACTGGAATTAAAAAATAAAAACAAATTTTTAATTACCCCCCCCTAGATTTTATTCTATGGAAATCTAGTTTTATAGAAGCTACATCTACAGCTTTATCCCCCCCCACACACACACCCCAGGAAGAACCCAGACTTTTATGGTTTATTCTCTTCAGTTTAAAAAAATCTCACAGAATAATGATAATGGTAATAATAACAAACCTTCATACATGTGGGTCTTATTCACAATCAGAATTAATTATCTTGGAACGACATTCCTCTTTCTATTGTCAAATTAAATGTTTTAGGGGATTCTGACAGAAGTTAAAGGCTTTCTTTGGCTGATGTGCAGAGTGGCTACCAGTGTAGTGTCTTCCTGACTGAAACTGGATCAGGCTTTTTATCAAGGAAGAACAAGTTGTGTTGTCTCGATTTATGGCCGTAATTTCCAACTTGTCGCTTTCTGGCTGGTCCAAATTCACGGAGTAGGATAGGGAGGTAACTAAAACGAAAGGAAAGGAGGGTAAAGGTACAAGACAGGGATGCCCAGGGATCCTCTATCACGCATTTGCCGCACTTACAATGTCCCTGCCGGCTGTTCGCGGTTGGGACCCCAGGCTGCCTCCTTCCTGTCCCTTTCTCTCACCCACGCACCACCCCGTCCTAAACACTAGCACTTTATCTATGATACAGTTTGTTTCTGAACCTGTCCCTTCTACGCGACCATGAACACTGCGTGTGACAATAAGGATTTTCAGAGGGCTCAGAACATCTGGCATTAGTGTGACGCCGCCATGGTTGAATTTTGTTCATTAATAAGCAGCAGTCTCCTTTAAAACGGGGTCGGGAAGCTAGAAGAGAGAACTCTCGCCCACGCACCTATCACCCAACGCAGGAGCGAACCTAAGACGAGAACCGTACCTGGAAGTGACCCACAGGAAGTGAAGTTCCTGCACCACCCAGCAGGGGAAGCTGGGTCCTCTTCACCTAGTAACAGTTCAGCCAATGAGAAGCCGCTGTGCTTCCAGCTTTCGGTTTTCTCCAACGGGCTCTTCCTTTACAAAAGCCCCTCTCATTCTGGAGGAACCCCTGCAAACTCCGGAACAGAGCCAGATGTCCCCGAACCCCGACTAGAGCAAGTGCTGGGGAAGAAAACTCACCTGTTTAAGTACCTCTTAAAAAAAAAAGAAGCATGACTATTTATCAAAATGAGTTCAAACCATTAAATGTAATTTAATTCAATTAAAATGTAAATTAAGGCAAACCAACTCCAGATTACGTGCTATAAGAGTGGATCTCTGTGTTCTTTGTCTCCTGAGTTTTGCCCACAGGACTTTGAGAAGCTGGAGGAATGAGTCCACAGGTGGCCTCCCCTCCGCCATCTCAGAGAGGGAATTTACCTCCCGGGGCCCACCTACCCAGTATGTGATTGAAGGCGTTAGGACAGCATTTGTAAGTCAATGATCTAGAAAGCAATTATGGTTCCCCCACCAACCCACCCTTTGAAACAGTCTCCGTTTCTACACAAAGTAACAATCTAATCTCACCCACAATGCTTTCTTAATTTTATAAAGGAGTTTTTTTTTTGGTTGCAAAAAGAGCAGTTGAGGGCCTCAACAGCCACCCCATTATTAAGTGGCAGACAAAAGGCCCAGTGGAAGTCAAGCTTGGTTACAAGTTAGCTTCAACGTGTTCTCAGAGCCCAGAATTTAACAGCTGGGGCTGCTCATAAGGCACCATTAAGATGCCGCACGTGAAGAAGGAAGGGCTGCCCCAACGCCCCATCAACAGGCCTAGAGGTGGGCAGTGCAAAGCCAGAGAAACCCCCACTGATGTGCCCCCCAAAGGGCCTAGGAGATACCCTCTTTCATAAAGCAATAAGGTAAAACACATTGAGAATAACAGTCCCCGATCTTTCTTGCACATTGTATTACCCGCGAAAATTCCGAAGTACATACGGTAGTCGGCTCCCAGCCCCAGATATCCTAATTTAGTTGGAACGGGGTGGGACTCAGGCATCGAGGACTTTAAAAATTCTCCCAGGTGAGCCTAACCTGCCTTGAAGTTTGAGAAGGAATGAGTAGGGGATAGCGTTACTATGGTGACCACTTCTCAAGGTACGTATATGGAATCAAAACATCCTACATCTTAAATCTACACAGTGCTACCAGTTATGTCTCAGTAAAGCTGGGGTGTGGGTAGGAAAGAAATACCCTGAGAGATGACCATTAATGTGGGGAGTCAAGCCACAAGGTAACTGGTATTTCTGTTACCCAAGATGGACACTTTCCAGCATTGGAGAACATGCATTTGATAACAAACAGAAATGCTTACTATGAGTTCACAGGCAATCCAGAGAAGAATTTTATGGAGAAAGTCAATTGAACAAGCAGCATCATTAGGGAGTAGTCAATAAGTGCCTGGTGAAAGACACACACACACACACATGCACATTTTCCGGGCTGGGAAAACCAGGTGAAGGCTGTGCTCAAGCACAAGTCCTGGGCCCAGGTATGCCAAGGGGGATGCAATACTTCAACTGCAGCATAAGGACAGGTGGGAAGGGGCAGTGCATTCCCATGTAGAAAGCAGCTGCTCCACATCGACTGGACTTGGCCATTCAAGGTCTGTGGCAGCCAATGGTCAGTGACAACGTCACTTCCCAGGGTTCCCCAAAGACTGTCAGCACATGGTGGCCAGTTGGGATCCGACCCTGGTGGTGAGGAGTCAAGTTGGTAAGTATATTCTTTCACCTTGTTCACAGCACCTTTCTCCCCTCTTTCTTCCTTTGTAACTGACTAGAACTTAATCTCTGAGCCCTAGTCAGTGTCCCCACCCTCTCCTCTGAGGAGACTACTCAGAGCCCAGGGATCTCCTCTGAGACTACTCAGAGCCCAGGGATCAAAGATACTCTCAAAAGGATGCAGTGTCCCATTTCCCAAATAATACATGTTTGTTTGTGGTATTTAGGTTTGTGCCTCACTCTTTCCAGTCTCCAGGTTTAAAATGAAGAACAGATCTGGGATGCTGTACTCTCAGTCAAGATCAGCTGATGTCTGGTCTATGTCTTGTGGGAGTCCTGGGTATGACTGTTAGTTGTGCTAACATATTACTTAACTATGGTTTACAGTCATTGACATGAGGGGTTTTGGGGTGGCAAGGGGCCAGTCAACCTCCAAAAGCAGTCCCTGTCATCTTAACTGCTTCTGTGGGATCATTGAAGACACCTGTGATGTCACAGGAGAAGCAGAGTGTAGAGAAAGGATGAAGACAAAGTGAGAGTTGTGACAAGTCTTTATCTCAAGAAGTAACCTTAACTACCAGTCTTGCCTGCATTGGAATAACATCTCCTCAGTCCCTCCCAGTTTTACAGAAGAAAGTGTCTGTCTGCCTATCCCAAATCAACATTCTCACCTGGGCTCTAATCCCATCCACTCATCTGTCTTTTGAGCTTTATTTATCAGTTCCCGCTTTGGGGTATATTAGACAACGTGACGCATTATCATTTGTGCATTAAAATGCTTTTTCCTCAAACAGAGCAAGCTCTTCAACATTTCAGAACCTCAGCTCTCAACTCTGTAATGTGAGAATGATAATCTTTATATATCGAGATTATTTACAGAAAGTATAAATGACATGCTGACAACCATCTGAGAAGGGATTTTAAAAAGTATAAGCACTTGTGTATTTTTTTTTCTGTGTCTACTTTTAGTTAGTGCAGAGTGTATAAACTTTCTCCATCATCTCATCCTAAAAATAACCCTCCCTGCTCCATACTTTCTTTTTTTTACTACCACTCAGGATTTTGTAGCTTTTGATAGCCATATTTCTCTTCATTTTCCTCTAATCGCTCTAGCGAATTTTGGCGCAGTGTGTTGAATTTAAATTTTTCATTCAAATCACTTATATATAAAAGGATTTAGGTGTAGCCATCTGAAATTCATTCTCTTTTAAATAAACTTTCCTTATTAATTTAATCACTTAACTAGAGAGATTTGGTGGTAGGGTGTTTCTTGTGTTTTGTTTTCAATCTCCATGCATCCAGGTTGTTTTGTTAGAGGTGAAAAACAAGAAAATCTTAGTTTACTTTTAACCTAGAAAGTTTTCATTGCTCTGGTTAGAATGTAACCTTTTTAACTTCTTAGAAATAATATTTTTTTTTCCTTTTAACCACCAATAGGGTCAATATTTTTTTTCAATAGTATATGAGAATGTGCAGAAAAGCTTATTTTCTTGCTAGGGGTCAGTTTTAAATAACAGCACAAAAATGTCATCTTCGTTGTCAATGATATCTCTATCTAGTCTTTCTTAAATGAGTAATGGTAATATCTCAATTATTTTAGTAAAATGCATCTCCAATAACTTCTACTAAAATGATGTTTTCATGGGAGATACCTTTCAGTATTTTCAGAAAAGCAAACATGAGAAAATATAAAGTGAAATGTGTCCTTTCTTTGGCACCTTAGTTCACCCTCCCCCCACTTATGCATTTCCTGCTCACCCCCTAAAAAATAGTGTGTGTATATGGGGTGGAGATGTTAATATCTTACAGGCTGGGGCACCATTCTGTGCTGATCGTTGGACATTTTTAAGGATGCAGTACTTGAATTAACACATCTGTTAATTGATCAACACCCAAATGGCCTTCAGCCTTGCTGTGGCAAACAAGACTATGTCTAATAACATTTATATTTAAAATGCATAAACCTTACCAAATTAACCACCAAAGAAATGGCACCTTTTTCCTAGCCCATAACAAAGCAGGACATAATCAAACACTATGGACCTGGTCAAGCTTGCTATATCAAACTTGGCACATCCTGTAATTCTTATTGATCATCACTATTATTCATGACTATGTTGAGTTCAAGCACCATATGTTGAGTTTAAGAGCCATATCCAATTTTCTTTTTTCTATTCCAGTCCTTTGCTCAGTTATGTAAATTGAACTATTGATTATTTTTATTAGCTGGAAGAGTTTCTTCCATAGTGCGTTTCAAATTTATTTATACCAGTTCACTTCTTGAGTTGAGTTGAATGAATTGTTGTCTTATATGTCTCATTTCTATGAATTAAGACATTCTATTCCATTTGAAAATTATGTGTGAGGTAGGAATTATACACAAACAAATGTTTTTAAATGTATCTTCTATCTTAGACCCTAGAAAACCTTCTCTCATGGAGGTTATGGTTTAGCTTAGACATCAACAGAGTAAATAAACTTTTCCCTCCAGAATTTTATGCTCTATTTTGACTTTTTATAAGAACTTTAATGAGCTTCTAGCCCTAATAAAAATATCAGCAGGACTTCTGGGATGATATCATACTGATTACTTTAAGGAGAATTGATATTTTGAAAATATACACTCTGTCTTTCCCCATCAAGGTTTTATATATCAGGGACATTTTAAAGCTTTCAAAATGGACACTTCACTTTCCTAAATTATACACATTTTTGTCTCTGTAGTTGCTGCAGTTAATCTGATCTCTTATGTTTTATGACTGGTTATTAGAATTAGGGCAGGATTTTATTTTACTTAGGGTGTCAAATTTGTTACCAACCCAATCTAATGATGACTTGTGATTTATAATAGTTTTTAAAGTGATTTCCTTGGCTCTATTAGGTAATACAGAACCACCTGCAAATGTTGATATTTTACCTTTCTCTGCCACTTTTTATATTTCTCATAATTTCACCCAATTACTTTGCCATTGAATATATTAAATAATTGTGGAGAGAATACAAAACTGAGTAGAAATGCTGATGGATGACATCCTCATCTGGTTCTTTATGAAGTCAATCTGTTGGCTGTTTTTGCAAACATTTTATTGGAACATGCTTCTCCTTTTGTTTACATATTGTCAATGGCCATGTTCACACCTGAACCAAGTTAAGTAGTTGCAACAGACTGACTCACAAAGGCTAAAATAGCTGGCTCTTTTCAGAAAGTTTGCTGATCTCTGCCGTGTTTTTAAAATATCAGTGTTTTACCACTGAGCATATTTGCTTATTAGTAGAAAATTTTAATTTTTGAAGGCTATCTAGTTGAAGTTTGCAGTGTTTCTCTTGTACTATGCATGCATATGGCCATGACTCTCTGTCTTAAATAGAAACTGTTCTACTGTGTGTATTTTAGGGGTTTTGTCTGTTTGTGTGTATGTGTGTTTTCCCAGCTAGTTTTCTTCTGAGCCCTAATTCTCACCACTTCCAACTATCCATTTATGCAGCTTTTTTATGGAGGATTATACATGGTCTGTTTCTCAATAAAAAGCTCCACTTTCATGCAACAAAATATTGGTAAATGGCTACAGTGCAAAGAGGTGCTATCAGTGCTTTAGACTTGAGGTCATTCGTGCATATGAAACAACACAAAGAAACAAAACTGCTTTTAGTAAAAAAAACATGGCATTTATTCTGTTTATGGACATATTGTGTCTTCTGTTTCACATTAGGAGAGGGGAAGTGAATATTTTTGACTTATGTTTTAATCATGTGACTAGCAAACAGGGTAACATAAAAAGAAAATTCTTTTCCCCAGAGGCTTGGTAAGTTCATAGAAATATTTTCTCTTTTGACAAAATTAATTAGGAATTCCAAAGTCTGGATTATATTGGCCTCAAATGCCTCATGTCTTGACTTTCAGATTTCCAGAGCTATCAAAATATAAGAATATCTTAGCTTCACCCACAAATCCACAAATCAAACAAGCAAATCCTAAATCTAAATATGACTCTGAGTAATTGCTTATATGTCATACTATTTTGCTTAGGAATGTAAGGAGCCACAGAGAAAAACAAGATGACCATAGCACACAGAGTTTCTGTTCTTTACAGATTAGCTGCCTGTTTTCTGAAGGTTAACTAACACACAGAGTTTCTGTTCCTTAAAGATTAGCTTCCCGCCTGCTGAAGATTAGCTGAAGGTCTGCCAAAGAAGTCTGCCTGACAGCAGGTCTGCGACCCCATCAGTCATGCCACATTCCTCCCACCCCATCCCCTGATTAGCCGCTCACTTGCCCACAAGTATCTACTCTGCTTTAGTGTGTGTATATATATATCCCCGTATTTTCAATAAAGTTGGAGGCTTGATCAGAACTTTGTCTTGCCTCCGCTCCTTTTTCTCACCCATTTTCTTTTCAGGTTGGATCCTCCTCGCCCCCCCCCCCCATGAATAACTAGGTCCCGCGGGTCGGGACATAGGAAGTCTCATTCCTGCCATGTAATTATTAGAACAGATGTCACTCAGGATTTGAGTTTGTGTTACTCCCCTGAAAATTCACAAAAGCTCTCCAAAATGAGGTCCGATTCCCACTTTCCAGAAGAGCAAGTGCCCCAGTTTCAGGGAGGTTTGGTTACTTGCCCCCAAGGAAATATGATAAAAGTTATGGGAGCAGGAGTTGAGCTTGGAGCTGCCATTCCGATTTGGGAGCCCTTGTGATCACAGAAGTACACCCTCCCCTTAAAATCAAATTACCTATGTGGGATATTTCCCCCCAGCTTTATTGATGTAAGATTGGCAAATAAAAAATATATATTAAAAAAACAAAATATATATTTGCATATGTTTACACAAATATTTTTTATATTTGCAACATAATATATTTACATAAAATTCATATGTATACAATTTTGATATATGTATATATTGTAATGTGATCACCATCATCCATCATCTTACATAGTTACCCATTTTTTTGTGTGTGTGGTTAGAACTTTTTATATCTACTCTTAATGAATTTTAAGTATAGAGCATGGTGATGTTAACTGTCATCACCATGATGTGTGGATATATCCATCTTATAATAAAACTTTATGCCCTTTGACCAATATCGCCTCCTTTCCCTCACAGCTCCTGGCAGCCACCAATCTTCTCAATCTATGAGTTTGATTTTTCTAGATTCCACCTCGGTGGACTCTGAACCTTCAGACTTGGCACCATGAACACACAGATCTAGCTGCTGTCTGTCACAATACCATCACTGGCAAACCATTGAAACAAAACACTGTCTGGGTGGGAAGAGAAAATGGAAGACCACAAGAGGGGGAAACTATTTGTTTCTCCAGGGAGTTGTTCAGTCTAGGGCCATTGTCCATGAAGTGCTACCTCTGAACTGTGAGCATGGCATGTTACCCAAGTGTACTCACAAGAATTTTGAATCTGTTTCAGGAACTAGGGACACAGGCAGGAAAAGAGCCCACAGATTACAGTCTAATGACAAGATAGACAGATATGGTGTCAAGAGATGTTTAGTCTATGAAGAATTCTTACATATGGATTGGGATTCTCTTGGTATGTTTCACAAAAAGCCTAGAGAAATGCTGCTCCATCTATTAAGTTGATTGAGATTGGTTGGATGAACATGATCATTAAAAAGTAATTCCCTTTTGTCGTTCTTCCCACAGGTCCCATTTGTTCCCTTCTACCCCAAAATCTACTCATCCATCCACACCCGAGCCTCCAGCATTGCATTGAGATGGAAGAAGCCAACCTACCCTCCTTTTCTAGCTATGGACTGTGGTGGTGTTTCAAACAGCTGGGTGAAGGAGAGTTTCAGGCATTCAAGGATTTACTAAAGGAAAATGCCTCAGAACTAGCCACGTACTCTTTTCCATGTGTTGAAGTGGGTAAGGCCAATGTGAAACACTTGGCCTACTTCTTGCATGAGCACTGTAGAATTCCCCTTGTTTGGAAGATATCCACGACCATCTTTGAACAGATGAACCTGCCTCTGCTCTCTCAGAAGGCAAGGGATGAAATGGAAAGTGAGTAAGACATGGGGCAGATCCAAGGGTAGGAGAGAAGGAAGCTCAAGTTACTATGGAAATGGGGAGGGAGGACACCATTGTTTTCTCATTGGGTCTGCCCCTATAGCATGAGTCTAAACCCTGAAAAATAACTCATGGATCACTCTCCCCAGCTGGAAATTAGCACAGTATCTAGCCTATCTGTGGAACAATGAAGGAGAAGTAGTCACAAGACCCTCTACCTGGACAGAATTTGGTTGACAGGATTTAAAGCTGTAACTACTAAGTTTGAGTCTGGAGCTGCCACTGGCTACATGTGTGACTTTGGGCAAGACCCCTTCTGCTCTGACTCTTGTATTCTACATCTTGCAACAGTACCTGTGAAGCTCACATGTGCCGTTGTGAAGGTTTGATAATGTAATGTATAGAAAATGGTTAACAAAGCTGAATCCATTTTTTGAAAATGCAGTGGTAGCTGTACAGTGGGTGTCTCCCTGATTTTTGCACCAGGCTGAGGGGCTAAGGTTCAAGGAACTCTTGTAGGGACTGACTTTACACAGGATGTTGGTACCATATTATAGTGATGTACTTAGATCAAAGGGTGGATTATCTTAGGGTGTTTGAGAGAAAAATAGTAGGGAAAAAATAATAGTTCTCCTCTACTGAAGGAATTCTTTTCTTCAACTGTGAACAGTAAACTTAGAAAAGAGTCCCACATGTGAGCAGTCAAACTGGCCCTAAAGACCACAGATGGTCCATGCCTGCATGCGACTTTAAGAGAAGATGTCCCTTTTGGGCTTCAAAGAAGCCCTGTGTGGAAGACATGTTGATATTCACAGGAAATGAGGATTTTGAAATTAAGATAATAACTGATATTTACCGAATTGGTTCTTCTCCAGGTTAGGCCCTGTGTTATCATGTGCTGTCCTGCCATTGCATCTCAAACCCACCCAACGAAATAAGTTCCCCATGGCAGAAGCTAAAATAGAGATTCTACCAAGTTGCACAACTTTACAAGTTCATGAGCTAACATGTAACAAATATGAGGCTCATTATGTAACATTCATCTAGTATATCTATAAATCATCATGTGTCACATACCAGAGTTATTTATAGCTTTCAGTGCAGTAAGAAAGAGGGATAAATCGGCATTTTTTAAATGGATGGTGTAGCAAAATATGAGAGGTCCCCACTTCAGATTAGAGGGAAGTGAAAACTAGAGTCAATTTCTAGAAGAAGTAAGGTTTGAGCTGAGAGAAAAATTAAGAAAAACAGTTAGCCTAGCTAACTCAACATGGTAGAAAAGCATATTCTGAACAAGAGATGCAGCATTGTGAAGCCTTTAACCAAGAAAGAGCCCAGATAGACCACAGAGAATTGGAGGGATTGTGGCAGGAGGTGACAATAGAGAGATGAACACAGCATCTTGAAAACAATTTTAATAGCAAAGCATAAGCAATTGCAGTTTTAAAGGAGTGGGCGAAAATAATCAAATTTGCAGTTCAGCATTGCTCCAGAAGGGTTGAATGGGCCAGAAAGAGTCATGAATAGATGTGGAGAGACCAGTTGGGAGCCCGTGCTAGTACCCCATGGGAGAGATGGAGGTGGCTTGGACTGGAGTGACCATGGCAGTTAGAGAAAGATGTAGAAATAAAAACGGAAGATGTTTCACAAGCACACACAGCAGTTTTTGAGGGTTACATGCAAAAAGAGAATTAGGTATCAAGGGTTATATACAAGTTTCTGCCATAAGAAACTGGGTGGATAGTTCTCCATGGCCTCATCCCAGGAAATGCTGAAAGAGGTGTTTTGTAACATAGATCAGGGAAGACCAATGGGAGACCTCATGAGTTGAAGACACCTCTATTTGGGTAACCCACAGGCATCTAGTGAGTAGTTAACTCATTCAAAATTCAATGACTCTTGAATATAAATTCTTAATAACCATAACATGCTGCCTCATTACATGACTTACTTAAGGCCAAGCATCAAAAAAAAGGACTGAAATGTTTATTTCCAAGTTTAAGATCAGTGCACTCTTTACTATACATCTCTGTTATGTCTCTCTGATGGCAGCCCTTGAAGATTTGACTCCATCGTCTCCATTATAGGCTACTCATGGGACAAACCATGATATCCTGGGGCAGGGGGTACTCTTGTCCCTGGTTTGAATAATTGCTATGACTTTATCAAGGCCATTCTCTCATCTACTCTGTGTTTCAGAACGTTTTCTGGTCAAAATACCAGAAGACCCTACACCAGTGAAGATTGACCATGGAACAAGCATGAAAGAAGTGCCAGGTCAGTGTGAGGGTGGTGAAGAAATGGACTGAAACATTGACTTCTGATTATCTAGTGTTCTTTCAAGTCCAACATCCTATCATTAGCTGACTGGAGAGGTTCTGAAGGTCTGTAATCATTGTCTAAGTCCAAGAGAGTTCTGTGATCTTAACCCAATCCACTTGGTTCCCATCTTCAGTTTAGGCAATTTTATGATTCTACCAGGACAAGCCCCTTGTAATCTGTTTTGAAGACTTATGTAGAGAGAACCAGATAGCACGAAACCAGATGTGACACAATTCCCCAAACATCTGAGCACTGACAACATGCCAGGCACTGCTCTGTGCGCTTGTGATGCATCCATGGATGTTCATGAAGCTTACACTTCAGTGGGGAAGAAGGGAGATAAGCCAACAAATAGGATCTAACCATTGAGGCCAGAACCCAGAAGGAGAAAGGCAGGCTTGTGTAGATGGCAGGCAATCTTCACTATTACCCACACTATCACTTGTATCTTGTGAATCTTCCAGACATTAGTACTGACCATGAAACCTAACACTTAGGAAGAGTCTGGACCAATCTTATTTTAGTGCAGCATTGTTCAGGCTCTGGATAGGAAACAAAAGTTAATGTTCAAGTCAGAGGAATTGATATGAGTCAGAGTTCCAGAATCTTAGGGGTTATAAATTGTTCCAATTTTAATGGAAATCTAGGCTTACCAGGATAAGTCCTCTTGGTTATGTATCTCCCCAGTGTTAAAATTGTGTCTTACTAGATTACTAAGTGACAGTTTAGTGGTGGTATGACACAGAGACAATGACAGACTAATCTTGGCAGTAGGACCAAATCAAAATTGACAGAAGCTGGAGTTTTATTGTTAGCCATTTCTGAAAATCCCTCTAAATTATTATTGTACCTGAAAACCACCACTCACCAAGACCATGTGAGTTCAGCACTGTGCCAAGTGCTTTATCTCATAATTCTCCAAATTCTTGGACTACCTATGTGGCAGTAACTGTCATTCCAGTTGTCCAATAATATAAGTGATACCCACAGGCTAAATGGCCAAAACTCTCCTTGTATAGACATATTCAATCTCACTTTAAGCACTACTTTAGTTGTGTGCTGTTTTGGTATGTCGCGTTTCATTTCCACTCATCTCAAAGATAATTGTCTAATTTGCTTCATGATTTCTTCTTTGACCCTTTGATGATTTATGGTCACCTTGTTTCATTTCCACATACTTCTGAATTTTCAAATTTCCTTTTGCTATTGACTTCTAATTTTACTCTGTTATGCTAAGAGAGCATATGCTGTTTGATTTACACCCTTTTAAATTGGGAACATTTTTTATGGGCTGACAGATGAACTTTAGAAGAACATGTTTCTGCTATTATCCAGTAGAGTGTTTTTCTATATATCTGCCTCCACCGTTTTCTGTCTCTGTCAATGGCTGAGACTGTTCCTTAAAGATGGCAAGGTTATCCCCCACATTATCTAAGACAAATATGTACATAGTAGCACTACGAAGCTATCTCCTAATAAGTACACATGATGGCTATTCTCAATAAGTGTGAACTATTACATCATAGAGGGTATGTGATGTTTTACCAAATCTCCTCATACATTCTTCAGAGCAACATTACAACACAAGAACTATGGTTTTATAGATGAACAAACAGAAGGATGTGGGTGCAGTATGTTAACACCTCACAAGTGGTAAGTGACAGAATCTACATTCGAATCATGTGTCTGACTCCAGACCCTTAGTTCTTAACTACTAGCTTTGAACCTTCATTTTAAATACCTGCCAGGCAGTCTGCAAGGATAAAGAGCAGAAATGAGACCAGAAACCATACCTTCTGGTTTTGAACCTAGTGCTCATTTTATGTACACTCTATCCCTCCAGCTGAGCCTGTGGTTGCTATGTACTAAGCAGGTCAGAAAATGAACCTGGCATTGCAGAGCTTATCTGAGCTACTCTGTGGGTCTATGCCATCTCTGATTTGGATAATTTACCTAAGTGTGTGGGAGTTTATCCTTATTTTCTCTTTTTTTGCAGAAATGTCACAAGCTATGGAACAAGATGGCACCACAGCAGCAGAGACAAAAGATCAAGGTAAATAAATGATTTATTCCTATATTTTCTTACCACATTTAAATTAAGACATTGGGGGAGGGGCTGTGTATGGAGTATAGATGGCAGGGGAGTCCACTGTCCCTTTCTTCATCCTCGTTTGTCTCTGCTATGTCAGTCCCTTCCTTAAAAGTTCCTGACACCATCACCACAGACAGAGTCACACTATGTTCACTGTGGTTATTGGCAGCCCATTTTTATGAAGATAAATTCCAAATTCCCAAGTTCATGGGGGAGACTGTGGGCATTAAGGACAAGCTTGTTTGACAGGTACTAATTAGAGATAAGAGGTCAAGTGCTTAGTTCAAAATAACTTAGCTAGTGATTTTTGTTGTGGTTGCTGTTGTTGTTGTTGTTATAATTTTTTGCCTTCATACTGTTGATGGTCCAGGTTTATATTAAAACAGACAATATAAAATGAAGACAAGATCACAGGTTCTATGACTGTGTGAAATGACAGTTGACCAATCAAAGAAGTGACAATAGGCTTCTCTGAGGAAATGGCACTTGAGGCCTTTTAAAATTAAGATATAATTCATATACCAAAGATCTCACCCTTTTAAAGTGGACAGTTCAATGGTTTTGAGTACATTCATAAGGTTGTGTAACTACCACCAGTATCTGATTCTAGGAGGTTTCCCCAAGAAGAAACTCTGGACCCACAGTCACTCTCCCATTTCCTTCTACAAGTGCTAATCTAGTTTATGTCCCTATGAATTTGCCTACTCTGGACATTTCATAAAAATGGACTCATACAGTAGGTGGCCTTTCGTGATTGGCTTTCTTTATTTAGTATGATGTTTTCCAAGTTCATCCATGTTGTAGCACATATAGGCTTAATTTATTTTTACTGATGAATAATATTCTGTCCTGTGGACAGACCACATTTTCTTTATCCATTCATCAGACGATGGCTTTTTGGGTGCTTGCCATTTTTCTGGCTATTATGAATAATGCTGCTATTAATGTTCAAATACAAGGAAGTGGTCATGGAAATAAGTGATCTGATTTATGAGATATTTAATAGAATTTGGGGTTTGGGGTTTCAGAATAAAAAGCATGAATGGCTGCCACCTTCTACTGAAACAACTAGTGGATGATGATGCCAGAATCAATTATTTAAATCTCAAACTATGGAATTGCTTCAAGCTAGGCATTTTTTCCTACCTGTACAACATAGCATGATGGCACAGCATGAGTTACTTAGTCATTTGTTGGACAAATATTTGAAAACTTGATGGCTGTCAATACTGTTTATTTTTTAGTACTGATGTTGATGACACTTCTAGAGTACTTTCTATGGGCCAGGCACTCACTGTTTTCACATTTTATAACTGGCATTCTATACCAATCTCATAAAGAATATTCCCATTTTACAGATGAACAAACTACCATAGATGATTTATGTGAGGCTAAAATTAGATTTATGTACAAAACAATGAGCCAAATACCTGTTCCAAGATAAGTTCACAACTAGCTTTTTTCTAATTACCAGTTACAAAAAACTTAGGAGGAGGAAGTTTTGGGCTGGAGGTCAAAGAAGAAATGAGTTTTTGATGCATTGAATGTGAAGTCTCCATGACAATTGAAGGAGTGAGTTAGACACCAGAGCCTGGAATTTTTAAAACAAACCAGCACTAGAGAAAGAGGTTTGGAGCTCTTAAGCATAGACATGATACAAAATAAAGAAAGGTAAGATTTAGAACTTTTGTGTAGAGATCTTATATAAAGCCAGTAATTGTCTTGTATACACATACAAGACTCCTGCTGTCTTTTTAAAAGATAATTGTGATACCAGAAAATGTAAGGACCCAGAATTAAGTTTTTATTTTTCATGTTACTAAGTACCTATTGGATGTCCGAGACTGTTACAGAGGCTGGAGGTATGGAGATAAAATAATGAGGTTATCATGAACCCTGTATTGTGAGCCAGGGGCTAGATAATAATTGAAGCATTGTAGTTTATGACAAACATTGGGATAAAAGTAAAACAGGGTAATGTGAAAGAATTATGGTTTGGAAAGACATATGCACCCCTATGTTCACAACAGCATTATTTACAATAGCCAAGGTATGGAAGTAACCTAAGTGTCCATCAAAAGATGATAAAGAAGTGGTACATATGTACAATGCAACATTACTCAGCCATAAAAAGGAAGTCTTGCCATTAGTGACAACATGTATGGACCTAGGGGGCATTATGCCGAGTGAAATAAGTCAGACAGAGAAAGACAAATACCATGTGATCTCACTTATATGTGAAATCTAAAGAACAAAATAAATGAACAAAACAGAAACAGATTCATGATAAAGAAAACAAACTAATGGTTGCCAGATGGGAGGGGGTTGGGGGATGGGTAAAAAAGGAAGGGATGAAGTACAAATATTTTTAAATAGTTACAAAATAGTCATGGGGATATGAAGTACAGCAGAGGGCTGTGAGTGCCTTTCTGTGTCTGTCACATGGACATGAATCTCCATAGCAGCCTGGACCTACCAGGACAGAATTGGAGATGCAAGCCCATCCTGAAGGTATAGAAAGAACTTGGGGCCATGCATACATGTACTCCTCTCCCCCATGCTCCTCCATCTTTCAGAGGCTTCACATGACCATTGGTGTAGGTTATTTATTGAGAAAACACTTGTGTCCACAGGGTGTCAGGTACTGGGATAAATATACCAAAGATACAACAGTAAATTTAAAAGCCTTATGTAGCATCTACTGGGGAGAGATACACCATAAGCAAATAAAAATGCAATCTGTCAGGTATGAAGTTGTGAAAAGAGGTATCAGGTGACAGGACAAAAGGAGCCATTTTGTAGAAAGTCCACAAGCTTTTGAGGACGGGACCTTTAAATGGAGGAAGGAAGGGTAGGGTTTGTTGTCAGCATGTTGCTGGGAAGAAACAAAACTCTCATGTCTGTAGACTGTCTGAAATTCAGACTTCTCCAGACTTTGCTTCCTGTTTTGCTTCTCCTCTCTCCTATTCAACTTAGGCCAAGGAGATGACAAGTGGCACTACAAAGGTCATGTGATGATGATAAGATTCGCCTTGAAGTCAGACACATGCCAGCATTTTGAAAGCTTTGCCTCTGACTGTCAGCAAATGCAAGTGTTATCAGATGCTTTTACCCCAGACCAGTGGGGCTTCCGGCCCCATACTGTGATTTTACATGGAGAGTCAGGGCTTGGGAAGTCAGCGCTGGCCAGGAGGGTCCTCCTGCATTGGGCTCATGGGGAGCTGTACCCTGGCATGTTCTCCTACGCCTTCTTTCTCCATGCCAGAGAGATACAGTCAAGGAGGGAGAGCACTTTCACGGAGTTAATTTCTGAGGAGTGGCCAGACTCCAAGGTTCCTATGATGGAGATCACGTCCCAAGCAGAAAGGCTCTTGTTTGTGGTTGATGGCTTTGATGACCTGGATATTGCCTTCAAGGATGATGATATGAACCTCTGTGATGACTGAGAAGCAGCCCGTGGCAGTCCTGATGCACAGTCTGCTGAAAAAGGTGCTGTTCCCCAGGTCCTCCTTGATAATCACAGTTAGAGATGTGGGTGTGCAGAAGCTCCAGGCCATGGTCATGTCTCCCCGCTACCTCTTAGCTGAAGGCATGTCGGTAGAAGGGAGGGCTCAGCTGTTTCTCAAGCACACAAAGAGTGAGCACCAACTACAAGTCTTGCACTCAGTGGCACACAACCATCCACTCTTTGACAAATGCCAGGGCTCTGTAATCTTGTCACTCATCTGCCAGGCCCTCCAGATCCAAGAGGCATCGGGAAAGAGTCTGCCGTGCACCTGCCAAGTCCTTACGGGCTTGTACGTTACCTTCGTGGTCCATCAGCTCACCCCTCAGGATGCATTCGGCCGTTGTCTCAGCCCAGAAGAAAGAGTTGTCTTGAAAGGCTTGTGCCAAATGGCCACAGACGGAATGTGGGGCACGAAGTTTGTGTTCTACAATATGACCTGGGTGTTCATGGCCTGACAGACTCGAAGCTCTCTACCCTGTTTCACATGAACATCCTTCACCAAGATGGCCACAATGACAGGTGCTACACGTTCCTCCATGTCAGCCTCCAAGAGTTTTGCGCTGCCTTGTACTACATTCTAGAAAGGTTGGAGAGTGACTGGGACCCCCACCCTTTGCTCATGGAGAATATTAGGACTTTGTTGGAGCTCAAACAGATTGGCATCAATGTCCACTTACTCCAGATGAAGCATTTCTTGTTTGGCCTGATGAACAAAGAGGTGACAAGAGCTCTGGGTGACCTGCTTGGGTGTCCTGTGCCCCTTGTGGTGAAGCAGTTGCTTCTGCACTGGGTCTGTCTGCTGGGCCAGCGGGCCAACACCGCTGCCGCACAAGACTTCTTGGACTCCTTCTACTGTCTTTTTGAGACACAAGATGAAGAGTTTGTCCGCTTGGCATTGAATGGCTTCCAAGAGGTATGGCTTTCAATCAACAGGCGAATGGACTTGCTCGTGTCTTCCTACTGTCTCCAGCACTGCCACTGTTTGCAGAGAATTAGGATGGATGTCCAAGAGATCTCAGAAGATGAGCTGACTGAGGCATGGCCCGTGATTCTGCAAGGGTAAGTCCCCCACTTTGCGATTCTTTGCCTTTTGTCTTTATGGAGATGTTGGTGTTTTCATACAATGAAATAATCACTTCAGTTAAGATAATTAGCATATCTGCCACCTCATATTGCTACCACTTTCTTGTGTGTGTGCATGTGTATGTGTGTGACATTTTCTTTTATCCATTCATGGAAATTTAGGTTGTTTCCATATCTTGGCTATTGCAAATAACAGAGTGCAAACATCTCTCAGATCCTGATTTAAATTCCTTTGTATAAGTGGGATCACTGAGTTGTATGATAGTGAACTGTTTGAGGAAACTCCATACTGTTTTCCATACTGGCCACACCATTTTTCATTTGAAGGGGGGCGAGAATTTAAGCAGAAATCCATTTTGAGAGTCAGCAGTTCCAAGTCATCCTAGCATATCCCCTGGGGTACTCAGGACAAAGGGTGGATATGAGAGTGCTTGCTCATGTAAAGCACAAAGTGATATCACTAAGCTGGCCTCTAAGCCTCTAAAGCCATCCCTGTCTCTTCCCAATAGATTCTTGTCCCTCAACTCTGACATTCTTGCACTGATGCTTGTGTTAATATCCACCTTGTGGAAACAAATGTTAATCTTCTCCAATATAGGATGCAATTCAAGGTCCTGGTTGACAACTGGTGGGAAAATCTTTGCTTCATGCTTGGCACCCACCCAAGCCTACAAGAGCTGGACCTAAGTGGCAGCATCCTGAATGAATGGGTCATGAAGACCTTGTGCATCAAGCTGAGACAGCCAACCTGTAAAATACAGAATCTGACGTAAGCCTGCCCTGCTCTGGTACATGCCCCTTCGTGGCCACTTCACAGGTCTCCTCTCCCACCTGCTGAGAGAAGACCAATCTGTACAATGTATTCAAGGGAATGAGTACTGTGGGAGGTACAGGGACCAAGTTCCCAAAAGCACAGGATGGGGCTCATTCAGGCAAGTGGTAGAGCCTGAAGCAATTACAGGATTGAAGTGCATGATTTACAGGAGGCTTTAAATCAGTGCTGAGTGCTTTTAGGCTAATTCACAGGTAACAAATACTTGAACATGTAATAAGTTCCTGGATCTGTTGTAGACTCCAGTGACTCACCAGGCTCCTAGAGTAGCAAACAAAGTACTAGTTCTGCTTCAGACAAAGGTTCTATTCTTTGCTCTTCTCTCCAGTACCAAGCGAAGCACAGGTTGCAACCAAGGCTAGAGCAAGTCACATTCTTGGTTGCAAAATTCTTCCCCTTCTTTCCTTTCCTCTCTGTCCTCTCAGTACTTTCCTTAAACTGGGCTGTGCCTAGGAGCTTGGTAATCTCAGAATAATAAATAATGCCTCTTTCATCTAAAGTCCTATACCAAAGTTCTCTGTCAGCAGTTAGATTCATGTTTCCACTTGGGAACCCCTTCCCACTAGCTGTCTGTGTTTTAAACTCCTGTTATACTCTATAATTTGCTTTAATCCTCATGTCATCACTGTATTTGTAACACAACAGGAATACATGACCATGGCAAAGAGATTTAGAAATTACAAATGGTATTAAGTCCTTTGACACCACTTTAACTTCCTACTTCCCTAACTACTTTTATATCTCATACATTTTCTATGCAATTATATGTATATATTGGTTTATGAATAATTTTAATCCAAATGGTATCACATCGTATGTATTGTTTTGACATTTGACTTTTTTCTTCAACTTGAACTGGACTTTATATCTGTATGTAGTTTTATTCTCAATGGACTATATGTATTTCATTCTTTGGTAGACGTAGGATTAATTTTTAATTTTTTTCATTTACATTTGACATTCAATATTATATTAGTTTCAGGTGACCAGCATAGTGGTTAGACATTGATATAACTTGTGAAGTGATCACCCTGATTAGTTCAGTCCCCACCTGACACCATATATAGTTACTAAAATATTATTGACTGTATTCCCTGTGCTGTAATTACATTCCATGACTATTTTGTACTTTTGAATTCCCTCCCCTTTTTCACCCACCCCTATAACCCCTTCCATCTTGCAACCATCAAATATTCTCTGTATCTGTGAGTCTGTTTCTGTTTTGTTTGTTCATTTATTGTATTTAATTCTTAAGCCTAGTTCTCTTGTTTGCCTCTTTGTTGAATGCATTCCCCCACCAGATGAAACTCTGTGAGAGCATAGAATATTAGCATTACTTACTACTCTATTCCTAGTGCCTGACACATCATAGGCACTTAAGTATTTGATGCTTTAAAATTAAATAAATTCAAATAATGAGAGAGAGGGAATTGAAATGGGAAAAGTGTGAAAAGAAAAAATCAGGCTATGACTATCACCAGTGCCTAATGCATATTTTCTTGTTTGTCTTCTGTAGATTTAAAAGTGTACAGATTACCTTTGGTCTCTATTATCTCTGGAACACTATTGTCACCAACTGTAATGTTAAATACCTGAGCTTAGAAGGCACTCACCTAAAAGATGAAGATATAAGGATGGCATATGAAGCACTAAGACACCCTAATTGTTTGTTGCAGTCTTTGAGGTAAGTCCTGGGTATGGTTTTCATTTTTTAATTTCTTTGATTTCAGGTTTCTTCTTGTTGTTTTTAATCTCTATTTTGAAATAATAATGCACAGAAAGTTACAAAAATGTTAGAGAGTTGAGAGGATGACAGTCTGAAGATGGAGTGATGATGGTCACACAACAGTGTATATGTACTTAATGCCATAAACTGTCATTTTATCACATGAAATGTGGATATGTGTAGATTCCTGAGACCACACAGTAAACAAAATGCAGAAGTGCCATCACCCTTGTGTTAGCCTTTAGAGCCACACCCCTCCTTACCCCACCAACCCTCATCCCTGGCAACAATTCATGTTTTCCTCTCTAATTTTTGTCATTTTGACAATACTCTTTAGGTAGAATCATACAGTATGTCACCACCTGAGATTGTTTTTTTTTTTTTTTCAATCAGCAGATGCCCTGGAGATCTATCAAGGCCATTTTGTGTGTTCCTTTTTGTCACTGAACGTTATTGGGTGGTGTAATCATTCTTCTATGCAAGGACATTTTGGTCATTTCAGCTTTGGGGCTGTCACCACGGTTTGTAGGTCCTGGGCATGTGTTTTTTCGATTCAACTGGCTTGGTCTGAAGGCACTACTTTGGGATGCTCAGGGTATCCTGAGGCACAGAAGCACGGGCCCTGTCTTGGGCTTTGCTCATGGACACACAGTAAGTGCAGGAGACTAATTTGCTTTGTGCCCTGTGCATGTTCTCTAACTTTTAAGCTTCACTTTAAAAAATGTAGCCAAGTAAGTCAGCTGAAGCATGGAAGTCCTTGAAGGATGGAGGTGCAGAGGTGTTCACCCAATGCCAGGTGATTTTACAATCGTCTCTGAGAACAAGGAGGAAGCAGCTGCCAGTTCTCTCTGGGTGCTTTGCCAATAGGGTAACAAGCCTGAGTGTAGTGAGACGCTACTAGCATAATGGCAGATTAATATGTCACACCTGGGAGATGTGCTGGGAGACCCCCCTGGGAGGGTCGTGGGGTAGACAACATTCAGTTCTCGTAAGTATTGTCATTTTTCTCAGGAGTTTGCACCTTTCAGCAAATGCTCAAGTGCTTGCTGTGTGGGTGCTGAAGACACAACAGGGAGCCATTCAAGTTAGTTAGACACTTTCCCTCATGGCAGGTATGACCTAGGGAGGAGATGGACAATAAATGATTGCAAGTGATTACTTGGAGGTGAGAAAGAAGGGCATCCTGCCATTTGCAACAACATGGGTGACCCTTGTTGGCATCATGCTGAGTGAGATAAGCCAGACAGAGAGAGACAAATACTGTATGATTTCACTTATACACGGACTCTGAAAAGGCCAAATTTGTAAAAACAGTAAAATGAGGGTTACTGGGACAATAGGAGAGGTGGTTAAGATCACAAACTTGCAACTGGTAGATCTAGCATACAGTGTAGTGATTATAGGTGACAACACTGTATCATAAACTTCAAACTTTCGAGACACTACATCGTTTTTTGTACTCAGCTATGTTTTAATTTACATAAATTGCACAGATATATTTGCATACAGCTGAATTTATACAAATATGTATTAACATTGGGATTTCTCTTTACGAAGGCTTCTATGTTCTGTAAGAAAAAAGAATGTAAAAGTGTTGTATTAAGATTAGCTCACTCTACTAACTAACAATAATTTAAAGGCAGTAAAGTTCCCATTGGAAAGTAACTAAAGAGAGGTTGAGGAGGACTTCTTGAAGGAAGGGGCTTCCTGGCCTCTTTGCAAAGGAAATCACTGCCTGTTTTCCTAAGAGACTGATTCTTAATGATTCCCACCACACACACACAAAAATAACCTTTATGTGACAGTGATAGAGGAGCTAACTATTGCTGCAATAGCAATCATATCACAATATCTAAATATATCAAATCCACATGTTTATCCTTAAACTTACACAATGTTGTATGTCAGATATATTTCAATTAAAAATAAATAAGTGTACATATAAATATAGGAAATGTTGCTGGTGATCATTGCTGTGAGTGAAATAATGCTGGACAGAGTGGAGTGAGGTGGGTTATGGTAAAGCAGGCACTGTTTAAGGTAGTGAGACCAGCTTACTTGGAAGAGGTAACATTCAGGGGACTCGAATGAAAAATAGAGCCACATAAAGACCTGAGGTTGGGAATGAGGAGGATGATGCAAACAGAGGAATAGTGATGCTTAGAGCCCAAGGCCAGGGCAAGCAGTCCAGGAACCAGCAGAAAGGCCAGAATGTCTGGCATATGGTGAGCGAGGGGACTGGGTTGCCTCTGGAGGACAGATAGGCATGAGTTTTACATTGTGTCTGCAGGTTTGATCACTGTGGACTAACTCACACCTGTTGCCTGGCAATCTCCCAAATCCTGCTTACATCCACCTGCCTGAAATCTCTAAGCCTCATGGGAAACAAGGTGACAAACCAGGGCATCACACCTCTCTGTGATGCCTTGAAAGTCTCACAGTGCACCCTGAAGAAGCTGATGTGAGTTGCACTTTCTTTCACCAGAGTTATCTTGTCTTACCTGAGGTCGTCCAAGTAATAGGGAAGGGGGAGGGGACTTCAATAGGAGTTTGGTTCTAAAGTCATAGCAAGAGTTGAAAACCAAATAGCGCAAATTACCCTTTGTAGAAGGTAATAGTCGAAGCAACAGTAGAAGACAACATATCTTCTCTCCATCAGTCTGTAAAAGGGTTAAAAAAAAAACCCAAACCCTTTTTATCTACCCTCTTAAGTTCTGTATCTGGCACCTGCAAATTAAACTGACAATAGACAATTTAACAGGAGAAAGAGCATACAAATTGTATTGATGTTAATTTTTTTAAGGGCAGGAGGACTTTAGAAAGGAAGTGAAACACCCAAACATGCAATTAGACTCAGGACATTTTATTCCATTTTAACAAAGGGTAATAAATTGTGGAGAAGTGAGGAGATAAAGGAAAGGGGGTTTTGGCTTTTAGGGCTGAGAAACCATGGGAAGGTGACTAAGGAAGTGTATGGGGGAATGAATGGTAGAAAACAGTTATATCAAGACTCATTTCCATCTCTGGTAATAAGGGACATTGTCTTTTTTTTTCTGATACAGAAACTGGGGGACAAATATTTGCTTTTAGACAGATAGGAGGATGACAGAGAGCTCTTTCCTTGTCTGCTTTGTCTCAATTGCCATCAGTTCAAAATAATGCAAAGTGGCATATTTTGGGATAGCAAATCCTGACCCCTTTCAAGTTCAACCCAACCAGCATTCCTTCCTTTATTGAAAGACATCACCATCCATATTACATAATGCAATACCCTGCTTTAAGCACTTTAGATGTGTCATTTCACTTAACTTTGTCACAACCCCATGAGAAGGGTACTATTGAACTCTTATTTGCAAGTACAACCACTTCTTAAGCTTTGAGAAACAGGTAGATTGTCTTGCTTATATCTAGGGGTCCTGATGTGTTAAATGTATGTACTTTAAATAGGAAGATCACTCATTTTGGCAAAACCTCATTCTGTAGTACATGTGTGGAACAGAAACAGACAGACAGACAGTAGAATCACACTACTCATATGTTCCCATTGTGGTCAACACCACCTAACCCACAACGTTTAGAGTATCATTGTTGACACTGAGTTCGCAAGTTCAATGTGGACACAGTGTGACAACGTAGTATATCTCTAAGGGCATGTCAGCTACTGGGGTGACATTTCTTTCCCTTCCTTGCAAGGGAAAGGTGCAACTTTTAGACCTCATCGTTTCCTTTTTGGGACTTCTCCTTGCAGACTTGGGAACTGTGACCTCTCAGCTGCCAGGATCTGGCCATGGCTGTCATTGGGAACCAGAGCTTGACACACCCGTACCTGTCAACAAACAGCCTGGGGAGTGAAGGCATGAATCTGTTGTGTCGAGCCTTAAAACTTTGCAGCTGTGCTCTACAGAGGCTGATGTGAGTCCAAGTCAATTCCCTGTGAGGACTTTGTAGCTTTGTGACAAATAGCATGTGCCTCTCTTGAAGAGCAGGGAGCGTGGAAATGGTAAGGATGAAGGGACCTGCTATGTGCTATATCCTGTCCCTACTAATCACCTTATAGATTTCACAATTCCTTGAAAAATTCTATCTCTTTGTTTGCATTTTCTTACAGTGGAAAGTTGCCATTCATCTAAATAGTCGATTCTCATTTGTAGCAGTTATGTTCTATAAAGTCATTGAGAACACTGAATTATTAACACTGATCCAAGATCCCTGTTGCAGGAAGGAGAATAGAGGGTTAGGGGTCCTGTATCCTCTGGTCACAATATTTTTATCAAGGGGTCCATAGCTAACCTTGTTTTGTGTGGTTCACATGTATTTTCTCCATATGGCACTTTACAGACTTGTTGAGATTAACACACTAAACAGCACTTCAGCTCTGCTTTCGAAGCAATGAAATCAACAACCAAAAAAAGCATAGAAGTGGAAAAAATGTGGTACTAAATGGACCACAGAAAGGACTGTTGTTTACAAAAGTATAAGAGCTGAAGTGAGTTCGACCTTAGCTGGCAATGTGTGCAATGGGCAACTCAATTTTTTTCCTGCATGCCAATGAAGGACCATGAGCATTACAAGTATTGATTTAGATGGTCACCAGTAAATTTTGTTGATCAGGCAAACTTACAAATACAGAATCTATGAATAATGGGGATCTGCTGTATTTATGACATCCCTAACATTCTTAGCTGCTCATGATAACAGATAAAAGATGGGTGGGGTCCCTATTTTTATATAGCTTAAATTCTGGTAGGGGAGAGTTGGATAATAAATAAATGAGATTTTTAGATGGGGTTTTGGTGATGCACAGCTAGCAGCCACAAAAGCTGTGTGGCACAACTCCAGGGAGATCAGGCACACAGTTGTTGGATGCTGTGTGTTCTGCTATTGTCCAATCAGTTGTTCACATCACCATTTTAACAGCTGCCTCCTCATATTTTAAATCTTTGGTTTGATGGTGAGAATGAAAGTTTTTTGTCACTCCTCTCCCCTACTGTCAACTTGCTCCATTGGGATCACTTTGCTTTATCATTTCATCTCTTTGACCAATTAGTCCACCAATAACTTCATGTGAGTGAAAAATAGGCATGAGTTAATGGCAGGCCTACTGCCAGAAATTCTCCTAAAGAAAAGGACTTTAATAAGTCTACCTTGTGACACATTCCAAGGTTCCCCAGTGACTAAATGATGGGGTAATACTAAGTGCAATAGAGGATAATAAAATGATGACACCCCTCCCCAAAGATGTCCACATCCTCACCCCTGAAAGCTGTGATTATGTGACTTTACATGGCAAAAGGGACTTTGCAGATGTGATTCAGAATCTTGAGATGGGGAGATGATCCTGGATCACATGAGTGGCCCAGTGTCATCACAAGTGTCATTGTAAGGGAAAAAAGGAGGCAGGAGGGTCAGAGGAGGAGATGAGATGATAGAGGTCAGTGAAACAATTGCTGGCTGGTGACCAGTAACTCAGGAATGTAGGCAGCCAATAAAAGCTGCAAAACACAAGGAAATAGTTCTCCCTTTCAGTCTGCAGAAGGACATGGTCCTGCTAACAGAAAGTCTCTGGTCTCCAGAGCCATACTATAACACATGTGTTCTTGGGTACCATGTTGGTGGGGATTTTTTACAGCAGCAACAGGGAACTAGTACATTGAGTATGAGGACAATTAACAGGAGACAGATGGAGGCTCTTGATCAGCATGCGGCATGGGAATTAGGCATTGCACCTAACACTTCAAGGTCATTCTGACATGTATGCCTGACAGTCTTCTTAAATACAAACATGATCCTCTCCCAGACAAGTGGCTTATCCAGGGTCACATTGAGTCGTGAGTGTGATCTTCCTCTTTCCTTTACGTGTGTCCCTCAGACTAAATGAATGCAATGTAGATGTCGCTGGCTGTGGCTTTCTTGCTCTTGCACTTACTGGCAACCAACATCTGACACATCTGAGCCTCAGCATGAACCCCTTGGGAGACAATGGGATGAACCTTCTGTGTGAGGTCATGGCAGAACCATCTTGTCACCTCCAGGACTTGGAGTAAGTTTCCCATGGTTGTTGGGGGTCATCTCTACTACAGTGGGAGCTGAGGTTCCCTGAAGGTCAGGAGATATGAGTAAGAGTACTGGAACCAAAAATTAGTTCTGGGGTCAGCTGAATCTTACTTGGTCCAGTGGACACTCTGGGTAAGTTGGTGTGTTGACACTACGATCAGGAGCCCCATGGCAGGGTATATGGAGGACTAGGTCATCCTTGATCTCCAAAACCTGTTTATATCTCAAAACACATCCTCTTGCCCAAAGTTAATCTTTAGCTCCTCACTCTATGCTTGGAATGGAGACAGGAGGGACTGCTTATCTCTTAATCCTTTTTCTCTGGGTTCAATTTCTTTACCCCTTATTGGAATGTTTTTATTTAACAGAAATATTCTCACTAAACAAACTATAGAAAAATTGATATCTCAGTGAACAGAACTAAATCTCTAATCTCACAACCAAGCAAAAATCACTGTTAATATTTTGGTAAATGTCTCCTGGTGGCACAAGTAGCATTTAATGTGTCACAAAGAAGGGATCTTAGCATTCTTACCACATAGTGGGCAGAGAGCTCTAAATATTGTGCACACCTAGTCTCAGGTGGTCCCCAGCCACCACACACTGAGGGTGGGGACTAGAACTCCCAAGGAACCAAAATTTTGCCTTTGATTTCACAGTTTATCCTTAAAGACACAGTTATCCTCCCTTAACCATGGGGGATACATCCTAAGACTCTCCAGTGGATGTTGGGAAACACATATAGTACTGCACCCCATATAAACTGTATTTGTCTGTACATACATCCCTATGATAAAGTTTAATTTATAAATTAAATACGGCAAGATGAATGACAATAATAATGGAATAATTATAACAATATTCTGTAAGAAAAGTTATGTGAATGTGGTCTCCACCACCCCCCACACTCTCTCTCTCAAATATCTTATTGTCTCATACTCACCTTTTAAATGAAGCACCTTATGACTTCTCTTTGGCATTTCTACCAAATTGCCAGTCTCACTACCCTTGTGCTTTGTGGCCATTATTAAGTAAAATAAGGGTGACTTGAACATAAGTACTCATACCACAACAGTCCATCTGATAACCCAGACAGCTACTGAGTGACTAATGGGTAGGTAGCGATTACAGTTTGGAGGCAAAGAGATGATCCATGTCCTGGGTGTGAAAGTTCATCACACTACTCAGAATTTTAAAATCATGAGTTATTTACTTCTGGAATTTTCCATTTAACATTTTCAGACTGTGATTGACTGCAAATGACTGAACCCACAGGTAGCAGGGACCTCTGTATGCAGATTATAATAGTAAATAAATGAAGCATGGTACAGTATTTCATTTCATGGAATACTTTTAAAATCCCCTAAAGCTGGACACTTAGCTTGTGTACAGTGCTTCAAGTCATGTGTACCTTATCAATCTTTCTGTACTTAATAGAATTTTCTTATGACCAATTACAAGGGTCGAATTTAATGAATCAAAAAGTAGGACCATTATGTGATTTTTTTCTTCCCCAAAAGTAAACAAAAGAAAGGGATTTATAGAGCTTATAGTTTACAAAACTCTGACTGTCTCCCAAGTATTAATTAATCTATTTTCATGAAATTGGCATTTCAAATCCTCCTTCTGCATGGCATGGGAACTGAAGCTTAGTCACTGGTGATGCCATTTTGGGGGATTGTGTTTAAGTGCCAGGTTACCTGGCCCTCACTACCACCATTTATCCATGCTGGCACCAAAGACTGGTCTTTCTCACCCAACTTTCAGGTATAAGCCCTCACAGCTGGGTCCTTCCTTATTCTTGTCATGAGTGGATCCTGAAGACAGACTATCTCATCCCCAATGGGGCCATTATGTCCTCAGCACACTAACCTGAAGATACAAGACTCTGAAGCTGTTTCCATCATCTCTACTCAGATGAAGTACCCAGTCATTACTGAAGGGGCCATTTCCATTCACCCTCCCCCACTTGTCCTGGGAACAGAAGCACAAGACGACTCTCCTTTTGGATCCCAAGCCCTACCCAGCATTTCAGTGACTTCTGTCATCCTTTCTCTCCCTCTCAGGGCCTCACCAACTTCCACTCACCATGTATTTTTTCTTTATCTCTCCCCTTCCACCATGGGGAATCTATCCTACCTCCAGGCAGGAAGCAAGTTCTTATGTGCTCATTTCTTTTTCTAAAGTTACCTCCAGCCCCATCAAATACTTTCCCCACTCTCCACTGCCATCTGTCTCCTGAGTCAATGGACTCTGCACAGTCTCAGCCATTCACAGGGATGGACAGAAAGGTGACCAGTTAGGAAGGAATAAAGGAAATCCCTACTAATGTTTCTGAATGTTAACCCACTGCAGCACTCTCAAGAGATGTGGATAATCTCTCTCTGTGTCTTCAGGTTGGTGAAATGTCACCTCACTTCCGCCTGCTGCAAGAATGTGTCCTACATGATCACAAGAAGCAAACACCTCATGAGCTTGGATCTTGCTGCCAACGCCCGGGGTGACAGTGGGATGGCAGAGCTGTGTGAGGGACTGAAGCAAAAGAAGAGTTCTCTGAGGGGGCTTGGGTAAGCTCCCAGGGACATCCCTTTATGGCTGGGCTCAGAGGAAGGGGCATCCAAGCATGGCATTGCTTAAACAGAGACAGTTCCAACTCTCCTGATTCCATTCAATTAGGCAGAATACAACATTGGCGGAGTAACAGCCCGAGACATAAATTCCAGCTGGGATCCAATATATGGAATGAGTAAAATGGCAGGTGCTTGAGACCATTTTTTGGAGGTAGTAAGCACTCAGTAAAAGTTTATAGGACAACCTGTGAGTGCTAGGCATGGTGCCAAGTGGTGGGGTACCAAAGGGAATAAATATGGGCATTGCAGAATATATAGTCTAGTGAGAAAGATGGACCGAAAAGCAAGAGATAACATTGGTGGTTCTCAAATGTTAGTGTCAGCATCAGAATCACCCAGGAGGCTTGTTAAAATAGGGCACTAGTGCCTTCGGAGGAATATCATTCAGCCATAAAAAAAAAAAAATGAAGCCCTGACACATTACAGCATGGGCAAACCTTGAAGGCAGGCTGTGTGAAAGAAGACAAATATAAAAGGTCATATCTTATGATGCCATTTGCAGGAAATGTCCAGAATGGGCAAATCCATAAAGACAGAAAGTAGTGTAATGGTTTTCCAGGGGCTGGGGGCACTGCTGAACAGGTACAGATTTCTTTTTTGGGGGATGAAAATTTGTTGGAACTAGATAGAGGTAGTAGTTACATGATATTGTGAATTATCATAAAATGTGACCCATTTATTGAGCACTAGCCATCCATACTCTTTGCTATAGCATAAGAATTCCCAAATACACAAAATCTTCAATGATTAGGATATCTAAAACCTATATACTACCACTTAGCATAAACTATCTATTTGGTACACTACTTCATAGCAAGTCATAGATTTTGACAATCCTCCCCTAAATACCTAAATGTGCATCTCTAAAGAGAAGAATATTACTACAGAACCATTACTGCATGGAACAAGGCTCTTTGGTCTTCCACTGCTCTCAGGATAAAATCCTAAATCTTTATTTATAACCTAAAATGTTCAGCCTCATCTGATACCACTGCCACTACTCACTCTGGCCATCTAGTTGACAGTCTGTGTCTCAAATATACCCACTCCTTCCTTCCACAAGGATAGTGGATGTGCAGTTTCCTAGGCATGCATCACTATTTCTGGCCCCCATTCACTGAGCTTCTCATCTTTTGAGTTTTAGGTGAAGAGTCACTTTCTCTGCAAGTCTTTCTCCTTGTTTGTTCTCTAATCAGATGCTCTCTCAATCTTTATTTTTCATTCTTTCCACAACTTATTATTTGTCCAGCAGCTCTCAATGTGACAATTGGCATCACCACCAGAGAACTCATTAGAAATGCAAATTTCCAGGTCCCTCCTCAAAACTACTGAACCAAGAACTCTAGGAGTAGAGCCTACTACTGTTTTTTTTGAACATTGAAGTGGAAGTCAAACAAGTTGAAGGATCAATCAAGATCATTGATCGTTGGCATTATCTCTTGGGGGTTCTGAACCTGCAGGTTGGAGGCATGTGACCTGACATCTGATTGTTGTGAGGGCCTCTCCTTGGCTCTCTCCTGCAACCAATGCCTGACTAGCTTAAACCTGATGAGAAACAATTTCAGTCCAGAAGGAATGATGAAGCTGTGTTCAGCCTTTGCTCATTCCAGGTCTAATCTACAGATTGTTGGGTAAGTCCTTGGCAATCATTATCTGAGACACAAACCTTTTTCCATTGCAGACATGCTAGTTGGCAGAGAAGCAGTTTATTACAGAAGTGAAATCATGTCTGAGCAACCAGATCCTTATTCAACCAATAATGCCTGCTATGTTCTAGGCACCATGCTGGATGCTGGGGACACAAGAATATGGGAGTCTGAGGCAAGGTGTCCATATATCATGGAGTTTGTGGTGGGTTTGGGAGAGTAGAAAGACAACATACAAATAAAATGTTTATCCTCAAAAAAAACTAAAAATAGAATTGCTACTGGGCCAACAACTTCATTTCTGGGTACACAACCAAAAGAGCTGAAAGTAAGATCTCAAAGAGATATTCACACCTCCACATTCACGGCAGCACAATTCATAACAGCCAAGAGGTGGAAGCAACCCAGGTGTTTGTTGACAGGTGAATGGATAAATGAAATGTGTATCTATGTACAATGGAATACTATTCAACTTTAGAAAGGAAGGCAATTGTGAAAACTTGAGAACATTATACTGAGTAAAATAAGCCAGACACAAAAAGACAAATACTGTATGATTCTTCTTATGTGAGGTCCCTAGAGTGGTTAAGTCCATAGGGGTAGGAAGGAGAATGGTGGCTGCCAAGGGCCAGAAGGAGAGGGAATGGGGAGTTTTTGTTATTGGGGACAGAGTTTCAGGTTGAAAAGATGAAAAAGTTCTTGAGATGGTGGTAGTGATGGTGGCACAACAGTGTGAATATGCTTTACACTACTGAATTGCAACTGACAAATAGTTAAGATGGACAACCCACTGAGGTTGGTTGTGATGATGTATTTATTTCAGTAGCCACCTTCCCAGTTAGGTAACTGCCTTCTCCTGTATGGTCCAGCTCACAGATTCACACAGGGTCAAGTTTTTGCAGATGGGTGTGACCAGAAAGATCACAGAATGGTGGTAGCATGGGGTCTGAGGAGGAGATGGAAGGAGAGGGATTGGAAAGCATGGCTCAATGGATTTGGGGATCTTGATGTGTGAAAGGGAAATATTACAGCAATCACTTCATCAAATGAGCTGAAAAGTTGGGTTGAGAGAAGAGAAAGCATGTTTGTTTCAATGACTCATGATGCAGTATAGCCTTAGGCAAAAATCAGCTTGTGACTAAGAGACCTCATAGTTGAAGTAGCATGGATGAGTCAAACCTGATTTTTCCTAGTTGGCCTTCTGAGAGCCTGTGTCCTCATGTGTCTATTTGAATACTAGTTTCTCTCTCTTCTCCTAGAGTATAAGTTGTGTGACGGTAGGGGTTGATCTCATTCATCACAGTCCCTCCAAACTCTATAACAGGACCTGCTCAAAGTCAGTTCTTGGGAAGAGGTCGTAGATGGATGACTAATCATGCCTGCCTCATAGGTTTGCTGTGAGGGCACTTTCTCACAAAAGCTCAGTGTGGCACCTGACACACCAAAGAGTCCCCTTACATAGAGGGACTTTTATGTGGAGTACACACAACCTGCCCTCAACAGAAGAAGAGACTTCAGAGCCTCGATGGATTTTCCAGGAGTGTTGAGGAAGGGACAAGAGTAAGCAAATTTCCAGCATCACAACTTCCCTTTTTCCGTCCGCAGGCTGTGGAAATGGCAATATCCTGTTCAAATAAGAAAGCTGCTGGAGCACGTGCAGCTAATCAAGCCGCGTATCATAATTGATGATGATTGGTATTCTTTGGACGAAGATGACCAGTATTGGTGGAAAAACTGAAGATTAGCATCCCTCCCACCCACACCCACACTGACAGAAGAACTGTAAAGTCTGTCTTACTGGGGAGAACTGTGCCCGGAGTTCTTCCTCAGATGGAAAATGATCTCATTCTCACAATGCCCTCGCTGGTAGTGATCCCTAAGTGTCCAGTCTAATTTGGTTACTGCATTTGCCTCTGATGTAGGCTTGTGACCTTCAAGTCATGAAATCAGTCTCTATGAAATGTCTGTTCCACCTCAGAGCACATAGAGGGAAGCAAATAAACACTGAGCATTTAGAAGAGGTGTCAAGTGCCCTTTATCAGTGGGGATGTGATTCAAGAGCAGAGGTAGCAGGACTAAGGTCCTTAAAAGTTACCCCAAATTTTGATAACACAACTCTGCTGGTGTTAAAAGATACCTTTTTCAAAAGCATATATCTGGACATTGAAGAATAATGTGACTAGTATTCATTATCTGATATATAAACAAATTTGATTAGTGTAATAAAGGATAACTGGTCTACCACTGTCTCCCTGAACAAAGCAATCTGCTGATCTTATATACATGGGAATTTGGGGAAAACATGAAATTTAGGGATTGGTGTATCTTCATGGTGAGTTGACATGTAGTTACTCAGGTGAGACACTGGCACTCACAGGTGTGTTCATCAAAGTGGATCCTTCCTTACTAGCTGAATTTCAGAAGCTAGAAGTGAGTCATTGGCTTGGAAAGGCATGCTGAGGCAAGCTGTGTTGGATCCAGTGAATGGGTTTAAACCCATTTGGGCAGCTGCTTGTTACCATGAGTACAGAACAATCACTCTCTTCCCAGGAGTGTGGGAAATTATTGCATTTTTACCAATATGTACTTTTCATGATTTCTTTTATTCTCTAACTCATGATAATAATGATGATGATGGAAGGTAATACACAGGGAATACAGAGCTCTTGTGTGCCAGGCTTTGTTCTCCACACTTACCTATAAATTATCTCATTTAACCTTCATATTCAAGCATCATTTTTCAAACCTGGTAAAAATTTTTTAGGCTTGTTCTCCATCAGATCAAATTAGATGGTGATTGCTCTGCTTGCCCTTGTATGTGGCCGATGAAAGATTTATGCCGGGTGTAGGAGAAACGTCAGCCCCATTGTCTAGTGGGGCTTGTTATTCACATTATCTTCAATCTGCAGTTTCTTTGCATAAATACATTTTAAACACATGTTCCAGAAGAGTTAGCTCACATATCAGGCTGGCACATTAGATCCATGGGTTGTGAGTTGTGCGATGTGAATGACACACTGAATGGTATCACTGGCTCTCCTGGGACTCCAGCTTGCAGATGGCAGGTGGTGGGACTCTTTAGCCTTCGTCATCACTCATAATAAATGGCTCACAGTAAGTCACATTTATATTATGAAAATACTGTGTTGTATTTTATTACACTTTATTATATATTCTATTGGTTCTGTTTTTCTAGAGGACCCTGACTGATACAAGGAGTATAGTGAGAGCAGAACCTGAAAATTAAGAGGGAGCTGAATATCACAGGGCTCTAATGAAGGGTGTCAGGGCACAGCGACAGCAGGCACAAAAACCCTGAGGTTGGGGCTGGGATAGCATGTGGCAGAGAGGGGTGTGGCCAGATTGCATGAGAACAGGGAAGGCCAAGGCAAGGGCCTTGGGAGTTATTCTGAGCACAGTGGGAAGTCACTGGAGGTTTTCCATTGGGTCTGCATCCTCAGTGCCCCCCTCCCACAGGGACAAGATCCTTTCACCTGGCAGCCAGAGTTGGCTTTGGAAAAGTGACTAGGGTTATCAGACTCTTCCCCAAAGAGCTGATATCCACAGTTTAAATGCCAGGTACTCAGGCCTAGATTGTCCAGCCCCTGCCTACTTGTTTATCTCTATACTTGTACAGGGGAAGGCAGGGCCCAAGAGGACAGGGACCCTCCCCAGAGGGCAACCTCTGGCATGCTCTGTGGTATTGCCCTGACCTGGTACTGTTATTGTGGGGTGGAGACAAAGTTGGTGGGGGTAGCTACCTCCTCGCTGACTCTGGGCTCTTCACGTGATTTTCTCCGTAGGACCCTTTCTTGGTGTCACATCATAAGAATTGACCTCTACCCACCCTGCACACTTGGTAGATGGGGAAGGGAAAGGGGTGAAGCCATATCAATTCTAATGATCTAAGCCAGGGGTCTCTAACCCCGGGGCCGTGGACCAGTACCCGTCCATGTCCTGTTAGGAACCAGGCCACACTACAGGAGGTGAGCAGTGGGTGAGCCAGCTAAGTTTCATCTGTATTTGTATCTGCTCATCAGCACTAGCATCACTGCATCAGCTCTACCTCAAATCATCAGACATTAGATGTTCATAGGAGCACCTGTCTGATGCCAAAAAGGTTGGGGACCACTGCTATAAGCCATAGGTAACAGAGAACCTAATTGCAGTCACTGACCAGAAGCTTCCCATTTCCCATGTAGCGGCCTCTGGGTAGATAATTGTGGGGTTAGCTAACTGATCATCACAGGAAGATCAGGATGCTGCTCTCTGCAATGCCCTTGAATTCCCCTTGAATGGCAGTAGTGCACCATCCTTGTCTTTATATAAAGACAAGACGGAAGAGAAAGGACCCTATGGTGTTTTCTCACACCACGCTTACTGCTGGCATCTGGAGCCAACCGTTTTCTGGGGAAGGGGCTGCACTGTAGTTCACTGAGCATCATTCCTGGCTTCTAACCATTAGATGCCAGTAGTGACAACTAAAAGTGACTCTGGATATTGCCAGATGTTACCTTTGGGACACAGTCCCACCCCAACCCCATTCCACCCCACCCCACCTGAGAACTCCTACTCCACGTTAAGCAGGGAACCTCCCCCCAGAAGCTTTCCCTGCACCCCATTGGACAGATTGGTTCATAGCAATCCAAAATCAGCATGCAGGACCAACGGTACCAGCCACTTCTTGATTCTTCCATAGGAGGGGCAGCTGCTTACTAGACACCCAAGAGTGTGGCTGCATTATCCATCACCCTCAAAACCAAGAAGCCCTTCAGGAAGTGAGTGGATAAACAAACTGTGGTCCATCCAGATAATGCAATATTATTAAGCACTTAAAAGAATCTATGAAGCCATGAAAAGACGTGGAGAAACCTTAGATGCATACAACTAAGTGAAAGAAGCTGATCTGAAAAGCCACATATGTGCGATTCCAACTCCAAGACATTCTGGAGAAAGCAAATTGCTTCTTGATCTGAAGCCTATCTTTCCAAATTTCAGACACTGTGTTGTTCTCAGGAATCCAGATGGTGGCAGCAGAGACCAGCATTTTTATAACGCCCACTACCCTCTCTTCCCTGTTCTAGAATAGAAATCGTTACCTTGCTGGTTGCAGGGAGCATTTCTGCCCTGCACGGATCGCAGTGTTGGAACACAGAAGGCCACTACAAAACTGTTCTGAATTTATCCACAGCAGTGAACACAGCTAAAGAGAGAGAGAGAGAGGCCACTGAGGACTACCAGGTCAGATAAAGGAAGCTTCAGAATAAAATGGCTTCTGGGCAGTATTTGCATCCCACTGGTAACAATACCCCAACAGATCTTGGGTGAGTGGCTTCACTTAATAAGTTAAGAAAATCCAGGCACATCTACATGGTATGTGGCTGAACCCAGTGGCTGAAACCCAGCATCTCTGTGTCACCCATCAGGCGGCTTCTCTGTCTTGGGGGAGGAAACAGTCCCTACTACACAGTATGGAGATCTGGTGAGATGGTATCTGTGAAGTGCCAGGTGCAGAGTAGGTGCACACTGAATCATATCTCCCTTCCCAGAGGCTCCCAAGATATTGGCCATCTCGACACCCTCGTTTGTGTGTCCCCTCACTAGGGAGGGTAGGCAGAAACAGCCACTTCATACACTCTTGGTGTCTGTGGAGAGGACTTCTCTGTCAGAATACAAATGCACACCCCCCCTTTATGCAGCCCCTGAATGCCAGGATAAGAATGAAGACCTTTTTCCTGTAGCCTTGTTATAGTAGCAGAAGGCAGGAAACCATTATCTGTGCATCAGATTGGGCCTAGGTAAATAAAACATTGTACCCACAGTGAAATGTTTGGAAAATATGAAGAGATAAGATGATGTATATGGGTCTCTCTGGAACAATCTTGGATGGATGGATATGGATAGATAGGTAGGTAGGTAGACACACATATGTATAGATAGATGATAAATAGATACAAGGATAGATACAAAGACAAAGATAGATACATAAATAGATACAAAGAGATACATAGAGACAAATACACAGACACACATGGCAGAATAGTACACATGATATGCTCCGATTTGATAGATTAATTTTAAAAGGCACTTGAATATTACAGAGAATCTCTAAGTATAATGTAAGGGAAGGAATAAGAAATCTGGGAATCAGTATAAGTCTCAGTAAGCAATCTTTTCCTCCAACTATCTATTTCTTGAGAAAGTCTTTGTGACCAAACCCATCAGTTCCTGACCCCAATTCCCATGGCACAACCTCCATCCATCGTAATGACTTTATCCATTGAAACGGTTCGTTTGCTTTGCCAGCTCATTGCCACATCTGGCCACAAGCACTCCATGAGGTGTAGGCCAACATGACTGTGGGTGTCTCTGATTCATACTTGAAGGCTCTGCTACTTAGTAGCTGGGTGCCTGGGTAAATGCCCACCTCATCTAAGCCTGTCTCTTTATCTCTGAAAAAGGGATGATGCCTCCTCATGACATGGGTGGGAGCCTTAGAAGGTGATGCAGGGGTGACGCCGAACACTGTCACCGAAATCTAGTAGTCGGGCTCTGTCCACGGTGCTGAAAAATCTGCGGGTGACATGGAAGGCTGGCAGGGGGCGGGCAGACTGTTCGTCCAGGCAGGACAAGAGGCAAAGTGGGCTGGGCCAGAAACAATCCCTCCCACCCACAACCTCTTTGGAAAGTGCAAGGAAAAAGATGAGTGGATTCTCACACATAAATTCACACACAACAGACACATGCAGATGCAGACATACATGCACATACAAAACATAAACACACACAAAGATACCCAGTCATCCCCAGTATCTGTGGGACACAGAATGGTTCCAGGACACACACACACACTGCTGCAAATACCAAATTCGTGGGTGCTCCAGTCACTTATATAAAATGACATAGCACTTGCATATAACCTACATTCCCTCCTCCAGTTGCAATACAGAGTGTATATGCCAGAGTCAAAATCTTTGGTGTCCAGAAGCAATTCTGCCGTTAAAAAGAAAACCAAAAATGGATTGGGTCTGCCCATTATAAAGACCCCCTGCTTCAGGATCCTGTTACCGAGAACAGTAGATACCCCTCTCCCTGGGTTTGGAATGTGTCTGACTCCAAAGGTGTCACATACACACACCTCAGCCAACTGTCTTATGCAATATGAAGCTCCAGTGTTGCTAGGACTTCTGATTGTTCCAACAAAAGCCAAAAATCCACCTTTTTGATGCAACATCTTTCAATTTAAAATGAAAGGAGACAAAGATTACCAGTGTGGGCTTCTAACACCTTAATTCTGTGTGGGTTTTTTTTTTCCAGCTTTATTAGAAGCATAATGAATTTGACATATACACTAAAAGGGTTCCCTCAACCTAGTTATTCAGAACATCGATCACCTTGTGTATTTCATGTTTGTTTCCACTGAGAACTCTCTTGAGTGAATGCTAGAGAACTGGACACTGGGCCCTTAGGCCAAAATGGGCCACAGGTATGTTTAGGTTGGTTCACTAGGGGTTTTATATAACAGCTGTATGGACTGAGAACCAGGCTCTTAGATGCCCGGTCTGGCCCTCAAAATAGTCACAATAGGACAAGCAAGATCTGTGCACAGAGGAGAAACCCAAGGGTCAGAAAGGATAGTGCACTCGCCCAGTGTCACACAGCCTGTACATGGCAGTGCAAAGTGGCCCTGAGCCTTTCTTGCCCGGATGTCAGCTCCTGCTACCACCTCCTGGTAGGAAAGGATGAGGCAAGTGTCACAGCTGACTCTTGCTGTCCCATCCCCCAGCTCCAGTCTCAGCTGGCACAGGAAACACAGCTGCTACTTCTGAGTGACAAGCATGTCCTGCCACCTGGGCTCCCACAGCCCTTCTCCCCTGCCCCTAGAAGCACCCAAAGTCCTGTGGGGGACAGAAGGGCCCCTACAGACACTGGGCAATGTTGTCCCCATCCTTGAGTCCCAGTGCCATCTCTGGACACACATTGCATCCCTCCCTTCTCTAAAGTGACTCGGGATCTCAAAATAAACTGAACTGTACTCACCAATTTCCAAGCAAGGTGATGGCCACTGGAGAACATAGTTTTCTGACCTATGACCTATAGTCACATCCTCTGAGCCCCACTCCCTTCACCTGCCAGTTGGCCACCAGACCTTGGTTTTGAGCCTCTCCAGAGGAGCTGAGGCCTCTTGTGGGTGGGGCATGCCCTGAAAGAACACAGAGTGCCAGGTGGCAGATTCAAGGCTCAACTTCAGCACTTTCTCTGTCAACCCCTCCTTTGGAAGTGATGGGAACATGGCGTCCCTCCTCCAGGCCCCTTCTGCTCAACCCTAGCCATGCAGCCAGGTTGAAAGTACCCCTTGTCACGGCTCTCTCACGCACAGGACATCCCAAACAACCAAGGACATGGGTCCCCAGGAAATTGGGATTGGCATCAGAGGGCCCCAACCTGATGAACAAGGGCCCCAACCTGATGAACAATGTACTAGCAGTCCTCACTTGGCAAGATGCTGTGATGGCTGCATGGAACCATGTGGGCATGAGCAGTGCCTGGCACACAGGAGGCCACTGGTCAGAGCCAGTATCCTCATCCCCTTACCCCGCCTCCAAAGGCTCCTGCAGTTGGACCTGTGCAGCAGAGACGCCAATTACCCACTGGTCCCTCTTTCTCCTTCCCCAGCTGAGTCACTGGGAAGTAGCAGCCAGGATCACTTCCAGCCTCCTCTACAGGGAAATGTGACCCTTTCCACCGTTCCCCACTGCCAGTGAGATATAAGAGACAGAAGCATTTCCAGGCTAAGTCTTCTAGAAGGTGGATGCTGGGAGGGGCCTCAGGGTTGGTAGAGTAAAATCACCTGCCACTGTCTCATAAGCAGGTAAGGCCTGTTATCCAAACTGTGGAAGTCCTTTAAAAAACAGCAATACACTTCCTAAGCCTGGATAAATGAGGACCACACCTCTGCAATCCAGAGCCCACTGCAGGTGACCTGATCGGGTCACTATTCCAGAACAGCCCAGTCGGCACCCAGGACTTGTCAAGCTGGCTGCCTGCTCCTGCTCGGTGTCCTCCCCACAGCCACTGCCTGGTGGGGACCCTTCCACTTAGCTTCTCCCTCCTCAAGAACCACGCACCACAGGGACAATCATAGTGCCATTTATTGGCCCCCCGCACCTCTCTACCGCCACACCCAAGCGACGGAATAGAGACGACTTCGTTCTCCCAGGGATGCACTTGGAACCAGGGTTGGTTCTGCAACCACACTCCTGCGCCCCCAGACCCAGGGCAGGAGAAAGAGCTCAGGCAGGAAATAAGGAAGGGACCCGCAGGAAGAGAAAAAATAACGGTGGGCAGTGTCAAGCGGGCACGATTAAAATTAAATTCTAAAAGGGAAAAGGACACCCTGCTCTCTTCCCTCTCTGGGCACCCCCTAACCAGAAAGGCCTGACTGCTTCCCAGTCCTCGCCACCTCCAATGGTGGGGAAAGAGAAAGCGGGGACGTTCTTTCGCTCGTGGGTTCAGCTATCTCTCGGTCTCCAGTTCGCATTGTCTATTTCGGGCTCGGCTGAGAACCAAGAAGGGGTAAGCCGGGCAGAGGGGCAGGGTGCAAGGACGGCTGGAAGCAAGGTGGGCGCCCCCAGTGCCCCTCCCCAAGGCAGCTGCACCGCGTGGACCTGTGGCCACGGGGGTAGGGTGGTTGCCACCCGGCCGTGGCCCCCTAAGTCCATTTCTCCTGTTCTCGGGGTCCTGTGACGTCGCTCCCGCCGAGCCCGAGGGGCCCCCCCCCCCCCCCCCCCCCCGGGCCTCCCGCCCCTACCGGGCCTCCCCGCCGTGGCACTCGCTGCACAGGCCACCAACCGCCTCTTCCTCGTCGTCCCCGTCGTTCCCACCGGCCCGGTAGTAGCTCTGTCCGCACTGGCTGCAGACCGAGGGCGCTCCCACAGCGTGGACCTTCTTGTGTCTGCGGAGCGCCGCGCCCTGAACGAAGCCCTCGCCGCACTCCACACAGATGTGCGCTGGCTCCTCGCCGCCCGCCGCCCCCAACCCGTCCCCGTGCTGTGCGCGCTGGTGCCCCAAGAGCCCGGCTGCGTGCCCAAAACCCTGCCCACACTCCACACACACGTACGGCTTGGGGACCGGCGCGCGCCGCGAGCGGGGCCCAGGTGCCTTGGCCCCGGGGCCCGCCACTGCTGCGGCCACCGCAGCCCCCTCGCCTGGTGTGCCCACCACAATGATGCCGTCGCCATCGCCCACTGGGATGGCGATCTCGCCGTCCGCCGCCGCCGCCGCCGCCTCTTCGGGCGCCTTGGCCCGGCGCACGCTGGCTGCCAGCACCTTAGCTGCCACGCCGGGGCCAGACAGCTCTGGGTGCAGCCGCAGATGGCGCGCTAGGCTCTTGGGCTGGCTGAAGCCGCGGCCGCAGCGTGGGCACACGAAGGGCTTGAGGCCGCTGTGAGAGCGCCGGTGCTTGGCCAGGCTCTTGCTTTGCGTGAAGCTGCGGCCACAGTCGGGGCAGGCGTAGGGCTTCTCCCCCGTGTGGATGCGCTGGTGCTGCATGAGGTTGGAGCTCCAGCTGAAGCGCTTGCCGCACTCGGAGCAGGCATAGGGCTTCTCACCTGTGTGGATGCGCCGGTGCTGCACCAGGTGCGAGCTCTGAGAGAAGGTCTTGCCGCAGTCAGCGCAAGCGTTGGGCCGCTCGCCCGTGTGCGTGCGCTGGTGCCGAGTCAGCTTGGACCAGTGGCTGAAGCTCTTGCCACACTCGTTGCAGATGTAGGGGGCGGGCGGCCGTGGGCGGGGCTGGGGCCCCGCTGGGGGTGCCGACTGGGGCGGGGACAGCTTGGTTGGGGGCCAGCTGGGGACATCATCGTCATCCATGATGAGGATGTCCACTACAAGGCAAGAAGGTGGGAGGGGTCGGGTCAGAGAAGCCACAGCTCCATATAAGGCCCGTCCATGGATCTCAGGCCCTGGGTTGGGCCAGGAGCTTCCACCCAGCTCTCCAACCTGCCCCTGTGTCTTTGTAGGCTCCTGACAAGGTCCAAGCTGGGCTGAGATAGTGCACTGCTCTGCATGGACCTGGCCCTTGGAGGTGTCCAACTGGTCACCTTACCTGCCGTATTTCCTCAAAGTCCATCACTCCCTGGTATTTTACAAAACAGTCAACTGTTCACTATTCATCCTGTGGACTTCTCTCCACATGGGACAATGCCTGGGACACAGTAGGGACACCAGGCAGGGGCAAGGGCTTCCGGGTAGAGTTCACTGAGAGGGAGAGGTCCGCAGGGCCAGTAGGCAGCTGCATCTCAAAGGTGTGTAGTCTAGGAGTGATGGTGACCTATTTGGGCTCTGGGACACCATCCTGGCCACAGGGTGAAATAGGGAGGAAAGGAAGGGGACAGGACTGGTTAATAGGGCTGCAGGCCAGCATGGGAGTCGTGGCCCCATTAACTGGGAGAGCACCCCCACAAATAACATAGCCTCTATCACAGCCATCCTCACACTGGTCCCTGGTTCCATGGGTCCTGTCTGCCCAATGGGACCCTGGTCTTGCCATCTGCAAACTGAGGACACCCCCAGGGACTGGCTGCCTAAAGAGACCTATCACATATTTGCACCCTGCCTGGCCCTGCAGTGTCCTGGGACAAATAAGTTCACCTCTTACTCAGCCATGCAGCCTGGACACTGGTCTGTGCATGCCTGCCACAACCCCTGCTCTCCCAGGAAGCCTGGGCCCAGAGTCTGAGGACATAGTGCCTCAACCTCTAGCCCTGCAGTATGGCCCCACCCCAGCCCCACTCCCAGAAGCTCCCCTCAGCTTCCCAGCCTCAATCCCAAATCTCTAGCAATGCTTCCCTGCTCCCTCATCATTAGACCTTAAGCTCCACGTGGGCTGCAGGGGTTCCTGTGTTCCAACACCATACACAGCAGGGCACAAAGCACTCTGACACTGTCCTAAGGCAACATGAGTGAACATGTGAGGAGGACGACGTATGGAGGGCACTGGCATCACAAACATGTGGCCACTGGTTTGTCCCCAAGCAACTGTATTTTTGGCATATAGGGGTCATCTTCACATCTGAGGCATGTCATCATCAGCATGGCCCAGGGGAGATAAGTTTGACACATGGTTGCCATGTTGTGAGGGGTCTGCAGAGGTCAAGGGTTCCCCCATTCCAGCTCAGATGCAGTGTCCTAGGTGACCTTGGAGGATTCCAAAGCACCCTGGAGCACAAGACTGAGCTGATATCAGGCCACCCAGGGGGTGTTTCCCAAGACATCAGTAGACATTTCTTGTGAGGACAGCTTCATCCTCAGAATCAGGACGTATTTTGTATATTCACTTTCTGGATCACTTCTCTTTCTGAACACCTGTAGCTGAGGCCCCAAGATGGGCCTGGATGTGCCCACCTCCCCACAACTTCTCCAGACTGGACCAGAAGGGGCCTGGTGGCAGCAGGCCCAGAACCACCACTCAGCCCTGGATCCTGGGTCTGCCGTCCTTGCTGCTGACCCCCATGAGGTGGTGTGGCAGATGCTGACCCCCCTCAGCAGCTCCTGGTAGCCTCTGCCCAGCATCATGACCCCTCAGGCTGTGGTGACAATTCCTGCCTGGAAGAGCTCATGTAGTGCGTGGGCCACTGCTCAAAGCATCCGCTCAGGGAATGTGAACACTCTCCCTGCCAGTGTTCCCATTCAGGAAAAAATGACATGCCTTAGGCTCCCCAAATGCCCTGGGGATACCAATCTCATCAGGAAAAAACTCTGTCTTAGTCCCTCTCAGTCTTGGTCATTGAACAGGCCAGCGCGGTGCCATAGTAGCATGTCACCGCAGGTCACAGCCAGCAGTGGATCAACTCCATTTAGTGTGAGCAGAGAATGCTGTGCGTGCTCCATGCATGAGAACTGCCCTGCAAGCTTCTACTCGGTCCCATGTAAACACATGGCTGGCTGGGATGTGACCACGTGAACAACTTCGTGCCTCAATGACAGCAGGAGAAACATACGTGGGAGTTCCAGGGCCAGCACACCAGAACAGCGGGGGTTGGGGCTTGACCCAGATGATGGACAGTGTCCCCTCTGCCATGTCTCTCAAGGTACCTTCTTTTCATCAAGGTGGAAGGTTCAAAATTCTGGGAACAGAGGGCTAAAATCTTCAGACACCTTATACTGGCATCCACCAGGCCCACTTCCTTGATCACAGTCTCTAAGAATGCCAAATCTGCAAAGCCACTGGACTTGGGAAAGGAGCCTTGGGCCAACAAGGCTCTGGCCTGGGGAGAGGGTACCTATAGCTCCCTAGTGGCTGGCTGCCTCCAAGGAAGAACAATAGGCCCTGGATTGAGCGTCCTTCCACACAATGGCTACAGAAGCTACCAAAGCTCTCCTGAGGCCCCGCAGAACCTTTCTCTATATGGGGGCGCTGCTGAGGCCTGCTCAGTCAGTCTCCTCTCTTCCTGGCCAGAAAGGCCCAAGCAGGATGGGGGAGAAGGATGAGCTGGAACAAGCCAATCATGGAATCATGGCAACAGTGAGGCCACCTCCCTGTCATGTGTCCCTATATGACCAGTGAGACCTACGCTGGGGTCTGAGGGAGGGAGATTTGAAAAGCAGGCCCTGCCCCCTCCCTAGGCCCTTCCTGTCCTCCCGCTTCTAGTAGCTTCCTAGGAGGTGGAGGCAACTGGGGCACCACCTCAAGATGAGAGAGGCCACCAGGGCCCAGACCAGTGTGGTTCATAGAGAAAAAGCTAACTTAACCATCCAGAACTGCCCACCTCCAACAGCTGCCCAGCCATCCAACGTCCATTGGTTGAAGCCACTATTCAGTGGGTTCTTTGGGCAGCTGAGAGGGCCCCTGCAGGTCCAACATACTGCCTCATTTCCTTCCTCCAGCAGGCAGCCCCCCTCCCACAGTGAGGCCTGTGCTGACCCCACCAGAGGGGCCTCTCCAGAGAGGTGGTCTTTGCTGGAATCCCTTTTGTGACACTAAATAAGTTTGGGCTCCCAAATCTGTGCTAGGGACGCTGTGCCAGATGGCTGCAGGCCAGGTGAGTAGTACAGGGCATGGGTACCACTGCAGACGAGCCAGGACCATGCCTCCAATTAAAGCGGCTCATGCTGGCAGCTGTGGACAAGAGTGGATGACACAGATGGATGGAGGGACAGCGGGGATGTCAGTGCCACTGGTGATCTGGGTTTCAGACATCAGTTGGGGCCTGGCAGGTAAACCAACCTTACTTGAAAACTATTTTGAGATGAGATGCATGGGGTGGTGTGGCTCAGGCTGCGTGGGCCAGTGCAGGAGGCTCCAGAGCATGTCCAAGGCCCCGCACTGGGGTGCACCACAGTTGTCTGCTGTAGCTATGAGTCGTGGCTGAGCTCCTGCCTACTTTCTCCTCCAGGCTACAGCCTGCACCTGGTCTGACACAGGAACTTGGCACCTGGAGGGACCCTCTGTGCCTCACTGGCAGTCCCTCAGCTCTACTCCATCCACTGGGGCTCAGAACACTGCCTCCTCTTCTCCACACACTGCCTTCCTTCCTTCCATTTGCCCGGTCCTCCCTGTGGGGCCGCGGGGAGCCGCATACAAGGATCCAAATGTCTTTAGCCAGGGATACAGCAGTGGTGGAGGGGCCAGGCTGCTCCCTGCACTAGGATGGGAGCCCAGTCTGTCCACTGCACATGTCCCCTCCAGATATCTGCCCTGACCCTAGTCACTATGTCCCTCATGACAGACCAGAGGAAAACTTCTGGAAACAGACTAGGGAGCTATACTGGGCCAAGCTCTGTTGCTTCCCAGGGTTACCAGCCCAGGATTGTGTCATCACAGAAGCCTCAAATGTGGTAGGCCTGGGACAACAGGACAGACATACAGCACCTGAAAGCATCTAGGGTACATGGCTTATCAACTAAGGAGACATGCAAGGTGGTGGCACCTCAGCACAGGTTTCCATCAGACTCCCAGTGGGGGACAACAGGTTGAGTAGAGGGCTGGATAACACACCTGTGTTTTTAAAGGTTTTATAAAGATAATGACTTGATGACATAAAAAATTTACTCCAAGGCAAACGTACGTTTTGGAGATAATTCTGGAGATTTTAACACAGACTAGATACTAGATGATATTAAGAAGAAACATTTTGTTAGGTGAGATAAACATTTTGTAGTTGTATTTTTTTTTTTGAGTCCTTATCTGTTGGATAATTATGAGTGAAATGATACAGTGTCTGATTTTCTTTAAAATCCTACAGGAAAAAAACCCCATAGAACTAGAGGCACAAACAGTGAAATAAGACTGGCAAAGTGCTGCCAACTGCTGAAGCTGAGGGGGTTGGAAACGGAGTCCTTACACCATTTAATTTATGTTTGAAATTTCCATAATAAACCAGAGTTCCAAGTTAATTTTAAAAGACAACAAAGCCAAGATCCTATGACAGGAAGGAGGAGAGTACAATACCTGGGACAAAATTAAAAAAGATAGGTGGCAGGTGCTCACTGCTAGGGACGGGGAGAGTCTGTGCCAGCACATGGTCCTAAGTCCCCTGGCCTCCCTGCCACCAGGGTCACCTGGCCCTGCCCTTGGGAAGCTGCTCTTCACTCTCCCGTGGTGGATCTTAGAACCACAAGCCACCCAACTTTCTCCAGGCCCTCATCACCTTTGTCCAAGATAACAAAGGGGTGGCAAACTCAGTGCCTGTTTTGTGAATAAAGTTTTATTGGTACAAGGTCACATCCATTCCTTTCCTGACCGTCAATGGCTGCTCTGAGCGGCAAGGACCTCTGGCTTGCAAAGCCAACAATATTCCGCTCTGGCCTTTCACAGTAAGAAACACTGAAGACAGTGCCAGCATGATGCCAGCATGAAGACGCATCAACAGCACAAAAAAAATCCACACTTTATTTCTTGGGTGCCCTGCGTAAAAGCTCTGGAAATAGGCAGCACAGCTGCTGAGTTCTATTAGGCTTTATTCAACAGAACATAATGTCCGCGCTCAAAGACTTTCTATGAAAACCCAGATGTCCAGGTTCCCGACAGCCACTCCTCTGTGGTCCTGTCATTCCCATGTGTCTTGGCTCATCACACCCCATTGCATCTCAGCCTGCTAGCATTTTGTTTGCCACTCCCAGTCTAAAGAGTCTCCTGCCTAGGAGAATCAAGAGGTCACCTAGAATGGAGCAGGGCCTCTGCCCAGGATGCTGGGAGCAGGAGCTGGGCCATGAGACAAAGGGAGCAGGGGCACCCTGAACAAGGTAGCCACTTGTACCCTGAGGGATGTGCAGCTGGAAGGAAATTTGGAGACTCCCCAGCCCTGGCAGCAAGGCCAGGCAGCAAGGTCAAGGCCAAGCTCAAGCTAGACCAGAGCCTCTGGAGGAAGGATGGGTCGTCCCAGAGCCACAGGAGGGGAGGCAAAAGGAGCCAGGGCAGGACACAGGGTCAGCTGAGGAACGCCCAAGGCCATCTCACCTGGGTTCTCATGACTGGCCATCTGCTGGTCTTCAGAATCCAGTGGCCCCGGAGACCAGGCCTCTTCCCGCAGCTCCATGTGTGGGTCCCTGTTAGAAGGGGACGGGACAAAAGGACAGAGTTTACAGAAGGCCCAACAAACGTAAGGACTGGAGGGTGGGCATGTGGTGGCCCAATCATCACCACCCTGCAGTGCCCAGCTCGGCCCACAGACAGATGGCACAAGGCAGCGGGTGCCTGAGAGATGGTGGAAGGATGGCCCTCTTCCCCTACTGGACAGAGGACTGGCCCAAAACACAACCACAGTGGTTGGGGTGGGGGGGTGGCTCACAGGCTGCAGCCACTGTGCTGAGGCTGCACCCAAAAGCACCAGTCCACCTCAGGGACAGCCCACTGTCCAACATGCGTGGGGACCCACAGCATGCAGTCCTGGCCCTTTTGTGCACCCTCACTTCCCGAGTCCTGCAGTACTAAGAGCACCACTGCAACCAGAAGAGACCAGTCCCACCTCACAGCTCATGACACAGCTCACGGCACAACAGGAGGAAGGTCAGGTAGGCCTGGGAGGGTCTCTGAGAAGGCAGCGCCACAGCAGCGACTTGAGAAGTATAAGGGCAGAAACACCTGCAGACCCCAGCCAGCCATATGGCCAGCTAAGGCCACATGTGTGGGCAGACCCTCCTGAAATGCAGGGTCCTCTGAGGTAGGCACCATCACACTTGCTTTACAGATGTGGAAACTGGGGCTCAGAGACACAGCAAGGACCCCTGGACAATAGCAACCAGGCAGGGCAGCTGGGTCAATCAGCATGAGGGCACTGCCCTGCCCAGCTACTTGGCTCACAACCCATGGAGCAAGGGATGCACTTGCCTACAGCTCTCTGCCTCTGGGCTTACAAGGGCCCTGCCCTCAGAGAAGCTTCCCAGTTCCCCACCCCCACACCTCCAGTCCTCCAGGGACCCACTCAGTGCCTGTCACCTGTAAATGGTGGCCAGGGCAGTGAACTGCACAGTCCAGGTGACACAGGCACAATCGCAAGGTGGCCCCTGCCTGATGACCCCACTCCTGCAGCTCAACTGATGGGAAAATCCAAACCTAAAAAAAATGCTTCTTGCAGTAAAAAAAAGTTCATTACAGCAAGAATGAGAGCAGGGAAAACCTTAAAGAAGACGTCAGCACCATGGAGGAACACTGAAAGGACATCAAGTGGACACGGCCCAAGGGTGTCACCGTCTCAGAAACAACTGCCAGTGGCTACCCCTCGATGACAGAAAAAGTGACTGTAACTATTTTATCTTCATTTGCCCAATTTTTTTTTTACGATAATAGATAACCACTTCTATAGTAAGGGAAAATAAACTACAAGTTGACTTTTTTCTGAAGGCTGCAGGACTACGCATCACAATGGGACAATGGCAGGGTGTGGAAACCAGGGCAACATCTCTGTAGAAACCAGCCTGGCAGTTCCTTAGATGGGAAGTGGTTAACAGGTGACCCAGTGATGCCACTTGAGTTGTGCACCCGAAATAAAACATATGTCCACACAAGACATGCACGAATGTTCTTAGCAGTGTCACTCACAGCAGGAAAATCGGAGACAACCCAAAGGCTCCGTGAAAGGGGCCAGTCACAAAGGGCCACACAGAGAGGATAGCAGAGAGACAAGAGACTGTCAGGGGCAGGGCTGAGAGGGGCTGCTCCTGGGTAGTGCATTTGTGTGTGTGACTGTTCCTGGGTGTTTTGGAGTGATGAAAGCATCTGAAACCAGACAGCGGGGAATAAATTTGTGAATACATTAACCACCAAACTGTACAACTATAATTAAAGAGGTAAACTTTACAGTGTGTGTTGTGTCTCAAATTAAAAAGTAAATAAACTAAAATGCTGTACAGGGCCCTGTGATGACACTGAAAAAAGCCAAGCACCATGGAGGAAGTGGGGGATGGCAGAGACCGGTCCTCTGCCTTCGTCTCTGTCCAAACTTGTCTGCCAGGTGGTTAGCCTGCTCCCCTGGACAACTGGCAGGTAAGGTCACAGCATATGGGATGTCCCATCTGAGCCTCCAGTTCAGGCCCAGCTTTCTGCAGGGAGGGCATGGCCATCCCAGAGAACCTGGGGCTCTGCGAAGTCCTGGGCCAGGCAGCAGGAGGGATCTGTCCCATTGCCCATGCAGGTGTCAAAGCACCTCCATGGGTCAGCAGGTGCTCACAGCAGCTAGGAGCCCCACTGCCCAGGAGACGTAAGAGGGGGAGCCAACAGGGAAACACACATGCCTGCACACATACACACACATGTGTACACATATTTTCCATGGTGGGAAGAGCCAGGAAGACTGAGGGGAGAATGTAGCAGTAGGACTGGTCTTGAGGGGACATCAGGCCACTTTGCCATGTTATCTTGAGCTCAGGGAACCAACAGGTATGGCAGGGCACACCACCCCCTCTTGCTGAATCAGATAAAATCCCTGCGTGAAGGTGCCTAACTTCCTTCCCCGCCATGGGGCAGCAACAGGCTTGTCTCAAACGCGAGGGTCAAGGGAGGGAAAGATCCCGTTCAGCAGTCTCTCCTCCTCTAGTGCCCCGGGTGCGAAAGCCACCTGCCACTGTCACCTGCTATGCCAGCAGGCAGGCCTGGTCACTTCTGTGGGTCTTCGTGTCTGCAGACACACAGCTTTTAGGCTTCTCTATTCAGCTTCTTAGTCCCTGCCAGGAGCCCTGAGCCAACAGAAGAGACTGGACATCCCCACAAACAGTGCACATACATCTGAGTCTGCATGTGAGGCCTGCCCACCAAACCTGCTCAACAGCTAGAAGGCTTCTGCCTGCGTACTCTAATGCCCTGCACACACACCAGTCTCTGCACACAGGAACCCTGTGGGCACTGCAGGGCCCTCCCAAGTGTCAAGGAATGTGTCCAGCAGCCTTCCTCCCCAGCTCGTACACACACAGCTGCTGAGGCCCATGGTGCCCCAAGGTCTCAGAGCCCAGGCTGTGGCCCTTCTCACCCAGGGGCTGAGTGCAGACAGGATACCAGGGTTGTGGCTTGTGCAGCCCCGACCCGGGTTTCAGGCCTGCAGCTCCCTGCATGGCAAGATCCCCAGAGCTCTGGAGCAAGCCTGGGCCATTCCAGATGTAGTGTCAGAAAACCTGTGCAGCTGAGGGTGGGTCCTGCCCTGACACCTCCCCAAACCTCTCCACCTCGCTCTGCCACTTCTCAACTAGCAGCTCAAAACCCCCACCGCAGTGCTGATTGCCACACAGCCATGTCCTCACCCTGCTGGACCCCACTCCCTGCGCACCAAGATTTGAGCTCTTGAACAATCCAATTAGTGTGCAGTCAGAAGGGTCCAACAGCAATCATGCTGCAGAGAAATTATTGTTATCAGATCTCACCCGCCCACACAGCACCCCTGCTCTTTCTTCTGCAGCCAGTCCCTAATCCTCCTGCAGCCAGCCGCAATCCCGTTTCCAGGTCCTACCCAAGAGAAATTAAAACACATGGCCACACAAAAATTTGCACACACGTGCTCACAGACACATAAAGCACAACAGCCAAAAGGTAGAGCCGCCAAATGCCCACCAGCAGACACATTGAGGCACAAACTGAAGTAGCCACACGCTGGAGGCGCCTCACAGAGGAAGGAAGCAGTGAGGGAGCTGTGTCACAGGTAGGCATGGATGTCACTATCAGTGAACAAACCAAGGAAATAACACATAGTGTGGGCCACCGGCACAAAGGGTCCAGGACAGCAAGTACAGAGAGAATACAGCTTACAGTCCCCAGAGTGGGACTAGGTAGTTGCTTTTTGGGATCATGGAAATGTCCTAAGAGCAGCACGCTGACAGTCACACCTGCCTGTGGACACATTGACACCATGAAGTGCCATGCCAGTGGACTGCACAGTTGGGAACCTACACCTCTATTATGCCGCTGGCTGCTTAAGGGAAGCTCAGCCCCTACCTAAGCCACTCACTGCATGTCACCCACTGCAAATGCCCACTGCACCGAGGCCAAAATCCAAACCCTGCCCTAGGCCCCAGCAGACCTGGCCCCTCACCCCTACTGGCCACTTTCTACCTCCTCTCTCTAGAAAGCCTCACCACAGTCCTCTGCCTGCCTGGGCCGCTGGCCTTTTAAGGTCCACACAAATGTCACCTCCCTGACAACCCAGGCCACCCCACACCACATGGCAGGGCCAACTTCCTTCCCGGCAACCCCACTGTCCAGAAGTCTTCATTTCCTTCCTCAGGGGCTGGTCTGCCTACACTAGCTCCCTGCAGGCCGGCGGGCTAGAGCTCACAACCTGATGGCTCAACAGAGACCACCTGGGCCCTCAACCCCTCTTCAGCCCAGCTGGTGCTGCCAACAGCCCAACCCTTCCCGGAGTGGTCCCACAGGGTTACTGACAAAAGCCCTCCGTCCTCCTGGCCAGCCCTGCTCTGCTTCCCCTTTCTGTGAGCAGCTTCCCCTCAGTCCAGGTCTGACCCATCCTGCTCCGGCTCCACCCCTTGCAGACCCCCATCTGTGGTCTCTCCCATTCCATGAGGATCTCATATACCCCGTTTCAGAGGAGAGGTCTCTTTGGAACTTTTTGTTTCTCCCAGGATGGCTGGTCTGCTTAGATCCCCACCTCGATGGGAGTCAGCTGATAGCACTGTCTCCCTAGGCCATGCCCTGAGTCTCACTTGGCTCCCTGCGCTTTAGACAGAGCCATGCCCAGCAGTCCCTTGGGGCCACAGCCGTTCCCCCCACACTCACACACACCAGGACTACTGCAGCAGCTCCCCACCAGGACCTCCTCTCACCTCCCAGGACCCCCTCTCACCTCCAGTCACCCTCCCCACATCCTCAGGTCAGCACCCCTACTCCCATCTTCCAGCTTCCTCAGCCCAGAAAATAAGCAAGGCCAGGGTAGACATGTGTGGCCCCAGTCACTGCTCTCCACCTTCTCCACGAGAGAAGTTTCTAGAATTCCTTAGCACCCTGACCTAGGCGCAGGCCCCCCTGGGAGTGCGGGGAGCAGAAAAGCCACATCCCCACCCCCAACCTGGGCCACGGGCCACCATCGTGTTCCCAACCCTTCTAATGTCTGTAGATGATCCTGACTCTTAAATGTTGGTAATTGTTTAAATTAGGGGTCCCCAACCCCTGTGCTGCTGATCAGTACCTGTCTATGACCTGTTAAGAACAGGGCTGCACAACAGGAGGTGAGCGGCAGGTAAGCCAGTGAAACTTCATCTGTATTTGCAGCCGTTCTCCAGTGCTAGCATCTGCCTCAGCTCTTCTTCATATCATCAGGCATTAGATTCTCACGGGAGCACCAGTCCCTGGTGCCAAAAAGGTTGGGGACCGCTGATTTAAACAAACAAAAATGTTCTTTGGGCCAAATAAATAAAAAAGATCGAGCTCACGGGCCACCTTACAGCTGTTGCCCCCAATCAGGCTGACAAGCCAGACTCCTCATTCTCTGGGTGGGTGTGACTCTCCTGCTCTGGCTTTTCTTGCAGATACTTCCTGCCACCTCACCCATCTCCTCCCTGTAGATGTGCTGCAGACCAGGGAAAACAGCACCTCTGCCAGGAAGCCTTCTAGACTCCTCCTTCCCTCAGCTCAACTGTCCTTTCAAGTAGCAGAATGCATTTGTCAAGCACAGTTACATCAAAGATCCCAGACACAGGGCACTGTGGGCACAGTCTCGACCCAAACACCACCCAGGGACGAAGGGCCACCTCTCCCATGGACTCCACCAGCCACATTACCTTGGGCAAGACGCTTCCCCTCCTCCTCCCTGGTGTCAAAATCAGTGAGACAGTGCATGTGAGGTGCTCAACGAGGAGCCAGGTACCCAGTAAGTTGCTCGTGCCATTGGGACACTGACCAGGACTGTTAGAGCCTGATGCCAGGGCTCAGGCCAGCTCATTAGCCAACCCAAGGTCACACAGCCAGAGCAGCAGGGCTGGGACAAACTGGGTTGGCCAGACTCCAAGGTGGCCTTTCTCCTCTCACTCCTGCACACTGGCACTTGCTCCCTATAGCCCCCATTATAACAGGTGAATCCTACAACTTGGCGAGGTCCTCCATCCCTACCCAAGCTCCAAGAGGACAGGGACTTGCCCACAGCAGAGACACCCCACACAGCTGACCCAAGAACCCATGACACTTGGACTGACCTGCCCCTGGCCTGGGGTGAAGGCCAGGACCACACCTGACACTTCTCTGGGTCCCCTGCATCACCCACTACAAGGCCACAGGGGAGAAGACAGTGTTCTGTGAACCCACAGGCTGGGCAGACAGAACCAGGAAGCTCCAAGGCTCTGTGTTCCTACAACAGCCCCAGCTCCTCTTCCTGCCATCCGCAGCCCAGCCACCTGTGAAAATCACTGAAATGAAAGGCTAGGTCTCGGAGTCCCCAGAGCCAACCAGCAGCCCTGTGCCCCATCAGATGAGCCCAGGGTGCCCAGCCCAATGACTGATGCCTAAGAAGCCTCAGAACAGCCTCTGTCTTTCCACACCCCAGCCTTGGCCAAGAGAAACAAGTCACCAGAGATGGCAGCATTAAGGTAAATGTCCAAATTCTAGAATCACATGCAAACCATTGCTTAGACACTGCTGTGGGGTCTGCGGCTCATTCCCATCCCCCTAAATTGGGAGTGCCACCTCCACCCCAGGGCCTCCAGGGCTTAGGACAGTGAGTGCCAGGCACAGGGCAAGCACCTGCCAAGTGCTCAGCAAGTATGGTCACATCTGCAGTGAGCCTCCACTAGGAGGCTAGGGCCACAGCTGACCTCTGAAGGCCTCAGGCAAAACTAAGGAGGAACAGACAAAATTAGGGGCTGTGAGATGCATGTGAACACAGGTATCCTGAAAGCTGACTGCTCAGCAGTGACAGCCAGTGATCCCAGACAGCCAAGCAGTCGCTAGAGGCCATAGCCAGACCTTTGCCATTGCTTGCCCAGAGCTCACCACTGTCCTCCCTGGAGTCCAGAGTCCTCTTGGCCAATTCCTCTTTGTCCTTTGAGACTCAGGACATGCCATCACCTCCAGATATCCTTCCATGACCTATAGCTCCTACAGCTCCTGGGGGCTATCCTGCAACCCCACTCCCCCACCCTCTGTCTGGTGCTTCTGTGCGTGTATCTCTCCACAAGCCTCTGAATTGCTCCAGGAAAGGAATTACCACCTAGCATCACCCAATCTGTATCTGGCCCAGGGGAACCTCAAGAAATGTGTGCCAACTGACCCTCCTCTCCTACCCCACAGTAGGGGACTGTGTCCATGTGCCCAGCACTGGACAAGGCTGATTCAATGAATGGTGAACTGCACTCTTCACCTGAGGGGACAAAGAGGACACTGAACATGGGGAAAGGGAAACTAACAGGTTCAAGGTCATGGTGCTAGAGGAGACTGAGAAAGGCCTAGGAACACCTGGCTCCTGAGCCCTTTCCACACACTGTACACATCCCTCCCTGGCTCTGAAAGGAAAGCACTACAAGCCTTCCTACAAAGCTCAACACTGGCATCTCACTCATTTTATCCAGTGGAACCCAAAGTTAAAGCCAATGTCTAAAGTCACAACAGTATGAGCGGTAGAGCTGAGATTCGAACCCAGATCTGGGTGATCCCAGAGCTCTCAGTTAACAGGCGGTAGTGCCATTTGTGGGCCAGGCACTGTCATTCTTCAGCTCCACCAGGGTGGGGGTGAGGGTTAGGCCTGGAAGGCTTCCAGGAGGAAAAGGGCAAAGATGTGAGCTAACACAAGGAGGAACCTGATCTGAATGTTCTCTGGGGCTGAGGGGCCGCAGTAGTGGCAGCAGACAAGCACCAGCTGCATTTAGCAAAGAGGCTTACAGTCTTAGGGAGAACATAAGCCAGGATCAACAGCAACTGTGATTCCGCGAGCCAGGACAGACCTGCCTCCCAGCTGGATCCTCTGCAGCTGCCCAACTAGGGACCTGGCACCAGGAAACAGGAAAACACTGGCCAAGTCACTCCCTCCCTAACTCTGACTGTCCTCTGGACTGGGCCAGATGGGTGCCCTCCCTGAGCTCCCACAGCCCCTGTTACTCTCCATACTGGTCCTGGTCCCGGTGGGGGCCCTTTCCGAATGCGTGTCTATGCTACTGCTCCAGATCCCTGTCTTTGGTGCTCAGTACTGGGAGCGCCTGGTCCACACTCGCTGCCTCCTCTGGCACCTGTGGGTCACCTTTCTGTCTAATCACGCCATCCTGAGCGTGCAGGACCCTGCAGGTCCAAAAAGCACTCATCTCCACGAACTAGGATGTTCCCCTTTGTAGCAGGGAGTGAAGGGGGTGGGGTACAGGGGCGCACTTTGGCGTCTGGGAGGCCTCGGGGGTAGCCAGCGGGCCTGGTCCCCATTTTCGTCCTGAACCTTGGGCCACGCGAGGCCTGACCTTGGCTAGTCGCTTTCCTCTGGGCGCACGCGTTTCCTGCCCCTGTCCGCCCGAGCGAATGAATGAGCCTCTGCCGCTGGAATGCCGGTAATTACCGACTAGATCAAAGACCACACGCGGCCCGCCCGGGGCAGCAACGGGGCCTGGCTGTTTTGGAAAGGGGAGGGAGTGGGGGGCAGGCCAGGGCTTGGACAGGCCCACCGGGGCCGCTGCTTCCGGTCAGGCGGACTCTGCCCGAGTGGTCCCTTCCCCCACCGGAGCCTCAACTTCCCCCAGGAGTTGCCACCACTTCCGGCCACGACCGGCGGGGGAGGCTGGGGTACTCAGAAGCCCCACCCCGAACCGAACCGAACCCCAGGACCGAGCCTCACGCGAGGCGCACGCGCGCTCCCCGCCGCGCACGCGCGCTCATCCGCAGCCCCGGCGCGCCCCCACCTGCCCCGCCCAGCGTTGCGGACCACGCGCCCTCACGCCCCCCCAGAGGCGCGCACGCGCACTCACCGCCCAGTCGCGCTCGCCGCCCGCCCCCCACGCGCAGCCCGGCTCCCGAGTCGCGCCCCGCAGCCCCGGGCGCACGCCCCCCCGTCCCCGCGCCCTCCCCTCACCTCCTCGGTCCCGGGGCCGCCGCGCCGCACTCCTCCTCCTCTCGCCTCCCTCGCGGATGGAGCAGCGGCGCCAGCGGAGACTCAGACCCTGGGGTCAGGGGGACGGGCGCCCAGGCCGGAAGTGACCTTTCTGGCCGTTTCCGCCCGCGCCACTCCCCCCTCCGCTTCCCACCCCTCCCTTCGGCCGCCAACCCGTCCTCGCCACTCTAGGAAAGCGAGCCCGCGACCCCCTAGCCGCGGCCCCCTGCTCTATGGTGCGGAGCGGGCGTCCAGGGAGCCACTTCCGGGCGCGTCTAGGATACGGGACCTCCGCTGCGCTCTATGGCAACACGCGCCGAGGGGCAGCAGCCCCGCCCTCTCCCCGGACCGGAGGCGGGGGCCCGGCCCGTTAGGCGGAAACTTCCGGTGTCTGGGGAGGCGCCCTCCTCCCCTCGGGCCTCGGGCCTCAGGCCCTCGCGCTTGCGCAGCCCTCTCCCCGCTCCGGTCGCGGGCAGAAGTTCTGCGGGTAGTGGCACGGGCAGCTCGTGCCACCCGGGTCCTCCAGCCGTCTTTATTGCTGTAATCCGTTCCCTGCCGACGCTCCCTTCAGTGGCCGGTCCCCGCGCTGGAGGGGTCAGCACTTTGCGACCCTGCACCTTGCGTTACCAGACAGAGAGGGTGCTGGCCTCCGGCGCCGGCCCAAGTCCGTGTGTTTCCCCTTTCTGGAGTAACAACGCCTTGTGTGCCTCCAGGGGCTTTTTGCGCATGAGTTCCTATTAACCTGTAATCGAGTCCCGTTTTGCAGATAAGGGACAGAGTTCGGGGCGCTCACAGAATTTCACACGCCTAGTGTGCAAGGCCTGGTCTCGAACCTGTGGAGTCTGGCTCCCAGTTTTAACCGCGGATGGTCACATTGCCTCCCAGGATAGAATATCTGGTCACAGCAGCGTAGTAGCAGTCACCAAGCTTGGGTGTTGGAAAGAGCTGGTATACAGTTCACTCGTTGAATAACACCTTTTACAGCCTCGCTTTAGCGAGATAATCTGCATAAAGCTTAATTCCACTCCAAGCTCACAGTGAACTCTCAGGGAAAACGGTGGTTATTAGTATTAATTAGTAGTAGTATTTCTACTGCTGTGGGTGCTAGAGTATACCCTAAATTCTAGAGTATGGAGAATATACCTTAAATTTTCAGTGCCATCATCAATCATAAGATGTGCATTGTTGATTTAACATCTTTCAGGAGAGAAAGAAAAGCAGGACTGTACTAAGAGGGACATGTAAATAGCAAGATGTGTTCTCTGGCCTTCAGAAATATCACAAAGGTAAATGTTTCAATACATCAGAGAACAGAGGGAAAGCACTATGACAATAACGAACACATTATTTTTATGGGTGTGAAGTTTACACCATGAAACCTGTTTATGAAAAATGTCACTTATCTGTGCTCCTCTGAATCCGATCATTTACGTGTCTGCAGTGGCCCAATGGTGGGAGGGGACAGCTTCGTCCTCATTCCTGTACTCCCTTCCCAGCTGGGCAAAGAGAGAACATTCACAACGTTGGAAGCCGTGTATTGAAGACCGTGGATCAACAAGCTGCAAGGAGCAAGACAGACCTGAGATAGTACATGAGAAATGACTTTCTGATTTAAGCCATGGGTCATTCAGAATCTCTCTTCAGCCAAACCAAAGTTGGGACATTTCCCAAACATAGAATGGGGCTGCAGTAGAGATGGCCAACTCTCCACCAAAACCTGCTCTTCCCTTCCAAAGGGTGGAATTACTCACGGGACACTGCCCCCAACTAGGGTCAGTGTTGACCAGTCCTCCTGGTATCTGAGTGTGACCTTGTGATTGGCTCTCACTAGCTATGAACTTGGAAGGGGACCCCCACCAGAAGGTAACTTGATCTTGGACTTTCAGGCTTCAGACTGTGAGCAATAAATCTCTGTTGTTTACAATCCACTCAGTTGTTGGTATTGTGTTACAGCAGTCCAAACAGACTAAGACGTGGCTTTCTTTGTTCTGGAAGCTTCCCCTATGCTAGCTAATACAGAGTTTTCAAATGCTAGGTAGTAAAAGCAATGGCAAAACTCTCCTTCAGAGATTTGTTAGCATCTAAACGTAATTGAAAGTCATGGGTCCAAATTAGATCACGGGGAAAAGAGAGTGACCTAACTGAGTTCTGGGACCCCCACACCCCTAAGCCTCCTGAGGTTTGGATATCCAGCTCTTCCCTTAAGACCCCTTCCAGAAAAATCCCCATTTGGGTTTCAACTAATTCTACTCAGGTTTCAGTCATTTGTAACCAAAAGACCCCAGGTTGCCCACAGTGCATTGAATGAAGATGGGTTGGAGGAGGTGATGTATGAGCTGCTTGTGTGGCCGTGCTCACAGGAATCGCAGTGCAGAAGACAAGGAACAAGCTAGAACCCTTACAACCCTCTCAAATGTTCCTCTTATGACATCTTATCTACCGAGTGACAGGAACAGCCACAGTGGGCAGATTACAGATGGAGAGTCTGCAGCTGTTAAAATGAAGATGCTAAGAAGTCCCCCGAAACATAGACAGATAGACACGCACACACGCGCGCGCGCGCACACACACACACACACACACACACACACACACACACATGCAATCACAAAATTGCACTTTTCACATTATCATGATAGTAACCACCTCTTGAGTTTGTGACATCAGTTGACGAAATCCAGTAAGTTTCAGGCGTAATCATCTCTTGAGTTTTCATCACAGGCTGGATGGACACAGTGCTGAGTGCTTTACTTCAGTTAACATCTCCCCATGCCCCAGGAACCTTGAGGATGCAGAGTGCCAGACCCCATTTCTAGCCACCAAGTCAGAATCTGCATTTTCACCCAACTCTCAAAAGTCTTTCTTGACCTTGAGAAAGTTTGAGATGTGCTGATGTCAGAAAGCTCCAGGACACTCCACTAAATTTGAATTCCCAGCAAACAATGAATAATTTTTTTTAATGTGAGAATATCCTGAGGCTCAACCAAAAGAATTACTTGTCGTTTATTTGGAATACGGGTGGAACTGTGCATCCTGTGTTTTTATTTACTAAATCTGGCAATCCTGGGTAGCATACACCGTGGGTTGTTCTGTAACCCCATCCACATCATCTTTTCACTGACTTGCCCAGATTTCTGTGCCTCCTTCATGCATTCCAATTGCTGAGGGGTGCATGGGAGGGAGGGGACAACTCCATCCCTGGATTTTAAGAAGCAGGAGTAACACCTGCCTTAGGGTCAAGCCAGTCAAGATAAAATAATACCCCATGGTCCCTATCTTTAGGTAGGATGTGACCCAATTCACGCTGATGTGATAGAGAAGGATTTTGAGTAAATCCTGGTAAACAAGCTCACTCTGCCTCTCTTTCTGGATGGCAGGATATAGGGTATGATAATTGGAATGGTGGCATTCATTTTGCCACCATGAGGGATACCAGCCAGAGGACAGATCCACACCATAGGAAGCAGACTGAAGAGTAGGAAAGAAGACAGGCCCTTGGTGACACTTTTGAACAACTGAATCAAATCCATGATGGAGCTGTCCCTTTCTCAGAGCTTTTGTGCTGACCAACAAATCCTCTCTTGAGTTTGAACAAGTGGAGATGAGTTTCCCAGGGCCTGTACCTGAGTACATCCCAACGAATACGGATAGGCGCTATCATTGCTCCCTTTTCATGCAGGAGGAAACTGGTGATGGGACAGGGGAGCTTACATGCCCAAAACCTCGTTAGTTCCAGGCCATGCTGATAGCCATTCCCCTGGTCACCCAAATGAGGACGCTCCTTACTCATAGAGACACCTAAGACTCTCATGTGTTCAAGGCATCTTCAGACTCACAATGTTGCTTGAAAGAGGCCAGGGAGACTCTTGTCTGAGTTTCAGACAAAAAAAACTGAGACTCAGAGAGGTTGAGTAATATGCTCAGAGCCACACAGCAAGTGGTGGAGCTAGGATTTGAACACAGCCCTAAAAGAGCTTTCTAACACCCCATTATGACCAACCCACTCCAGTCCAAAACTCTCCAATCAAGGAGGAAGTCAGAGCTGCTCAGCCCAGCCTGAAGACCTTTCATCAGATCCACACTATTCCAGACTCAGATCTCAGAGCCCCTGCCACCAACCCCCTAGGTAACACTAGGCTGTGGCCATGGGGAACTACTGGAAGTCTCCCTGCTGTGCTGCCAGCTCTTCATTGGTAGGTGTTTGCTCCAGCTGTCCTCTCTACCTGCCACCCTCTTTCACTTCCTCTAGCTAATTCCCGCTTATCTTTCATGACTCAAGCAGGTTGGGTAAACCTCCTGTACTCCCTCCCCCTCCGTGTGCTACTCCCACTATGACGGCCCCTCTTGTCCTGAACTCACAGTAAGCAAGGGCAATGCTGAGACTGAAACGCTGAAAGTCTTATCACTGTTTGAGGCTTCCTTGAAGGTCTCCGAACACACTTCAGATGCCAGTGCAAGCCAAGGGTCTTACCTGTGCTTCTGGCCAACTTGCTATAGATTGGAGGTTCCAACCACCTGTCCTTGGGATCAGTGAATTTGCTGGAATGGCTCAAAGAAGTCAAGAAAATCTGTTTACTCACTAGATGGTTGATTTATTTCAAAGGCTATTACAGGGTATGGTTGAGGTACAGAAGGAAGGAGCTTCTGTCCTCATGGAGCTTGAGGCTCAGCATGGTGGCACCTGGAAGTGCTCTGGTTCCCCAAAATGGAGAAGCCTGAAGAAAAATGGTGCTGTCCTGGGTTTTTATGGCAGCTCCCATTACAAGTCAAATATGACTTAGTCATATTGGCCATTGGTGACTAATTCAACCTCCAGCCCTGATGGAATTTAATGGTTGGTTCTCCTGACAACTAGCCCCCACCAAAAGCCACCTCATTATCATAACAAAAGACACCTTTGTCTCTCTCCACACTTAGGAAATTCTGAGAGTTTTCAGAGCTATGAGCTAGGAACCCTAAATGAAGACCAGCTACCTTCTAAGTCACCATCCCAAGAGTTAATAACAATAACAACTACCTGTTCACTTATATGATCTTATTTTATCTTTGCATGAATCCCATGAAACAGGTGCTAGACATGGAAGACAGATGTAGATATACATGTGAGTATTCACTCTTGTTTTAGTCTATTCAGGCAGCTATAACAAGATTCCACAAGACTGGGTGGCTTATAAACAACAGGAATGTATGGTTCCCAGTTCCGGAGCTTGGAAGCCCAGAATCAAGGAGCCAGCATGGTCGCTTTCATGTGGGGCTTCTCTCCTGGTTCACGGCCAGCTTCTCACTGTGTCCTAATGTGGTGGATGCAGGTAAAGTATCTATCTCTCTGAAGCCTCTTTCATCAGGGCACTAATCTCATTCATGACCTGATCACCACCCCAAGCCCCATGTCCTAACACAATTCTGTGAGGCATTAGGATTTCACCATGAATTATTTGGGGAGAGGACACAAACTTTCAGACCTCTCAAAAGGAAATATGAAAGCAGGAACATGCATTTCTTCTTTAAGCATGATGCTTTCCTAAGGATATGTGTTAAAGAATAAAAATCCCCAAATGAGATTGAATTGGCTACACGTTGCACTTTCTGTTCCTTAAAATTCTCCTCACCCAAGGAGAGGATTACCAAAAATGAAACAAAATAAAAAATAAAAAACAAGAGAAAAAAACCTTCAAAGACTTTAACTATAAAGCTAATTTAATAAGCTTCTAATAAATTTAATTTTCAAAATACATTATGATCCTCATTATGAGAAAAATAATGAGAAAAATATATGATCCCTTTAGGGATTAGCTCATGTCAAGAAAAACCTGCTTTGGCAATTACAAATGTCATGAAAAAATTGAAGAGAAGTCAGGTCTTAAGTGGTGTTTGTCGTGTAAACAAACTGTAAAACTGGTTACACTTTTTCTTTCAGGCGGTGGATTGTTCTCAGAGCTATAAAAGTTTCAGCTTGAACTCCTAGTGTTGTGAGGGGATGGGAGTGCTTTTCTTGCTGTTGCTGCAGGGCTTCAATGAACGCTTATTTTTCTGGGGTGGTTTTTCCTGACATTATCATGGGGATGTAAGATGCTTGAATTGCTGGTTCCACATCTGACCTCACATCTCCCTAGCCCTCCAAAGAGGCCACTGGAGAGGTGGAGCCCAGTCTTTAAAATAGGGCACTCCCCGAACTCAGGTTGGAATTCTCTCTCTCTCTCTCTCCCTCTCTCTCTGCTGAACAATATGGTGGAGACAGAGCCTTTGAACCCCCGTGAGCCTCTGTGGAAAAACACCACACCTCACATGAGGTCCTCAGTATCCCAGAATAAGTGGCCTTGGGAAAAGGCCATGTCACATAGTTCTTTTGTCTCTTGACAAAAGAACTGGAAGTTATTGGTAGAAAACAGTTGTTCTCATTATATGTGAATTCCATATCTGCGAATTTGCCTGCTTGCTAAAATTTGTTACCCCCAGATCAATGCTCGAGAGAAACCAACCGTGCCAACACCCTCAACTTGGATGTCTAATCTCCAGAACTGTGAGATGATAGATCTCTGTCTCTTTCATGTCGCAGGCCATGCTTACTGTCTGTGAATCCAGGGGAGAGGGTCCTCTGGCCAGTGGAAGATCTGCTGCATAGGTTGGCCTGAGTCCTCCAGGAGGGAGACCAGGCCCTACCTCTGCTGCTGGTGGTATAACCTGGTCTGGCCTCACCTCTCTCTCTCTCTCTCCTCATACCACTTGGGGAAGGTGCACTAACCTTGCTGAGTTTCACCTGTCCCAACTGTAAACCTATAAACCAGGCTGATGCTTTGATCTGCTCTGCTGTCTCCTGGGGTGAGTGTGAGGGTGAAATAACATAGCAAGTGGTGAGAGCCCATCATTAAGCAATTCATTAACAATTTCATTATTCATTCTCAAGTATTTCCTGAGGCCTGACTAAGATGACTCACACTCAGATCCAGCAGGCCAAGGAGCCCTCCTTGTGGGGTACAGACTGCAGGGACATGCCAGCCACTCATTCCCAGACTGTCACCTCCCTCCTTCACGTGCTCATGCATCATCCATTCATCCAATAGATATCACCTGAACTTACAGATACCACAGGCTGGAGACCCAGAGATAACCCAGATCCTCACCTGTCCTAGCGGGTCTGCCTACTTGAAAGCTCCACACAAAGAGAAACGTTAATTATTATTTTAGGTTATAATTATAGCGGTGCTGCAAAGGAGCCAGCAAGCTTTGGTGAGGTCGCAGCTAACCTTGCTGCCAAAGGAATTCTCACCCTCAGGCTTGGGAAGCAGGGTGAGAATCACTTTCCCTCAATCCTTGTTTACTCATTCACCCGCAGGCCCCAAGCTGGGAGCTGGCAGCAGCTGAGCCTCTGGTATGGAGTAGGACACCCAAAAATAGTCCAGGCACAAGATAGAGAGAAAATGGGTACTGTGCAAGCTCAGATGCGGCACTTGGTCCAGGCTTATTGGGGTGGGAATGGTCTGGGAAAGTTCCCTGGGCCCTGGAGGAGGCAGTGTCTGAACTGGTTCCTGAGGGATAAACCATGTTGCCAAGTGAAGAGGTGGAGAGAGAATATCCAGGGGGTCATTCCTTCATTCCACCCCTCACTAATATTCTTGGCATACTTGAACTCCAGAAACAAAGTGCTGGTGTGTGGATACTGCACAAACCTGAATGGATACTTAATTTGTGGCACCCAGAGGAGAAGAAAAATGCAGAAATGTTGACAAAAGAAAAACAAAAAGGTGTTAAGAATTTCAAGATGGCCACAGGAGAGCATTAAACTCAGTGTGGGACCCTGTGCAACTGTCCAGGCTGCAGCCTCATGAACCTGCCCTAGATATGTGTGTGATTTTTGTCATTTCTGGTTTCAACTTGACTTGAAAGCCTTGAGGGGACTTTTTACTTGTAAAGAGAAGTCAGGAGATAGGGGCACTCCAGGGTGAGTGGTTAATTCTGCAGGTCATATGTGCCAGGAAGGGCTGGTTCCTCCATTACTTGCTCCTCCCTCCTATTCTAACTGGGATCTCCATGTCACCCCTCATGGCACCCTGGTGGCTGCCAGTTTAGTGTCACCCACAGACAGGATTATGTGGAAAGACACCTCTTGCTGCTCATCTGTTTAAGAGATGTGGAAAAACCTCTGATCCGAGGACTGTATCATCTCCATTTTAGATGAAGGCACTAATTAGCTGTTTGCCCAGGGTGTCGCAGTTGCGAGGTGGTGAGTGGTGGTCTGAACCCTGACACATCCGCTGTGTGGTGCCCTGAACTCAGGATGGATGTGGATTCTGTACCCTCTGAGCCTGCCCAGCATCTGTCTCATGATGGGTGCCCAGGACATGCGAATGGAATGAGTGCTGAGTTGTGGGCACTATGTGGTAAAAGAAGCAGTTTCATTACATGGTGGTGGTGAGGGGCAACTTCGCTTCTGGCCTGGGCTTTTATTAGTTTTCAACTGTAGGTCAAGTAAAGACCAGCTAATGCTTCTCAATACCTTTCTCAGCCAGGCAGTGTGCTGGGTGCTAGGCACTCACCCAGGATGACTGGCAAGAACTCCATGAAGTGCTTATTATTCTAAGGTGCTGACCAGATGCATGGACACATGTGAGCGTGCATCAGAATCCTCTGAAGGCCTCATCCAGAGGTCCGGGCACCACCTTCAAGAGTTCCTGATTCAGCAGGTCTCCCATGGAGACTGAGAATTTGTATTTCTAATTGGCTTCTAGGTGATAGCCTGGGGCCCTGACTTTATGAAACACCGTGTTAGAGGACCCTTAGTCCAGCGCAGTGGAGCACTGGAACTGTGAGGGGGAGTGGCGTTTGGCTGATGGCAGGGATGAACCTTGTACCCTACCTACAGGGACCCAGCCAGGCAGGACGTGGATGCCAAGCCCTCCTCACCATCTACCTGCCCAGCTCGTACCCAGCTTAGGCCTGAGGCCCTTCTCGGGGCACCGTTTTCTAATCTTCACAAAGGCACCAGCTAAGCTAGGGAGATCCTGGATCTAAAGGAGCGCAATTATGTGGGACCTCACAGGCCAGGGTCAAGGGTTTGCACTGGAAGGTGTTAAAGCGAAAGAATGACATGATCCTACTTAAGTTTTAAGAAGAGCCCTCTGAACAGATACATAAAATGTGGTCCATCCACACGACGGATTGTTATTCAGTCTTAGAGAAATGACATTCTGATACCTGCTACAACATGGATTGACCTGGATGACATTATGTTCAAGTGAAATAAACCAGACACAAAAGGACAAACGTTGTGTGATTCCATGTCCAAGAGGTCCCTAGAGTCATCAAACGCATCAACAGAAAGTAGGACGGTGGTTGCCAGGGGTCGGGGAGGGAGGAATGGAGAGTCAGTGTTTAATGGATATTTTCAGTTTGGGGTGATCAAAAGAGTTCTAGAGATGACGATAGGGATGATGGTTGAAAAACAATGTGAATATAATTAACACCACTGAGTTGCACATTTAAAATGGTTAAAATGGTAGATTTTATATTATGGACATTTTAACACAACTAAAAAAGAAAAAAAGATCCCTTTGGCTGCTGTGTGGAGAAAAGAGTGGGGTGCAAAAGCAGGACACTCCCTAGGAGGCCCGAGCAGTTGTTCAGGTGAGTCTCAGAGACTGAGACCAGGTGATAGGATGGAGAGCAATGGTGGAAACAAACATACCACAGAAACAAACTCATAGATACAGAGAACAAATTGACAGGTGCCAGATAGGGGTGTTGGGAGAGGGTGAAAAGGTGAAGCGATGGAGTACAAACCGCCAGTTATAAACTCATGGGGATGTAAAGTACAGCACAAGGAATACAGTTTATATTACTGTAATAACCATATGGTTTCAGATGTGCACTAGACTTTCTGGGAGGATCACTTTGTATGGTATATAAACCTCCGACCACCATGCTGTACACCTGAAACTAATATAATACTGTATGTCAACTGTAAAAAAAAAAAAGTACAAGCGGAGCCTTCAAGTGGGCAGTTGGCTGTGAGCAGGCATAAGATCAGCACGTTCTTGGCTGGAACACAAAAGGCAAGGCCAGAGCCGGGCAGAAAGGTAGCCTCAACAAGGCAGTTGACTGTCACTCAGTCTGGGGCAAGAAGTTCTTTCGCAGCCGCCAACCGCCTGTGAAAGCCGGGGAAAGTCATTGTGCCCTGGGGAGTACTTGTCACGTGACACCACTGTCGCACTTTGCACCACCTCACGTAGAGGTGGGGCAGGCATCTGACCCTCTCCGTGCAGAGGAGGAACCGCGGGTTGGGACGGGGACAACTTCTCGGAGGTCCACGCTCTAGAAGTCAAATACGCTCCCCTTTCTGAGATGGAGAAACTGAGGCTATGGCCGTGTCCAAGTGCGTGCAGGGCGCGTATCAGTCGGTTCACAAATACGGCTGAGGCCAGAGGCCGAGCGCCAGGTTCACGCGGACAGAGCTGCCGGAGACGCAGGTGAGGCGACCGCAGCCAACACTGACCTGGGCCTCGTTAGTTCTGCCCGGTCTCGGGCGGGGCGCGAGACCACTCGCTGTCAAGGAGACGCCACACCTGGCGCTGATTGGCGCGGAACTCTGACCCTGGCTCCTCCTTTGCGTCTGCCGGGTCCCGGGCCTACCCGCCTCATTTCCCGAACTCCCGGCCTCCTCCAGTCTCCAGGACAACACTGCCCTGGCCCCACCTCTTTCCAGTGTTGGCCCCGCCTCCGGCTCCACCGGCTTCTCCTCTGCGCATGCACAAACCTCGCCATGCATTCTGGGAAATGTAGTCCAAAGCCTGACACCCTAAGAGAGGCCATGCAATGGCCAATAGGCTGCTGGCAGCGCTCGATGCATCTTGGGAAATGCAGTTCTGGCACTAGAGGAGCCGTTTGGGGACGTGCACGGGTCTCCAGAGCGAGAGCCAATGGGAAGCTGCCGTTGCCGCGAAGCTTCCTGGGAAATGTAGTTCTCAGCGAGGCCGGCGGGCTGGGCTGGGGGTGGTGGTGGCTAGTCCCGCTGAACCGACGCCTCGGTCTCGGACAGTGTTGAGGCGGGAGGAGGACAGAGGAGTTTGGCGCAAAGCCTGCCGGGGCATGGAGTCCCGGTGAGCTTTGTGCGCAAGTGCGAAGAGGTGAGTGGCTTGGGGGGCCTCGCCTGGGAGAGTGAGTTAGTGAGGGAAAAGGAGGGAGGCGTGGGGGTCGGTTGGACGACTTTCCGTGGGGGCTGGAGGCAG